>OX451735.1:1343585200-1343615200 GCA_948472305.1 Vicia faba
ACAACAACAACAACGTCATATAAACAACAACAATGTCAAATAAACAACAACAACAACAACAACAACGTCAAATAAACAACAACAACAACAGCGTCAACAACAACAACAACAACGTCAAATAAACAACAACAACAACAACAACAACGTCAACAACAACGTCAAATAAACAACAACGTCAAATAAACAATAACAACAATGTCAACAACAACAACAACGTCAAATAAACAACAATAACAACAACAATAACATCAAATAAACAACAACAACAACAACAACGTCAAATAAACAACAACAACAACAACAACAACAACAACAATAACAACAACAACAACAACGTCAAATAAACAACAACAACAACGTCAAATAAACAATAACAAAAACAACAACAACATCAACAATAACAACAAAAACGTCAAATAAACAACAACACCAACAACGTCAAATAAACAACAACAAAAACAACAACAACATCAACAACAACAAAAACGTCAAATAAACAACAACAACAACAACAATGTCAACAACAACAACTATGTCAAATAAACAACAACAACAACGTCAAATAAACAATAACAACAACAACAACGTCAACAACAACAACGTCAAATAAACAACAACCATAACAACGTCAAATAAACAACAACAACGTCAAATAAAGAACAACAACAACAACAACAACGTCAAATAAACAACAACAACGTCAACAACAACAACAACAATGTCAAATAAACAACAACAACAACACCGTTAACAACAACAACAATGTCAAATAAACAACAACAACAACACGGTTAACAACAACAACAATGTCAAATAAACAACAACAACAACGTCAAATAAACAACAACAACAACAACAACAACGTCAAATAAACAACAACAACGTCAAATAAAGAAGAAGAAGAACAACAACAACGTCAAATAAACAACAACAACGTCAACAACAACAACAACAACAACAATGTCAAATAAACTACAACAACAGCAACAACACCGTCAACAACAACAACAATGTCAAATAAACAACAACAACAACGTCAAATAAACAACAACAACAACAACGTCAACAACAACGTCAAATAAAAAACAACAACAACGTCAAATAAACAACAACGTCAACAACAACAACAACAACAAACTGAAATAAACAACAACAACTATGTCAACAACAACAACATCAAATAAACAACAACAACAACAACGTCAACAACAACAACAACGTCAAATAAACAACAACAACAATAACAACGTCAAATAAACAAAAACAACAACAACAACACCGTCAAATAAACAACAACAACAACGTCAAATAAAAAACAACAACAACAACAACAACGTCAAATAAACAACAACAACAACAACGTCAAATAAACAACAACGACAACAATGTCAACAACAACAACGTCAAATAAACAACAACAACAACAACAACTATGTCAACAACAACAACAACGTCAAATAAACAATAAAAACAACAAGGTCAACAACACCAACAACGTCAAATAAACAACAACAACGTCAACAACAACAACAACGTCAAATAAACAACAACAACAACACCTACGTCAACAATAACAACAACGTCAAATAAACAACAACAACAACAACAATGTCAACAATAACAACAACGTAAAATAAACAACGTCAACAACAACAACGTCAAATAAACAACAACAACAACAAAGTCAAAAACAACAACAACAACAACGTCAAAT
Source organism: Vicia faba (assembly GCA_948472305.1). Taxonomy (NCBI): domain Eukaryota; kingdom Viridiplantae; phylum Streptophyta; class Magnoliopsida; order Fabales; family Fabaceae; genus Vicia; species Vicia faba. The sequence continues at coordinate 1,343,586,915 of OX451735.1, forward strand.
AAACAACAACAACGTCAATAACAACAACAACGTCAAGTAAACAACAACAACAACAACGTCAAATAAACAACAACAATGTCAAATAAACAACAACAACAACAACGTCAAATAAACAACAACAACAGCGTCAACAACAACAACAACAACGTCAAATAAACAACAACAACAACAACAACAACGTCAAATAAACAACAACGTCAAATAAACAATAACAACAACAACAATGTCAAATAAACAACAACAACGTCAAATAAACAACAACAACAATGTCAACAACAACAACAACGTCAAATAAACAACAACAACAACAACAACAATAACGTCAAATAAACAACAACAATAACAACAACGTCAAATAAACAACAACAACAACAATAACAACAACAACAACAACAACGTCAAATAAACAACAACAACGTCAAATAAACAACAACAACAACAACAACGTCAACAACAACAACGTCAAATAAACAACAACCATAACAACGTCAAATAAACAACAACAACGTCAAATAAAGAACAACAACAACAACAACAACGTCAAATAAACAACAACAACGTCAACAACAACAACAACAATGTCAAATAAACAACAACAACAACAACACCGTTAACAACAACAACAACAATGTCAAATAAACAACAACAACAACAACAACGTCAAATAAACAACAACAACAACAACAACAACAACAACGTCAAATAAACAACAACAACGTCAAATAAAGAAGAAGAAGAACAACAACAACGTCAAATAAACAACAACAACAACGTCAACAACAACAACAACAACAATGTCAAATAAACTACAACAACAACAACAACACCGTCAACAACAACAACAATGTCAAATAAACAACAACAACAACGTCAAATAAACAACAACAACAACAACGTCAACAACAACGTCAAATAAAAAACAACAACAACGTCAAATAAACAACAACGTCAACAACAACAACAACAACGTGAAATAAACAACAACAACTATGTCAACAACAACAACAACATCAAATAAACAACAACAACAACGTCAACAACACCAACAACGTCAAATAAACAACAACAACAACAACAACAACGTCAAATAAACAACAATAACAACAACACCGTCAAATAAACAACAACAACAACAACAACGTCAAATAAACAACAACAACAACAACGTCAAATAAACAACAACAACGTCAACAACAACAACAACGTCAAATAAACAACAACAACAACACCTACGTCAACAATAACAACAACGTCAAATAAACAACAACAACAACAACAATGTCAACAATAACAACAACGTAAAATAAACAACGTCAACAACAACAACGTCAAATAAACAACAACAATGTCAAATAAACAACAACAACAACAACAACGTCAAATAAACAACAACAACAGCGTCAACAACAACAACAACAACGTCAAATAAACAACAACAACAACAACAACAACAACGTCAAATAAACAACAACGTCAAATAAACAATAACAACAACAACAATGTCAAATAAACAACAACAACGTCAAATAAACAACAACAACAATGTCAACAACAACAACAACGTCAAATAAACAACAACAACAACAACAACAATAACGTCAAATAAACAACAACAATAACAACAACGTCAAATAAACAACAACAACAACAACAATAACAACAACAACAACAAAAACGTCAAATAAACAACAACAACAACGTCAAATAAACAACAACAAAAACAACAACAACATCAACAACAACAAAAACGTCAAATAAACAACAACAACAACAACAATGTCAACAACAACAACTACGTCAAATAAACAACAACAACAACGTCAAATAAACAACAACAACAACAACGTCAAATAAACAACAACAACGTCAAATAAAGAAGAAGAAGAACAACAACAACGTCAAATAAACAACAACAACGTCAACAACAACAACAACAATGTCAAATAAACTACAACAACAACAACAACACCGTCAACAACAACAATAATGTCAAATAAACAACAACAACAACGTCAAATAAACAACAACAACAACAACGTCAACAACAACGTCAAATAAAAAACAACAACAACGTCAAATAAACAACAACGTCAACAACAACAACAACAATGTGAAATAAACAACAACAACTATGTCAACAACAACAACATCAAATAAACAACAACAACAACAACAACGTCAACAACAACAATAACGTCAAATAAACAACAACAACAATAACAACGTCAAATAAACAAAAACAACAACAACAACAACACCGTCAAATAAACAACAACAACAACGTCAAATAAAAAACAACAACAACAACAACAACAACGTCAAATAAACAACAACAACAACAACAACGTCAAATAAACAACAACGACAACAATGTCAACAACAACAACGTCAAATAAACAACAATAATAACAACTATGTCAACAACAACAACAACGTCAAATAAACAATAACAACAACAACGTCAACAACAACAACAACGTCAAATAAACAACAACAACAACAACATCGTCAAATAAACAACAACAACAACAACCATGTCAAATAAACAACAACAACACCAACAACAATACCGTCAACAACAACAACAATGTCAAATAAACAACAACAACATCAAATAAATAACAACAACAACGTCAACAACAACAACAACAACGTCAAATAAACAACAACAACAACGTCAAATAAACAACAACAACAACAACGTCAAATAAACAACAACAAATATGTCAACAACAACAACAACATCAAATAAACAACACCAACAACGTCAAATAAACAACAACAACAATAACAACGTCAAATAAACAACAATAACAACAACACCGTCAAATAAACAACAACAACAACAACGTCAAATAAACAACAACAACAACAACAACGTCAAATAAACAACAACAACGTCAACAACAACAACAACGTCAAATAAACAACAACAACAACACCTACGTCAACAATAACAACAACGTCAAATAAACAACAACAACAACAACAACATCAACAATAACAATAACGTAAAATAAACAACAACAACAACAACGTCAAATAAACAACAACAACAACAACAACACCACCATCAAATAAACAACAACAACTACAACGTCAAATAAACAACAACAACAATAACGTCAAATAAACAACAACAAAAACAACGTCAACAACAACAACAACGTCAAATAAACAACAACAACAACAACAACGTCAAAAACAACAACAACAACAACGTGAAATAAACAACAACAGCAACGTCAAATAAACAACAACAACAACAACAACAACGTCAATAACAACAACAACGTCAAGTAAACAACAACAACAACAACGTCATATAAACAACAACAATGTCAAATAAACAACAACAACAACAACAACAACGTCAAATAAACAACAACAACAACAACAACAACGTCAACAACAACGTCAAATAAACAACAACGTCAAATAAACAATAACAACAATGTCAACAACAACAACAACGTCAAATAAACAACAACAACAACAACAATAACATCAAATAAACAACAACAACAACGTCAAATAAACAACAACAACAACAACAACAATAACAACAACAACAACAACGTCAAATAAACAACAACAACAACGTCAAATAAACAACAACAAAAACAACAACAACATCAACAATAACAACAAAAACGTCAAATAAACAACAACACCAACAACGTCAAATAAACAACAACAAAAATAACAACAACATCAACAACAACAAAAACGTCAAATAAACAACAACAACAACAACAATGTCAACAACAACAACTATGTCAAATAAACAACAACAACAACGTCAAATAAACAATAACAACAACAACAACGTCAACAACAACAACGTCAAATAAACAACAACCATAACAACGTCAAATAAACAACAACAACGTCAAATAAAGAACAACAACAACAACAACGTCAAATAAACAACAACAACGTCAACAACAACAACAACAATGTCAAATAAACAACAACAACAACACCGTTAACAACAACAACAATGTCAAATAAACAACAACAACAACGTCAAATAAACAACAACAACAACAACAACAACAACGTCAAATAAACAACAACAACGTCAAATAAAGAAGAAGAAGAACAACAACAACGTCAAATAAACAACAACAACGTCAACAACAACAACAACAACAACAATGTAAAAATAAACTACAACAACAGCAACAACACCGTCAACAACAACAACAATGTCAAATAAACAACAACAACAACGTCAAATAAACAACAACAACAACAACGTCAACAACAACGTCAAATAAAAAACAACAACAACGTCAAATAAACAACAACGTCAACAACAACAACAACAACGTGAAATAAACAACAACAACTATGTCAACAACAACAACATCAAATAAACAACAACAACAACAACAACGTCAACAACAACAACAACGTCAAATAAACAACAACAACAATAACAACGTCAAATAAACAAAAACAACAACAACAACACCGTCAAATAAACAACAACAACAACGTCAAATAAAAAACAACAACAACAACAACAACGTCAAATAAACAACAACAACAACAACGTCAAATAAACAACAACGACAACAATGTCAACAACAACAACGTCAAATAAACAACAACAACAACAACAACTATGTCAACAACAACAACAACGTCAAATAAACAATAAAAACAACAAGGTCAACAACAACAACAACGCCAAAACAACAACAACAACGTCAAATAAACAACAACAACAACAACGTCAACAACAATAACAACGTCAAATAGACAACAATAACAACAACACCTATGTCAACAATAACAACAACGTCAAATAAACAACAACAACAACGTCAACAATAACAACAACGTCAAATAAACAACAACAACAACAACGTCAAATAAACAACAACAACAACAACAACAACAACACCATCAAATAAACAACAACAACAACAACTACGTCAAATAAACAACAACAACAACAACAACGTCAAATAAACAACAACAAAAACAACATCAACAACAACAACAATGTCAAATAAACAACAACAACAACATCAAAAACAACAACAACAACGTCAAATAAACAACAACAATAACAACATCAAATAAACAACAACAACAACAATAACAACAACAACGTCAAATAAACAACAACAACAACGTTAATTAAACAACAACAACGTCAAATAAACAACAACAAAAACAACAACAACATCAACAACAACAAAAACGTCAAATAAACAACAACAACAACAACGTCAACAACAACAACTACGTCAAATAAATAACAATGACAATGTCAAATAAACAATAACAACAACAACAACGTCAACAACAACAACGTCAAATAAACAACAACAACAACGTCAAATAAACAACAACAACAACGTCAAATAAACAACAACAACAACAACAACAAAGTCAAATAAACAACAACAACAACAACACCGTCAACAACAACAACAATGTCAAATAAACAACAACAATAACAACAACGTCAAATAAACAACAACAACAACTATGTCAACAACAACAACAACGTCAAATAAACAACAATAACAACAACAACGTCAATAACAACAACAACGTCAAGTAAACAACAACACTAACAACGTCAAATAAACAACAACAATGTCAAATAAACAACAACAACAACAACAACGTCAAATAAACAACAACAACAACAACAGCGTCAACAACAACAACAACAACGTCAAATAAACAACAACAACAACAACAACAACGTCAACAACAACGTCAAATAAACAACAACGTCAAATAAACAATAACAACAACAACAATGTCAAATAAACAACAACAACGTCAAATAAACAACAACAACAATGTCAACAACAACAACAACGTCAAATACAACAACAACAACAACAACAACAACAACAATAACGTCAAATAAACAACAACAACAACAACGTCAAATAAACAACAACAACAACAACAACAATAACAACAACAACAACAACAACGTCAAATAAACAACAACAACGTCAAATAAACAACAACAAAAACAACAACAACATCAACAACAACATCAACAACAACAACAACAAAAACGTCAAATAAACAACAACAACAACGTCAAATAAACAACAACAAAAACAACAACAACATCAACAACAACAAAAACGTCAAATAAACAACAACAACAACAATGTCAACAACAACAACTACGTCAAATAAACAACAACAACAACGTCAAATAAACAATAACAACAACAACAACGTCAACAACAACAACGTCAAATAAACAACAACCATAACAACGTCAAATAAACAACAACAACGTCAAATAAAGAACAACAACAACAACAACAACGTCAAATAAACAACAACAACGTCAACAACAACAACAACAATGTCAAATAAACAACAACAACAACAACAACACCGTTAACAACAACAACAACAATGTCAAATAAACAACAACAACAACGTCAAATAAACAACAACAACAACAACAACAACAACGTCAAATAAACAACAACAACGTCAAATAAAGAAGAAGAAGAACAACAACAACGTCAAATAAACAACAACAACGTCAACAACAACAACAACAACAACAATGTAAAAATAAACTACAACAACAGCAACAACACCGTCAACAACAACAACAATGTCAAATAAACAACAACAACAACGTCAAATAAACAACAACAACAACAACGTCAACAACAACGTCAAATAAAAAACAACAACAACGTCAAATAAACAACAACGTCAACAACAACAACAACAACAACGTGAAATAAACAACAACAACTATGTCAACAACAACAACATCAAATAAACAACAACAACAACAACAACGTCAACAACAACAACAACGTCAAATAAACAACAACAACAATAACAACGTCAAATAAATAAAAACAACAACAACAACACCGTCAAATAAACAACAACAACAACGTCAAATAAAAAACAACAACAACAACAACAACGTCAAATAAACAACAACAACAACAACGTCAAATAAACAACAACGACAACAATGTCAACAACAACAACGTCAAATAAACAACAACAACAACAACAACTATGTCAACAACAACAACAACGTCAAATAAACAATAAAAACAACAAGGTCAACAACAACAACAACGCCAAAACAACAACAACAACGTCAAATAAACAACAACAACAACAACGTCAACAACAATAACAACGTCAAATAGACAACAATAACAACAACACCTATGTCAACAATAACAACAACGTCAAATAAACAACAACAACAACGTCAACAATAACAACAACGTCAAATAAACAACAACAACAACAACGTCAAATAAACAACAACAACAACAACAACAACAACACCATCAAATAAACAACAACAACAACAACTACGTCAAATAAACAACAACAACAACAACAACAACGTCAAATAAACAACAACAAAAACAACATCAACAACAACAACAATGTCAAATAAACAACAACAACAACATCAAAAACAACAACAACAACGTCAAATAAACAACAACAATAACAACATCAAATAAACAACAACAACAACAATAACAACAACAACGTCAAATAAACAACAACAACAACGTTAATTAAACAACAACAACGTCAAATAAACAACAACAAAAACAACAACAACATCAACAACAACAAAAACGTCAAATAAACAACAACAACAACAACGTCAACAACAACAACTACGTCAAATAAATAACAATGACAATGTCAAATAAACAATAACAACAACAACAACGTCAACAACAACAACGTCAAATAAACAACAACAACAACGTCAAATAAACAACAACAACAACGTCAAATAAACAACAACAACAACAAAAACAAAGTCAAATAAACAACAACAACAACAACACCGTCAACAACAACAACAATGTCAAATAAACAACAACAATAACAACAACGTCAAATAAACAACAACAACAACTATGTCAACAACAACAACAACGTCAAATAAACAACAATAACAACAACAACGTCAATAACAACAACAACGTCAAGTAAACAACAACAACAACAACGTCAAATAAACAACAACAATGTCAAATAAACAACAACAATGTCAAATAAACAACAACAACAACAACAACGTCAAATAAACAACAACAACAACAGCGTCAACAACAACAACAACAACGTCAAATAAACAACAACAAAAACAACAACAACGTCAACAACAACGTCAAATAAACAACAACGTCAAATAAACAATAACAACAACAACAATGTCAAATAAACAACAACAACGTCAAATAAACAACAACAACAATGTCAACAACAACAACAACGTCAAATAAACAACAACAACAACAACAACAACAATAACGTCAAATAAACAACAACAACAACAACAACAACGTCAAATAAACAACAACAACAACAACAATAACAACAACAACAACAACAACGTCAAATAAACAACAACAACGTCAAATAAACAACAACAAAAACAACAACAACATCAACAACAACATCAACAACAACAACAACAAAAACGTCAAATAAACAACAACAGCAACGTCAAATAAACAACAACAAAAACAACAACAACATCAACAACAACAAAAACGTCAAATAAATAACAACAACAACAATGTCAACAACAACAACTACGTCAAATAAACAACAACAACAACGTCAAATAAACAATAACAACAACAACAACGTCAACAACAACAACGTCAAATAAACAACAACCATAACAACGTAAAATAAACAACAACAACGTCAAATAAAGAACAACAACAACAACAACAACGTCAAATAAACAACAACAACGTCAACAACAACAACAACAATGTCAAATAAACAACAACAACAACAACACTGTTAACAACAACAACAACAATGTCAAATAAACAACAACAACAACAACGTCAAATAAACAACAACAACAACAACAACAACGTCAAATAAACAACAACAACAACAACAACAACAACAATAACGTCAAATAAACAACAACAACAACAACAACGTCAAATAAACAACAACAACAACAACAACAATAACAACAACAACAACAACAACGTCAAATAAACAACAACAACGTCAAATAAACAACAACAAAAACAACAACAACATCAACAACAACATCAACAACAACAACAACAAAAACGTCAAATAAACAACAACAACAACGTCAAATAAACAACAACAAAAACAACAACAACATCAACAACAACAAAAACGTCAAATAAACAACAACAACAACAATGTCAACAACAACAACTACGTCAAATAAACAACAACAACAACGTCAAATAAACAATAACAACAACAACAACGTCAACAACAACAACGTCAAATAAACAACAACCATAACAACGTCAAATAAACAACAACAACGTCAAATAAAGAACAACAACAACAACAACAACGTCAAATAAACAACAACAACGTCAACAACAACAACAACAATGTCAAATAAACAACAACAACAACAACACCGTTAACAACAACAACAACAATGTCAAATAAACAACAACAACAACGTCAAATAAACAACAACAACAACAACAACGTCAAATAAACAACAACAACGTCAAATAAAGAAGAAGAAGAACAACAACAACGTCAAATAAACAACAACAACGTCAACAACAACAACAACAACAACAATGTAAAAATAAACTACAACAACAGCAACAACACCGTCAACAACAACAACAATGTCAAATAAACAACAACAACAACGTCAAATAAACAACAACAACAACAACGTCAACAACAACGTCAAATAAAAAACAACAACAACGTCAAATAAACAACAACGTCAACAACAACAACAACAACAACGTGAAATAAACAACAACAACTATGTCAACAACAACAACATCAAATAAACAACAACAACAACAACAACGTCAACAACAACAACAACGTCAAATAAACAACAACAACAATAACAACGTCAAATAAATAAAAACAACAACAACAACACCGTCAAATAAACAACAACAACAACGTCAAATAAAAAACAACAACAACAACAACAACGTCAAATAAACAACAACAACAACAACGTCAAATAAACAACAACGACAACAATGTCAACAACAACAACGTCAAATAAACAACAACAACAACAACAACTATGTCAACAACAACAACAACGTCAAATAAACAATAAAAACAACAAGGTCAACAACAACAACAACGCCAAAACAACAACAACAACGTCAAATAAACAACAACAACAACAACAACGTCAACAACAATAACAACGTCAAATAGACAACAATAACAACAACACCTATGTCAACAATAACAACAACGTCAAATAAACAACAACAACAACGTCAACAATAACAACAACGTCAAATAAACAACAACAACAACAACGTCAAATAAACAACAACAACAACAACAACAACAACAACACCATCAAATAAACAACAACAACAACAACTACGTCAAATAAACAACAACAACAACAACAACGTCAAATAAACAACAACAAAAACAACATCAACAACAACAACAATGTCAAATAAACAACAACAACAACATCAAAAACAACAACAACAACGTCAAATAAACAACAACAATAACAACATCAAATAAACAACAACAACAACAATAACAACAACAACGTCAAATAAACAACAACAACAACGTTAATTAAACAACAACAACGTCAAATAAACAACAACAAAAACAACAACAACATCAACAACAACAAAAACGTCAAATAAACAACAACAACAACAACGTCAACAACAACAACTACGTCAAATAAATAACAATGACAATGTCAAATAAACAATAACAACAACAACAACGTCAACAACAACAACGTCAAATAAACAACAACAACAACGTCAAATAAACAACAACAACAACGTCAAATAAACAACAACAACAACAAAAACAAAGTCAAATAAACAACAACAACAACAACACCGTCAACAACAACAACAATGTCAAATAAACAACAACAATAACAACAACGTCAAATAAACAACAACAACAACTATGTCAACAACAACAACAACGTCAAATAAACAACAATAACAACAACAACGTCAATAACAACAACAACGTCAAGTAAACAACAACAACAACAACGTCAAATAAACAACAACAATGTCAAATAAACAACAACAACAACAACAACGTCAAATAAACAACAACAACAACAGCGTCAACAACAACAACAACAACGTCAAATAAACAACAACAAAAACAACAACAACGTCAACAACAACGTCAAATAAACAACAACGTCAAATAAACAATAACAACAACAACAATGTCAAATAAACAACAACAACGTCAAATAAACAACAACAACAATGTCAACAACAACAACAACGTCAAATAAACAACAACAACAACAACAACAACAATAACGTCAAATAAACAACAACAACAACAACAACAACGTCAAATAAACAACAACAACAACAACAATAACAACAACAACAACAACAACGTCAAATAAACAACAACAACGTCAAATAAACAACAACAAAAACAACAACAACATCAACAACAACATCAACAACAACAACAACAAAAACGTCAAATAAACAACAACAGCAACGTCAAATAAACAACAACAAAAACAACAACAACATCAACAACAACAAAAACGTCAAATAAATAACAACAACAACAATGTCAACAACAACAACTACGTCAAATAAACAACAACAACAACGTCAAATAAACAATAACAACAACAACAACGTCAACAACAACAACGTCAAATAAACAACAACCATAACAACGTCAAATAAACAACAACAACGTCAAATAAAGAACAACAACAACAACAACAACGTCAAATAAACAACAACAACGTCAACAACAACAACAACAATGTCAAATAAACAACAACAACAACAACACCGTTAACAACAACAACAACAATGTCAAATAAACAACAACAACAACAACGTCAAATAAACAACAACAACAACAACAACAACGTCAAATAAACAACAACAACGTCAAATAAAGAAGAAGAAGAACAACAACAACGTCAAATAAACAACAACAACAACGTCAACAACAACAACAACAACAATGTCAAATAAACTACAACAACAACAACAACACCGTCAACAACAACAACAATGTCAAATAAACAACAACAACAACGTCAAATAAACAACAACAACAACAACGTCAAATAAAAAACAACAACAACGTCAAATAAACAACAACGTCAACAACAACAACAACGTGAAATAAACAACAACAACTATGTCAACAACAACAACAACTTCAAATAAACAACAACAACAACGTCAACAACAACAACAACGTCAAATAAACAACAACAACAATAACAACGTCAAATAAACAAATACAACAACAACAACGTCAAATAAACAACAACAACAACGTCAAATAAACAACAACAACAACAACAACAACAACAACGTCAAATAAACAACAACAACGTCAAATAAACAACAACAACAATGTCAACAACAACAACAACAACGTCAAATAAATAACAACAACAACAACTATGTCAACAACAACAACAACGTCAAATAAACAATAACAACAACAACGTCAACAACAACAACAACGCCAAATAAACAACAACAACAACAACAACGTCAAATAAATAACAACAACAACAACGTCAACAACAATAACAACGTCGAATAGACAACAATAACAACAACACCTATGTCAACAATAACAACAACGTCAAATAAACAACAACAACAACGTCAACAATAACAACAACGTCAAATAAACAATAACAACAACAACGTCAAATAAACAACAACAACAACAACAACAACAACAACACCGTCAAATAAACAACAACAACAACAACGTCAAATAAACAACAACAACAACAACAATGTCAAATAAACAACAACAAAAACAACATCAACAACAACAACAATGTCAAATAAACAACAACAACAACATCAAAAACAACAACAACAACGTCAAATAAACAACAACAATAACAACATCAAATAAACAACAACAACAACAATAACAACAACAACGTCAAATAAACAACAACAACAACAACGTCAAATAAACAACAACAAAAACAACAACAACATCAACAACAACAAAAACGTCAAATAAACAACAACAACAACGTCAACAACAAAAACTACGTCAAATAAATAACAATGACAATGTCAAATAAACAATAACAACAACAACAACGTCAACAACAACAACGTCAAATAAACAACAACAACAACAACGTCAAATAAGCAACAACAACAACGTCAAATAAACAACAACAACAACAACAACAAAGTCAAATAAACAACAACAACAACTATGTCAACAACAACAACAACAATGTCAAATAAACAACAACAATAACAACAACGTCAAATAAACAACAACTACAACTATGTCAACAACAACAACAACGTCAAATAAACAACAACAACAACAACAACAACGTCAATAACAACAACAACGTCAAGTAAACAACAACAACAACAACGTCAAATAAACAACAATAATGTCAAATAAACAACAACAACAACAACGTCAAATAAACAACAACAACAACAGCGTCAACAACAACAACAACAACGTCAAATAAACAACAACAACAACAACAACAACGTCAACAACAACGTCAAATAAACAACAACGTCAAATAAACAATAACAACAACAACAATGTCAAATAAACAACAACAACGTCAAATAAACAACAACAACAATGTCAACAACAACAACAACAACAACAACAACAACAACAACAATAACGTCAAATAAACAACAACAACAACAACGTCAAATAAACAACAACAACAACAACAATAACAACAACAACAACAACGTCAAATAAACAACAACAACAACGTCAAATAAACAACAACAAAAACAACAACAACATCAACAACAACAACAAAAACGTCAAATAAACAACAACAACAACGTCAAATAAACAACAACAAAAACAACAACAACATCAACAACAACAAAAACGTCAAATAAACAACAACAACAACAATGTCAACAACAACAACTACGTCAAATAAACAACAACAACAACGTCAAATAAACAATAACAACAACAACAACGTCAACAAAAACAACGTCAAATAAACAACAACCATAACAACGTCAAATAAACAACAACAACGTCAAATAAAGAACAACAACAACAACAACAACGTCAAATAAACAACAACAACAACAACAATGTCAAATAAACAACAACAACAACAACACCGTTAACAACAACAACAACAATGTCAAATAAACAACAACAACAACGTCAAATAAACAACAACAACAACAACAACAACAACGTCAAATAAACAACAACAACGTCAAATAAAGAAGAAGAAGAACAACAACAACGTCAAATAAACAACAACAACAACGTCAACAACGACAACAACAACAATGTCAAATAAACTACAACAACAACAACAACACCGTCAACAACAACGTCAAATAAAAAACAACAACAACGTCAAATAAACAACAACAACAACAACGTCAACAACAACGTCAAATAAAAAACAACAACAACGTCAAATAAACAACAACGTCAACAACAACAACAACAACGTGAAATAAACAACAACAACTATGTCAACAACAACAACAACAACATCAAATAAACAACAACAACAACGTCAACAACAACAACAACGTCAAATAAACAACAACAACAATAACAATGTCAAATAAACAACAACAACAACAACAACACCGTCAAATAAACAACAACAACAACGTCAAATAAACAACAACAACAACAACAACAACAACGTCAAATAAACAACAACAACAACGTCAAATAAACAACAACAACAACAATGTCAACAACAACAACAACAACGTCAAATAAACAACAACAACAACAACAACTATGTCAACAATAACAACTATGTCAACAACAACAACAACGTCAAATAAAATACAACAACAACAACGTCAACAACAACAACAACGTTAAATAAACAACAACAACAACAACGTAAAATAAACAACAACAACAACATCGTCAAATAAACAACAACAACAACAACAACCACGTCAAATAAACAACAACAACACCAACAACAACACCATCAACAACAACAACAATGTCAAATAAACAACAACAACGTGAAATAAACAACAATAACAACGTTAACAACAACAACAACGTCAAATAAACAACAACAACACCAACACCAACACCGTCAACAACAACAACAATGTCAAATAAACAACAACAACGTCAAATAAACAACAACAACAACAACAACGTCAACAACAACAACAACGTCAAATAAACAACAACAACAACGTCAAATAAACAATAACAACAACAACGTGAAATAAACAACAACAACTATGTCAACAACAACAACAACATCAAATAAACAATAACAACAATGTCAAATAAACAACAACAACAATAACAACTTCAAATAAACAACAACAACAACAACACGGTCAAATAAACAACAACAACAACGGCAAATAAACAACAACAACAACAACAACAACGCCAAATAAACAACAACAACAACAACGTCAAATAAACAACAACAACAACAACAACAACGTCAACAACAATAACAACGTCAAATATACAACAATAACAACAACACCTATGTCAACAATAACAACAACGTCAAATAAACAAAAACAACAACGTCAAATAAACAACAACAACAACGTCAAAAAAACAACAACAACAACAACAACACCGTCAAATAAACAACAACAACAACAACGTCAAATAAACAACAACAACAACAACGTCAAATAAACAACAACAAAAACAACATCAACAACAACAACAATGTCAAATAAACAACAACAACAACATCAAAAACAACAACAACAACAACAACGTCAAATAAACAACAACAATAACAACATCAAATAAACAACAACAACAACAATAACAACAACAACGTCAAATAAACAACAACAACAACAACGTCAATTAAACAACAACAACGTCAAATAAACAACAACAAAAACAACAACAACATCAACAACAACAACATCAACAACAACAAAAACGTCAAATAAACAACAACAACAACAACGTCAACAACAACAACTACGTCAAATAAATAACAATGACAATGTCAAATAAACAATAACAACAACAACAACGTCAACAACAACAACGTCAAATAAACAACAACAACAACGTCAAATAAACAACAACAACAACGTCAAATAAACAACAACAACAACAACAACAAAGTCAAATAAACAACAACAACAACAACACCGTCAACAACAACAACAATGTCAAATAAACAACAACAATAACAACAACGTCAAATAAACAACAACAACAACTATGTCAACAACAACAACAACGTCAAATAAACAACAACAACAACAACAACGTCAATAACAACAACAACGTCAAGTAAACAACAACAACAACAACAACGTCAAATAAATAACAACAATGTCAAATAAACAACAACAATGTCAAATAAACAACAACAATGTCAAATAAACAACAACAACAACAACGTCAAATAAACAACAACAACAACAACAGCGTCAACAACAACAACAACAACGTCAAATAAACAACAACAACAACAACAACAACAACGTCAACAACAACGTCAAATAAACAACAACGTCAAATAAACAATAACAACAACAACAATGTCAAATAAACAACAACAACGTCAAATAAACAACAACAACAATGTCAACAACAACAACAACAACAACAATAACGTCAAATAAACAACAACAACAACAACAACGTCAAGTAAACAACAACAACAACAACAACAATAACAACAACAACAACAACGTCAAATAAACAACAACAACAACGTCAAATAAACAACAACAAAAACAACAACAACATCAACAACAACAACAAAAACGTCAAATAAACAACAACAACAACAACGTCAAATAAACAACAACAAAAACAACAATAACATCAACAACAACAAAAACGTCAAATAAACAACAACAACAACAACAATGTCAACAACAACAACTACGTCAAATAAACAACAACAACAACGTCAAATAAACAATAACAACAACAACAACGTCAACAACAACAACGTCAAATAAACAACAACCATAACAATGTCAAATAAACAACAACAACGTCAAATAAAGAACAACAACAACAACAACGTCAAATAAACAACACCAACGTCAACAACAACAACAACAATGTCAAATAAACAACAACAATAACACCGTTAACAACAACAACAATGTCAAATAAACAACAACAAAAACATCAAATAAACAACAACAACAACAACGTCAAATAAACAACAACAACGTCAAATAAAGAAGAAGAAGAACAACAACAACGTCAAATAAACAACAACAACAACGTCAACAACAACAACAACAATGTCAAATAAACTACAACAACAACAACACCGTCAACAACAACAACAATGTCAAATAAACAACAACAACAACGTCAAATAAACAACAACAACAACAACGTCAACAACAACGTCAAATAAAAAACAACAACAACGTCAAATAAACAACAACGTCAACAACAACAACAACAACAACGTGAAATAAACAACAACAACTATGTCAACAACAACAACATCAAATAAACAACAACAACGTCAACAACAACAACAACAACAATGTCAAATAAACTACAACAACAACAACAACAATGTCAAATAAACAACAACAACAACGTCAAATAAACAACAACAACAACAACGTCAAATAAAAAACAACAACAACGTCAAATAAACAACAACGTCAACAACAACAACAACGTGAAATAAACAACAACAACTATGTCAACAACAACAACAACTTCAAATAAACAACAACAACAACGTCAACAACAACAACAACGTCAAATAAACAACAACAACAATAACAACGTCAAATAAACAAAAACAACAACAACAACGTCAAATAAACAACAACAACAACGTCAAATAAACAACAACAACAACAACAACAACAACAACAACGTCAAATAAACAACAACAACGTCAAATAAACAACAACAACAATGTCAACAACATCAACAACAACGTCAAATAAATAACAACAACAACAACTATGTCAACAACAACAACAACGTCAAATAAACAATAACAACAACAACGTCAACAACAACAACAACGCCAAATAAACAACAACAACAACAACGTCAAATAAATAACAACAACAACAACGTCAACAACAATAACAACGTCAAATAGACAACAATAACAACAACACCTATGTCAACAATAACAACAACGTCAAATAAACAACAACAACAACGTCAACAATAACAACAACGTCAAATAAACAATAACAACAACAACGTCAAATAAACAACAACAACAACAACAACAACAACAACAACAACACCGTCAAATAAACAACAACAACAACAACGTCAAATAAACAACAACAACAACAACAATGTCAAATAAACAACAACAAAAACAACATCAACAACAACAACAATGTCAAATAAACAACAACAACAACATCAAAAACAACAACAACAACGTCAAATAAACAACAACAATAACAACATCAAATAAACAACAACAACAACAATAACAACAACAACGTCAAATAAACAACAACAACAACAACGTCAAATAAACAACAACAAAAACAACAACAACATCAACAACAACAAAAACGTCAAATAAACAACAACAACAACATCAACAACAAAAACTACGTCAAATAAATAACAATGACAATGTCAAATAAACAATAACAACAACAACAACGTCAACAACAACAACGTCAAATAAACAACAACAACAACAACGTCAAATAAGCAACAACAACAACGTCAAATAAACAACAACAACAACAACAACAAAGTCAAATAAACAACAACAACAACTATGTCAACAACAACAACAACAATGTCAAATAAACAACAACAATAACAACAACGTCAAATAAACAACAACTACAACTATGTCAACAACAACAACAACGTCAAATAAACAACAACAACAACAACAACAACGTCAATAACAACAACAACGTCAAGTAAACAACAACAACAACAACGTCAAATAAACAACAATAATGTCAAATAAACAACAACAACAACAACGTCAAATAAACAACAACAACAACAGCGTCAACAACAACAACAACAACGTCAAATAAACAACAACAACAACAACAACAACGTCAACAACAACGTCAAATAAACAATAACAACAACAACAATGTCAAATAAACAACAACAACGTCAAATAAACAACAACAACAATGTCAACAACAACAACAACAACAACAACAACAACAATAACGTCAAATAAACAACAACAACAACAACGTCAAATAAACAACAACAACAACAACAATAACAACAACAACAACAACAACGTCAAATAAACAACAACAACAACGTCAAATAAACAACAACAAAAACAACAACAACATCAACAACAACAACAAAAACGTCAAATAAACAACAACAACAACGTCAAATAAACAACAACAAAAACAACAACAACATCAACAACAACAAAAACGTCAAATAAACAACAACAACAACAATGTCAACAACAACAACTACGTCAAATAAACAACAACAACAACGTCAAATAAACAATAACAACAACAACAACGTCAACAACAACAACGTCAAATAAACAACAACCATAACAACGTCAAATAAACAACAACAACGTCAAATAAAGAACAACAACAACAACAACAACGTCAAATAAACAACAACAACGTCAACAACAACAACAACAACAATGTCAAATAAACAACAACAACAACAACACCGTTAACAACAACAACAACAATGTCAAATAAACAACAACAACAACGTCAAATAAACAACAACAACAACAACAACAACAACGTCAAATAAACAACAACAACGTCAAATAAAGAAGAAGAAGAACAACAACAACGTCAAATAAACAACAACAACAACGTCAACAACGACAACAACAACAATGTCAAATAAACTACAACAACAACAACAACACCGTCAACAACAACGTCAAATAAAAAACAACAACAACGTCAAATAAACAACAACAACAACAACGTCAACAACAACGTCAAATAAAAAACAACAACAACGTCAAATAAACAACAACGTCAACAACAACAACAACAACGTGAAATAAACAACAACAACTATGTCAACAACAACAACAACATCAAATAAACAACAACAACAACGTCAACAACAACAACAACGTCAAATAAACAACAACAACAATAACAATGTCAAATAAACAACAACAACAACAACAACACCGTCAAATAAACAACAACAACAACGTCAAATAAACAACAACAACAACAACAACAACGTCAAATAAACAACAACAACAACAACAATGTCAACAACAACAACAACAACGTCAAATAAACAACAACAACAACAACAACTATGTCAACAATAACAACTATGTCAACAACAACAACAACGTCAAATAAAATACAACAACAACAACGTCAACAACAACAACAACGTTAAATAAACAACAACAACAACAACGTAAAATAAACAACAACAACAACATCGTCAAATAAACAACAACAACAACAACAACCACGTCAAATAAACAACAACAACACCAACAACAACACCATCAACAACAACAACAATGTCAAATAAACAACAACAACGTGAAATAAACAACAATAACAACGTTAACAACAACAACAGCGTCAAATAAACAACAACAACACCAACACCAACACCGTCAACAACAACAACAATGTCAAATAAATAACAACAACGTCAAATAAACAACAACAACAACAACAACGTCAACAACAACAACAACGTCAAATAAACAACAACAACAACGTCAAATAAACAATAACAACAACAACGTGAAATAAACAACAACAACTATGTCAACAACAACAACAACATCAAATAAACAATAACAACAATGTCAAATAAACAACAACAACAATAACAACTTCAAATAAACAACAACAACAACAACACGGTCAAATAAACAACAACAACAACGGCAAATAAACAACAACAACAACAACAACAACGCCAAATAAACAACAACAACAACAACGTCAAATAAACAACAACAACAACAACAACAACGTCAACAACAATAACAACGTCAAATATACAACAATAACAACAACACCTATGTCAACAATAACAACAACGTCAAATAAACAAAAACAACAACGTCAAATAAACAACAACAACAACGTCAAAAAAACAACAACAACAACAACAACACCGTCAAATAAACAACAACAACAACAACGTCAAATAAACAACAACAACAACAACGTCAAATAAACAACAACAAAAACAACATCAACAACAACAACAATGTCAAATAAACAACAACAACAACATCAAAAACAACAACAACAACAACAACGTCAAATAAACAACAACAATAACAACATCAAATAAACAACAACAACAACAATAACAACAACAACGTCAAATAAACAACAACAACAACAACGTCAATTAAACAACAACAACGTCAAATAAACAACAACAAAAACAACAACAACATCAACAACAACAACATCAACAACAACAAAAACGTCAAATAAACAACAACAACAACAACGTCAACAACAACAACTACGTCAAATAAATAACAATGACAATGTCAAATAAACAATAACAACAACAACAACGTCAACAACAACAACGTCAAATAAACAACAACAACAACGTCAAATAAACAACAACAACAACGTCAAATAAACAACAACAACAACAACAACAACAACAAAGTCAAATAAACAACAACAACAACAACACCGTCAACAACAACAACAATGTCAAATAAACAACAACAATAACAACAACGTCAAATAAACAACAACAACAACTATGTCAACAACAATAACAACGTCAAATAAACAACAACAACAACAACAACGTCAATAACAACAACAACGTCAAGTAAACAACAACAACAACAACAACGTCAAATAAATAACAACAATGTCAAATAAACAACAACAATGTCAAATAAACAACAACAATGTCAAATAAACAACAACAACAACAACAACGTCAAATAAACAACAACAACAACAGCGTCAACAACAACAACAACAACGTCAAATAAACAACAACAACAACAACAACGTCAACAACAACGTCAAATAAACAACAACGTCAAATAAACAATAACAACAACAACAATGTCAAATAAACAACAACAACGTCAAATAAACAACAACAACAATGTCAACAACAACAACAACGTCAAATAAACAACAACAACAACAACAACAACAACAATAACGTCAAATAAACAACAACAACAACAACAACGTCAAGTAAACAACAACAACAACAACAACAATAACAACAACAACAACAACGTCAAATAAACAACAACAACAACGTCAAATAAACAACAACAAAAACAACAACAACATCAACAACAACAACAAAAACGTCAAATAAACAACAACAACAACAACGTCAAATAAACAACAACAAAAACAACAATAACATCAACAACAACAAAAACGTCAAATAAACAACAACAACAACAACAATGTCAACAACAACAACTACGTCAAATAAACAACAACAACAACGTCAAATAAATAATAACAACAACAACAACGTCAACAACAACAACGTCAAATAAACAACAACCATAACAATGTCAAATAAACAACAACAACGTCAAATAAAGAACAACAACAACAACAACGTCAAATAAACAACACCAACGTCAACAACAACAACAACAATGTCAAATAAACAACAACAATAACACCGTTAACAACAACAACAATGTCAAATAAACAACAACAACAACATCAAATAAACAACAACAACAACAACGTCAAATAAACAACAACAACGTCAAATAAAGAAGAAGAAGAACAACAACAACGTCAAATAAACAACAACAACAACGTCAACAACAACAACAACAATGTCAAATAAACTACAACAACAACAACACCGTCAACAACAACAACAATGTCAAATAAACAACAACAACAACGTCAAATAAACAACAACAACAACAACGTCAACAACAACGTCAAATAAAAAACAACAACAACGTCAAATAAACAACAACGTCAACAACAACAACAACAACAACGTGAAATAAACAACAACAACTATGTCAACAACAACAACATCAAATAAACAACAACAACAACAACAACGTCAACAACAACAACAACATCAAATAAACAACAACAACAATAACAACGTCAAATAAACAAAAACAACAACAACAACACCGTCAAATAAACAACAACAACAACGTCAAATAAAAAACAACAACAACAACAACAACGTCAAATAAACAACAACAACAACAACGCCAAATAAACAACAACGACAAGAATGTCAACAACAACAACGTCAAATAAACAACAACAACAACAACTATGTCAACAACAACAACAACGTCAAATAAACAATAACAACAACAACGTCAACTGATCGTGACTTTGTATGTCTATAAATCTGGAGACTGCAAGTGCACAGTCCTATCGCGTAGTCTTAAAAGATATCGAATCCACAGGGACTATGAATCGATCTACCGTAATTTTGGTCACTGGGTAAAGCTAAGGCTAATATTAATTTAATTAACGAAAGGGATCTAATTACTAAATTTGGTTATAAAATTTTTAATTATAAATACCGGTATGTATTTCAGCTAAATTTTGGGTTCCGAACTTCCACTGGCCTTTACTTAAATTGGTCAAAAATTATCTTTACGCAAACTTTATTTGTCTAAAAACCTTCCCCTCACACTTCCGTTCTATTAGTT
Organism: Vicia faba; assembly: GCA_948472305.1. Lineage (NCBI taxonomy): Eukaryota > Viridiplantae > Streptophyta > Magnoliopsida > Fabales > Fabaceae > Vicia > Vicia faba. Next base: position 1,343,610,616 of record OX451735.1, read on the forward strand.
CAGGTTATACGATTAATACCCTAACGTGTGCTTCCGTCACTCCGCCGGATTCAAAAGTAATTTTTGAAAACAGAATAAAATTTAATTGTTTTTAAAATGCTTCCGCCTCTTTAAAAACAATGCCTAATAATCACTATCTGGTTTTAGCCTCAAACTTCCGTTTTATTAGTAAAAACCTTAATCAATTTTAAAACCTCAAACTTCCGTTCTATTGATTTATAAAATCTTAAACAATTCAATTGAATATTAAAACCATGAAAGGTATTTCTTTTACAAAATAATATTAAGCCAATTTATCTCGGATCCCGTTATTTGGTTAATTTACATACCGATATTTAATCGGTTTAGCCGGACATGTTTATTAAATTAAATACGCATAGATAATTAAATTGCGAACAATTATATAAATTCATATCCATAATATCAAACATGCAATAATAATAAATAAAAGCGATTAAATTGAAAACCTGGAAATGTAGAAAACTTCAATAACTTCAATTAAATGTGTTCTTCAAAAACCTTGGAGTATTCCACCACAAGCCGGTTGGATCTACTCGTCGAATCTTGAATTTAATAATAACAAGAAAGTAAAAATACCGGATCTAACGTAAGGTTAAACCGGATAAAATTGCACAACAATTTCCGGTGTAGAAATTGTTGTACGAAAAATAAAGGTAGAAAACTTGGAGAAGAAAAGAAAATAAAAGCAGTGCGATGAAATAAAAATAAAGGAAAGGGCAGAACAAAAATTAAACTGAAAGGAAATTTGCTCTGCTGAAAATAATACGATCTTGCTAAAATTCTCCGACCCTTGGGATTCTTCTTTCACTTCTATTTATAATGCTTGTAAAATAATGTATCCCAAAAAGGTCAATCCACGTAAAACTGAATCCAAAAAATATTGATAGTGGACTGTGTTGCATAACGTGCACGAAAAAATAGCAAAAGTAGGTCTTGACTTGGGACCGGTCGTTCCATGTGAGAAAGAAAAGGCGTGAGAATAGGCTAGGGCAGGAACGGTCGTTCCACTCAGCTGAAGTGGTCCGGACCGGTCGTTCCCCTTAGTGGGTCGGTCGGTCCCTTGGGAACGTGGGTTCCCTTGGGCCTTTGCACGTACAATCGTCTTTTGGGCCTTGTAATTTCATTCTTTTCACCCCCTTTTACTAATCTGCACCACATTGCTCAATTATCTTCATTTTTGTACTAAATTGCATCTATTTCTTCATATTTCTTCACATAAGCTTATTTAAGGCAAAATACCTGAAACAAAGAAATACCAGCGTAATATGGAAATAAAATAAAATAAATTAAATAAAAACGTGAATTATTTGCATTAATTAAGTCGATTTATACGATATAAAATCGTGTTATCATCAACAACAACAACAACGTCAAATAAACAACAACAACAACAACGTCAAATAAACAACAACAATAACAACAACGTCAACAACAATAACAACGTCAAATAAACAACAATAACAACAACACCTATGTCAACAATAACAACAACGTCAAATAAACAACAACAACAACGTCAACAATAACAACAACGTCAAATAAACAACAACAACAACAACATCAAATAAACAACAACAACAACAACAACACCGTCAAATAAACAACAACAACAACAACGTCAAATAAACAACAACAACAACAACAACGTCAAATAAACAACAACAAAAACAACATCAACAACAACAACAATGTCAAATAAACAACAACAACAACATCAAAAACAACAACAACAACGTCAAATAAACAACAACAATAACAACATCAAATAAACAACAACAACAATAACAACAACAACGTCAAATAAACAACAACAACAACAACGTCAATTAAACAACAACAACGTCAAATAAACAACAACAAAAACAACAACAACATCAACAACAACAAAAACGTCAAATAAACAACAACAACAACAACGTCAACAACAACAACTACGTCAAATAAATAACAATGACAATGTCAAATAAACAATAACAACAACAACAACGTCAATAACAACAACGTCAAATAAACAACAACAACAACGTCAAATAAACAACAACAACAACGTCAAATAAACAACAACAACAACAACAACAACAAAGTCAAATAAACAACAACAACAACACCGTCAACAACAACAACAATGTCAAATAAACAACAACAATAACAACAACGTCAAATAAACAACAACAATAACTATGTCAACAACAACAACAACGTCAAATAAACAACAACAACAACAACGTCAATAACAACAACAACGTCAAATAAACAACAACAATGTCAAATAAACAACAACAACAACAACAACGTAAAATAAACAACAACAACAACAGCGTCAACAACAACAACAACAACAACAAGGTCAAATAAACAACAACAACAACAACAACGTCAACAACAACGTCAAATAAACAACAACGTCAAATAAACAATAACAACAACAACAATGTCAAATAAACAACAACAACGTCAAATAAACAACAACAACAATGTCAACAACAACAACAACGTCAAATAAACAACAACAACAACAACAATAACGTCAAATAAACAACAACAACAACAACGTCAAATAAACAACAACAACAACAACAATAACAACAACAACAACAACGTCAAATAAACAACAACAACAACGTCAAATAAACAACAACAAAAACAACAACAACATCAACAACAACAACAAAAACGTCAAATAAACAACAACAACAACGTCAAATAAACAACAACAAAAACAACAACAACATCAACTACAACAAAAACGTCAAATAAACAACAACAACAACAACAATGTCAACAACAACAACTACCTCAAATAAACAACAACAACAACGTCAAATAAACAATAACAACAACAACAACGTCAACAACAACAACGTCAAATAAACAACAACCATAACAACGTCAAATAAACAACAACAACGTCAAATAAAGAACAACAACAACAACAACGTCAAATAAACAACAACAACGTCAACAACAACAACAACAACAATGTCAAATAAACAACAACAACAACAACACCGTTAACAACAACAACAATGTCAAATAAACAACTACAACAACGTCAAATAAACAACAACAACAACAACAACAACGTCAAATAAACAACAACAACGTCAAATAAAGAAGAAGAAGAACAACAACAACGTCAAATAAACTACAACAACAACGTCAACAACAACAACAACAACAATGTCAAATAAACTACAACAACAACAACAACACCGTCAACAACAACAACAATGTCAAATAAACAACAACAACAACGTCAAATAAACAACAACAACAACAACGTCAACAACAACGTCAAATAAAAAACAACAACAACGTCAAATAAACAACAACGTCAACAACAACAACAACAACGTGAAATAAACAACAACAACTATGTCAACAACAACAACATCAAATAAACAACAACAACAACAACGTCAATAACAACAACAACGTCAAATAAACAACAACAACAATAACAACGTCAAATAAACAAAAACAACAACAACAACACCGTCAAATAAACAACAACAACAACGTCAAATAAAAAACAACAACAACAACGTCAAATAAACAACAACAACAACAACGTCAAATAAACAACAACGACAACAATGTCAACAACAATAACGTCAAATAAACCACAACAACAACAACTATGTCAACAACAACAACAACGTCAAATAAACAATAACAACAACAACCTCAACAACAACAACAACGTTAAATAAACAACAACAACAACAACAACAACAACGTAAAATAAACAACAACAACAACAACACCATCAAATAAACAACAACAACAACCACGTCAAATAAAATACAACAACACCAACAACAACAACGTCAACAACAACAACAATGTCAAATAAACAACAACAACGTCAAATAAACAACAACAACAACGTCAACAACAACAACAACAACGTCAAATAAACAACAACAACAACGTCAAATAAACAACAACAACAACAACGTCAAATAAACAACAACAAATATGTCAACAACAACAACATCAAATAAACAACAACAACAACGTCAAATAAACAACAACAACAATAACAACGTCAAATAAACAACAATAACAACAACACCGTCAAATGAACAACAACAACAACAACGTCAAATAAACAACAACAACAATAACAACGTCAAATAAACAACAATAACAACAACACCGTCAAATAAACAACAACAACAACAACGTCAAATAAACAACAACAACAACAACAACAACGTCAAATAAACAACAACAATGTCAACAACAACAACAACGTCAAATAAACAACAACAACAACACCTATGTCAACAATAACAACAACGTCAAATAAACAACAATAACAACAACAACGTCAACAATAACAACAACGTAAAATAAACAACAACAACAACAACAACATCAAATAAACAACAACAACAACAACAACAACACCACCATCAAATAAACAACAACAACAACAACGTCAAATAAACAACAACAACAATAACATCAAATAAACAACATCAACGTCAAATAAACAATAACAACAACACCAACGTCAACAACAACAACAACAACAACGTCAAATAAACAACAACAA
>OX451735.1:1343617700-1343620200 GCA_948472305.1 Vicia faba
AATAACAACAACAACAACGTCAACAACAACAACGTCAAATAAACAACAACAACAACGTCAAATAAACAACAACAACAACAACGTCAAATAAATAACAACAACAACAACAACAAAGTCAAATAAACAACAACAACAACAACACCGTCAACAACAACAACAATGTCAAATAAACAACAACAATAACAACAACGTCAAATAAACAACAACAACAACTATGTCAACAACAACAACAACGTCAAATAAACAACAATAACAACAACAACGTCAATAACAACAACAACGTCAAGTAAACAACAACAACAACAACGTCAAATAAACAACAACAATGTCAAATAAACAACAACAACAACAACAACAACGTCAAATAAACAACAACAACAACAGCGTCAACAATAACAACAACAACGTCAAATAAACAACAACAACAACATCAACAACGTCAACAACAACGTCAAATAAACAACAACGTCAAATAAACAATAACAACAACAACAATGTCAAATAAACAACAACAACGTCAAATAAACAACAACAACAATGTCAACAACAACAACAACGTCAAATAAACAACAACAACAACAACAACAATAACGTCAAATAAACAACAACAACAACAACAACGTCAAATAAACAACAACAACAACAACAACAATAACAACAACAACAACAACAACGTCAAATAAACAACAACAACGTCAAATAAACAACAACAAAAACAACAACAACATCAACAACAACATCAACAACAACAACAAAAACGTCAAATAAACAACAACAACAACGTCAAATAAACAACAACAAAAACAACAACAACATCAACAACAACAAAAACGTCAAATAAACAACAACAACAACAATGTCAACAACAACAACTACGTCAAATAAACAACAACAACAACGTCAAATAAACAATAACAACAACAACAACGTCAACAACAACAACGTCAAATAAACAACAACCATAACAACGTCAAATAAACAACAACAACGTCAAATAAAGAACAACAACAACAACAACAACGTCAAATAAACAACAACAACGTCAACAACAACAACAACAATGTCAAATAAACAACAACAACAACAACACCGTTAACAACAACAACAACAATGTCAAATAAACAACAACAACAACAATGTCAAATAAACAACAACAACAACAACAACAACGTCAAATAAACAACAACAACGTCAAATAAAGAAGAAGAAGAACAACAACAACGTCAAATAAACAACAACAACAACGTCAACAACAACAACAACAACAATGTCAAATAAACTACAACAACAACAACAACACCGTCAACAACAACAACAATGTCAAATAAACAACAACAACAACGTCAAATAAACAACAACAACAACAACGTCAACAACAACGTCAAATAAAAAACAACAACAACGTCAAATAAACAACAACGTCAACAACAACAACAACAACGTGAAATAAACAACAACAACTATGTCAACAACAACAACAACATCAAATAAACAACAACAACAACGTCAACAACACCAACAACGTCAAATAAACAACAACAACAACAACAACGTCAAATAAACAACAATAACAACAACACCGTCAAATAAACAACAACAACAACAACAACGTCAAATAAACAACAACAACAACAACGTCAAATAAACAACAACAACGTCAACAACAACAACAACGTCAAATAAACAACAATAACAACACATACGTCAACAATAACAACAACGTCAAATAAACAACAACAACAACAATGTCAACAATAACAACAACGTAAAATAAACAACGTCAACAACAACAACGTCAAATAAACAACAACAACAACAAAGTCAAAAACAACAACAACAACAACGTCAAATAAACAACAACAACGTCAATAACAACAACAACGTCAAGTAAACAACAACAACAACAACGTCAAATAAACAACAACAATGTCAAATAAACAACAACAACAACAACAACGTCAAATAAACAACAACAACAACAGCGTCAACAACAACAACAACGTCAAATAAACAACAACAACAACAACAACAACGTCAAATAAACAACAACGTCAAATAAACAATAACAACAACAACAATGTCAAATAAACAACAACAACGTCAAATAAACAACAACAACAATGTCAACAACAACAACAACGTCAAATAAACAACAACAACAACAACAACAATAACGTCAAATAAACAACAACAATAACAACAACGTCAAATAAACAACAACAACAACAACAATAACAACAACAACAACAACAACGTCAAATAAACAACAACAACAACGTCAAATAAACAACAACAAAATCAACAACAACATCAACAACAACAACAATAACAACAACAACAACGTCAAATAAACAACAACAACAACGTCAAATAAACAACAACAAAAACAACAACAACATCAACAACAACAACAAAAACGTCAAATAAACAACAACAACAACGTCAAATAAACAACAACAAAAACAACAACAACATCAACAACAAAAACGTCAAATAAACA
>OX451735.1:1343625200-1343627700 GCA_948472305.1 Vicia faba
CAACAACAACAACACCGTCAACAACAACAACAATGTCAAATAAACAACAACAATAACAACAACGTCAAATAAACAACAACAACAACTATGTCAACAACAACAACAACGTCAAATAAACAACAATAACAACAACAACGTCAATAACAACAACAACGTCAAGTAAACAACAACAACAACAACGTCAAATAAACAACAACAATGTCAAATAAACAACAACAACAACAACAACGTCAAATAAACAACAACAACAACAGCGTCAACAACAACAACAACAACGTCAAATAAACAACAACAACAACAACAACAACGTCAACAACAACGTCAAATAAACAACAACGTCAAATAAACAATAACAACAACAACAATGTCAAATAAACAACAACAACGTCAAATAAACAACAACAACAATGTCAACAACAACAACAACAACGTCAAATAAACAACAACAACAACAACAACAACAATAACGTCAAATAAACAACAACAACAACAACAACGTCAAATAAACAACAACAACAACAACAATAACAACAACAACAACAACAACGTCAAATAAACAACAACAACGTCAAATAAACAACAACAAAAACAACAACAACATCAACAACAACATCAACAACAACAACAACAAAAACGTCAAATAAACAACAACAACAACGTCAAATAAACAACAACAAAAACAACAACAACATCAACAACAACAAAAACGTCAAATAAACAACAACAACAACAATGTCAACAACAACAACTACGTCAAATAAACAACAACAACAACGTCAAATAAACAATAACAACAACAACAACAACGTCAACAACAACAACGTCAAATAAACAACAACCATAACAACGTCAAATAAACAACAACAACGTCAAATAAAGAACAACAACAACAACAACAACGTCAAATAAACAACAACAACGTCAACAACAACAACAACAACAATGTCAAATAAACAACAACAACAACAACACCGTTAACAACAACAACAACAATGTCAAATAAACAACAACAACAATAACGTCAAATAAACAACAACAACAACAACAACAACAACAACAACGTCAAATAAACAACAACAACGTCAAATAAAGAAGAAGAAGAACAACAACAACGTCAAATAAACAACAACAACAACGTCAACAACAACAACAACAACAATGTCAAATAAACTACAACAACAACAACAACACCGTCAACAACAACAACAATGTCAAATAAACAACAACAACAACGTCAAATAAACAACAACAACAACAACGTCAAATAAAAAACAACAACAACGTCAAATAAACAACAACGTCAACAACAACAACAACAACGTGAAATAAACAACAACAACTATGTCAACAACAACAACAACTTCAAATAAACAACAACAACAACGTCAACAACAACAACAACGTCAAATAAACAACAACAACAATAACAACGTCAAATAAACAAAAACAACAACAACAACGTCAAATAAACAACAACAACAACGTCAAATAAACAACAACAACAACAACAACAACAACAACGTCAAATAAACAACAACAACAACGTCAAATAAACAACAACAACAATGTCAACAACAACAACAACAACGTCAAATAAACAACAACAACAACGTCAAATAAACAACAACAACAATGTCAACAACAACAACAACAACGTCAAATAAATAACAACAACAACAACTATGTCAACAACAACAACAACGTCAAATAAACAATAACAACAACAACGTCAACAACAACAACAACGCCAAATAAACAACAACAACAACAACAACGTCAAATAAACAACAACAACAACAACGTCAACAAAAATAACAACGTCAAATAGACAACAATAACAACAACACCTATGTCAACAATAACAACAACGTCAAATAAACAACAACAACAACGTCAACAATAACAACAACGTCAAATAAACAATAACAACAACAACGTCAAATAAACAACAACAACAACAACAATAACAACACCGTCAAATAAACAACAACAACAACAACGTCAAATAAACAACAACAACAACAACAATGTCAAATAAACAACAACAAAAACAACATCAACAACAACAACAATGTCAAATAAACAACAACAACAACATCAAAAACAACAACAACAACGTCAAATAAACAACAACAATAACAACATCAAATAAACAACAACAACAACAATAACAACAACAACGTCAAATAAACAACAACAACAACAACGTCAATTAAACAACAACAACGTCAAATAAACAACAACAAAAACAACAACAACATCAACAACAACAAAAACGTCAAATAAACAACAACAACAACGTCAACAACAAAAACTACGTCAAATAAATAACAATGACAATGTCAAATAAACAATAACAACAACAACAACGTCAACAACAACAACGTCAAATAAACAACAACAACAACGTTAAATAAGCAACAACAACAACGTTAAATAAACAACAACAACAACAACAACAAAGTCAAATAAACAACAACAACAACTATGTCAACAACAA
>OX451735.1:1343630200-1343675200 GCA_948472305.1 Vicia faba
AGAAGAAGAAGAACAACAACAACGTCAAATAAACAACAACAACAACGTCAACAACAACAACAACAATGTCAAATAAACTACAACAACAACAACAACACCGTCAACAACAACAACAATGTCAAATAAACAACAACAACAACGTCAAATAAACAACAACAACAACGTCAACAACAACGTCAAATAAAAAACAACAAGAACGTCAAATAAACAACAACGTCAACAACAACAACAACAACGTGAAATAAACAACAACAACTATGTCAACAACAACAACATCAAATAAACAACAACAACAACAACAACGTCAACAACAACAACAACATCAAATAAACAACAACAACAATAACAACGTCAAATAAACAAAAACAACAACAACAACACCGTCAAATAAACAACAACAACAACGTCAAATAAAAAACAACAACAACAACAACAACAACGTCAAATAAACAACAACAACAACAACGCCAAATAAACAACAACGACAAGAATGTCAACAACAACAACGTCAAATAAACAACAACAACAACAACTATGTCAACAACAACAACAACGTCAAATAAACAATAACAACAACAACGTCAACTGATCACGACTTTGTATGTCTATAAATCTGGAGACTGCAAGTGCACAGTCCTATCGCGTAGTCTTAAAAGATATCGAATCCACAGGGACTATGAATCGATCTACCGTAATTTTGGTCACTGGGTAAAGCTAAGGCTAATATTAATTTAATTAACGAAAGGGATCTAATTACTAAATTTGGTTATAAAATTTTTAATTATAAATACCGGTATGTATTTCACCTAAATTTTGGGTTCCGAACTTCCACTGGCCTTTACTTAAATTGGTCAAAAATTATCTTTACGCAAACTTTATTTGTCTAAAAACCTTCCCCTCACACTTCCGTTCTATTAGTTCAGGTTATACGATTAATACCCTAACGTGTGCTTCCGTCACTCCGCCGGATTCAAAAGTAATTTTTGAAAATAGAATAAAATTTAATTGTTTTTAAAATGCTTCCGCCTCTTTAAAAACAATGCCTAATAATCACTATCTGGTTTTAGCCTCAAACTTCCGTTTTATTAGTAAAAACCTTAATCAATTTTAAAACCTCAAACTTCCGTTCTATTGATTCATAAAATCTTAAACAATTCAATTGAATATTAAAACCATGAAAGGTATTTCTTTTACAAAATAATATTAAGCCAATTTATCTCGGATCCCGTTATTTGGTTAATTTACATACCGATATTTAATCGGTTTAGCCGGACATGTTTATTAAATTAAATACGCATAGATAATTAAATTGCGAACAATTATATAAATTCATATCCATAATATCAAACATGCAATAATAATAAATAAAAGCGATTAAATTGAAAACCTGGAAATGTAGAAAACTTCAATAACTTCAATTAAATGCGTTCTTCAAAAACCTTGGAGTATTCCACCACAAGCCGGTTGGATCTACTCGTCGAATCTTGAATTTAATAATAACAAGAAAGTAAAAATACCGGATCTAACGTAAGGTTAAACCGGATAAAATTGCACAACAATTTCCGGTGTAGAAATTGTTGTACGAAAAATAAAGGTAGAAAACTTGGAGAAGAAAAGAAAATAAAAGCAGTGCGATGAAATAAAAATAAAGGAAAGGGCAGAACAAAAATTAAACTGAAAGGAAATTTGCTCTGCTGAAAATAATACGATCTTGCCAAAATTCTCCGACCCTTGGGATTCTTCTTTCACTTCTATTTATAATGCTTGTAAAATAATGTATCCCAAAAAGGTCAGTCCACGTAAAACTGAATCCAAAAAATATTGATAGTGGACTGTGTTGCATAACGTGCACGAAAAAATAGCAAAAGTAGGTCTTGACTTGGGACCGGTCGTTCCATGTGAGAAAGAAAAGGCGTTAGAATAGGCTAGGGCAGGAACGGTCGTTCCACTCAGCTGAAGTGGTCCGGACCGGTCGTTCCCCTTAGTGGGCCGGTCGGTCCCTTGGGAACGTGGGTTCCCTTGGGCCTTTGCACGTACAATCATCTTTTGGGCCTTGTAATTTCATTCTTTTCACCCCCTTTTACTAATCTGCACCACATTGCTCAATTATCTTCATTTTTGTACTAAATTGCATCTATTTCTTCATATTTCTTCACATAAGCTTATTTAAGGCAAAATACCTGAAACAAAGAAATACCAGCGTAATATGGAAATAAAATAAAATAAATTAAATAAAAACGTGAATTATTTGCATTAATTAAGTCGATTTATACGATATAAAATCGTGTTATCAAACTCCCCTACACTTGAACATTTGCTTGTCCTCAAGCAAGAAATATATATCTCTCTAAATGCGGGTCAGACGCAACAAAAATTGCCACAAGTCAAAGATGTATTAAGTTGCACATTGCTCTTGAGCTCTCGACTTCGATACTAAAGTCACCGTAGCAATACTAAATAAACTCAGGCTCGAAAAACAATTCTAGTGACGCCATTATAACTTAACTCTAAATCCTACATTTTGTTTCACCTTTTTCATTCAGGCGCAATCACATTAAGCCCTTTGCCCTTTCGCGCACATAGTGGAGTGACCGGTTAGTGAATTTGATCTTTTAAACCAGCTAGGAGTTCTGGTACTTAATAGTTGGTAACTCCTTTTTGTTCTTTTGTAAATTGTGGGGAATCGAACCGTAGTTCGTCCTACCAAGTCCAACACCAGAAACCTCTGAACCAATTTACAAAGAATTCATTAAGATAATTTATAAGATTCGCGACCGTTGGGCTAAATAGTCTGGTAAGGACTATCTAACTTAGTTAGAGCGTTTCTAAATATTATTATTATATATTTTTTTATTATTTTCGATCAATCACTTATATTCATCGATCCTCCACGTAGTTTGCTATTTAGACGGTGCTGACTGCTTGTATAAACTACTAAAGGTTACTTTAAAACTTAGAATTTAAATTTTCGGTATATAAAGGGTACTAAAATTTTAATTCATTTTCCCGAGATTTTAAAGCGTTGGTACTAAATATTTTCTTCTAAAGAAGCAACTTTGATACACTTTTTGAGTGTGTATAATTGTGCGTCTGACCATAAAAAAAAAATTTTATGGTTCAAGAATTTGGCGAATTCGGATAATCATGAACTTATATATGTATATAAGACTTAATTTTAATAACAAAAGGGAAATTACAAAAGGGAAATTTGCTTACGTGAAGAAAGATAACAATAGTTAATTCGACCCCTCCTACACTTAAACTGAGCATTGTCCTCAATGCTTATAAATGGGGAATCGAAAAATACAAAAAGAAAAAGAAAAGAAAGATTAAGAACTAATCGTTACGATGTGGACGACTTCCTCTTCCTCGAGTTCTTGGACGGCGCTCATCTTGGCGTTGTGGAGGTACGAATTCATCCAAGCGTAGGTGTAGTGAGTGCATAGAAACTCCAAGGTCAATAACATTGGTATTCAAGGTGTTGTAGTTATTATGCATTTGTTGTACCAATGCAAATGTTGCGTTTTGTTGGTTTTGCATCTGTTGCATGGTTTGGTAGAGAGTTTCCATGGTGAGATGGTTTTGTTGATTGTTGTTCATTTCTTCTTCCATTTCATCCACGGGAGCATTATTCTCAGCTTCGGGTGCAATTAAATTGAATAACCAACGGCTTCGATGTTGCACATTAATAAGATGGGGACATGGGAGAATAATGCTTGGTACCAAAACTTTATTGACTAATAAAGTAAATCTGTTCTCACCTTGCCTTGGGAGGATTAGATGGGAGTCTCGGCAGTATACCTCATCTAGAAATTGTGCTGGCATGAGGTGTTGAGCAAGAGTTAGGATCTCGTCAGCCAATCCTAGCGAGTAAGCTATTGCGGTAATAATGCCACCGAAAAGAAAAGGGTTGTTTCCGGCGGTTTGAGCACAAAGTTGAAAGTGTGATAGCATAAATGGTGCGGCGTTGACACGGCTCCCAGTTAAGGCACAATATAAGAAAAATAACTCATTTTTGGTTACCTTATGGTTGTAGGTGCGTCCGAAAATAGTGTGAGCCAAAATACGATGAAAATACCGTATTGCTGGATTATGAATGTGGGACGCATATAATAGTCTCCAACCATTTGCGGCTTCCCCACTTATCTCCTCCCAGAATTGTAAACCTTGCTCCTCCCAGGCTGGAATATCATCATCCGCTTCGAATGGCTTGTAATAAATACCATCCCCTTGTGAGAATCCCAGTGCCTCAGCAATGTGTTCTTGATCTATCGTATACTCACGGTTGAACATACGGAAACTAGCAGTTCCCGTAGTGTATGGATCTTCAATATCAGTTGTGTAAGAAAAAGAACTCAAAAACTCCAACACTAGAGGTTCAAAGGTTGGGTTTTGTTGGGTACAGAGATTGTACAAACCGGTGTTATTTAGCAACCATGACACACTTTCAGTGAGTCCTAAAGTTTGTAGACAATTAATATCTACATACTTTGTCGGAACCACCGAGCGTTTGTATAAGTTGAGGTACATGGTGCGTTGCTTATCATCGCGGAAGATAATGTTTGAAAGGTCGGGTTGTTGCCTTTCGGGACGGATGGTTCTTGGAGGCATGGTAAGGGTAAGAAAATGGTGGTAGATGTAGAAGGAAGATAGAGGAGATGAAGATAAATATTAGAGAAATGTAGTAGAAAGTAAGAAATGGTGTGGAGAGGTAGTAAGAAATGAGGGGTATTTATATTGTGAGGGTGTTGGGATGGTGATAATGAGAAGTTAATGAGAGTTAATGGGGGAGTTGGAAAAGGTAAAAATTTGAAAAGAATGAGATAGTGGAGTAATGGGAATTTAAGAGTGGTTGGATGTTGGTTTATGGGGAAGATAAATGGTAAAAATGAATTATGAATGGAGTTTGGCGTGGGGGACAAAGAGGCACGCTTTACAGCATGCTACAGGGGGCCGGTCGTTCCCTTCAGTGGTGGGACAGGGGGACGGTCGGTCCTGCTTTATCAGTCAAAAAAAGGGGACCGGTCGGTCCAGGGGGCATGGAGTGCGTGGGACCGTCCGGTCCTGTGCCTGCGTGGGAAATTCAGCTTTTCCTATTGTTTGCTGTTGATACAGTACGTTATAAATCTCAGGCACAGAATGCATAGTGGTTGCAAACAGTATCATTTCAGCTTTATTTGATACCACTTAATAATCTAATAACTAATATAAATCACATTGAAACAAAACAAGATGATAAATAATGTTGAACTTTAAATTGCATAATTCAAATTGTACTACAAAGAACATAAAATAAACCAAATTGCAAAACATAATTCAAATGAAACTAAATGCAAATCAAATAAATAACTTAACTAAAACTAACTAATTAAATAAATTCTCTCATTAGCCACTTTTGTTATTGTCGTCTCCGTTATTCTTCTGCATGGAATAGATATGTTGAAACACTTCATCAAACTGCATAACTACCGTGTCGACGAATCCAGAATGATCTATCCGGAGTGTATTAACTTCATTGTTCGCAGCTGTGAGGTTTTCTTTCAGATGCTTCACTTCTTCCTTCAATTCCTTAATAGTTTCTTCATGGCTCATGGGTTCAGATCCTTGCTTATTTTCTTCAATCACCGGAGTTACCGGTGGTGACAAAGGTTGCTCGGGAAAGTCATGGTACCCAGGTGGTGTCTCAGGGTCAGATTCACGCTCATAAATCTCAGGTATCTCATAATCCTGGATTGTTTCAGTGGAGCGAGCAGGAGATGGTAAACCGTCCAAATTATACAGCCAATTACCTTTATCGTGAACACTGGTGCGTGGACTAGGCAAGGTAAAGAGGTTAACTACCTCATTATTAATCAGCAATTCAAATTTTCGTGGACCATGGTTTCCAATCAATCTTTTGTTGAAACAAAAATTGAGATCCATTGGTCTGATACCTCCGTAAGGATGGCAACTCAACAGTGGTTGCCGCAGACCTAAAGCATTTGCTATCATTGTTACCATTCCTCCCATCACGATGGGCATATTATCATCTTGAAGCATTTTCTCTATGGTAACTAATAGAAAAGCGACACCGTTCACGGGCCGATTCTGTACAGCACAAAGCATAATAAACAGCTCATCTCGAGAAACAATAGTGTTATTCTGTTCCTTTCCAAACAGGGTATGTGACAGAATATGGTGAAAATAGCGGAACGCCGGATTATGAATATAATCCGCATGTGGCTCAGGATGCTCAAAGCTACTCAACCCAGTCAATGATTCCCAGAATATGTCGAGCTCGCGGTAATCAAACAATTCTTCCTGCTTTGATGTAAAAGTATCAAATCCATCTGGGAATCCCAGCAAAGCGGAAAAGTCATGAAGATTATACCTATACTCCATTCCAAATAGCCTAAAGAAGATAAGACCTCTCCTCAGGCCCTTCCCAGAATGTGGGAGGTAGTTAAAAGAGCTCAGAAATTCCAGAGTCAATTTGCGGTAGGTACAGAACCGCCTCAACATGTGAGCATCTTCCCATCCAATTTGATTCAGCAGAAACAAAACACTATCATGAATTCCCAAAGTAGTCATAGCAAAAAGATCAGGGTAATATGTCAGGGACATATTCCTTGCAGCTAATGAATTGTATCTGCCTCTTTGGCCTCTTCCTCTGAAAGCTATTTCCTTAGTATCTTCCATTGTTAGTTGGTCAGCTTAATTTTTATATTAATTAAGTTATCCTGAAATTAATTAGATACAGGAAATTTAATCAGATTTTTGGCCAGATGCTGAAAAGAAGAAAATAAGAATAAGCATAATAGTGATAGAATGAAGAAGAAATATGTGAAATAAAATATTAGAGAAGATATGTGTATAAGTGATTATGAATGAGAGAAATAAAGAGAAAAATAAGAAGAATAAAAATAGTAAGAATAATAAGAAGAATAATAAAACAAAAAGGTAAATATAATAATTAATTATAAAAAGGTGGGTTGTCTCCCACTAAGCGCTTTGTTTTATGTCATAAGCTCGACAAATAAAATCAAAGTTTTAAATTTCTAATTGAGCAGGTGGCTCTATTAAAGTTATTTCTTGAAAGTAATTGTTACTCTCAGCGTTGTGATATGGTTTTAAACGTTGTCCATTAACTATAAAGGGTTCGGAAATCTTTCCTTTGATTTCGACCGCCCCGTTAATAAACGTGTTCGTTATTGTGAACGGACCAGACCATCTGCTGCGTAGTTTTCCAGGAAATAATTTTAATCTTGAATTAAACAGTAGTACGATATCACCTATTTTAAAATGTTTTCTATTTATTCTTTTGTCGTGCCATGTTTTCGTTCGTTCTTTATAAATCTTGGCGTTCTCATACGCATCTTGTCTCAATTCCTCTAATTCGTTTATATCAAGGATGCGCTTCTCGCCAGCCGTTGTGTAATTCAAGTTTATATTTTTAATAGCCCAATAGGCCTTGTGTTCTAATTCAACCGGCAAATGGCAAGATTTTCCATAGATAAGTTTAAACGGGGTGGTTCCTATTGGTGTCTTAAATGCGGTCCTATATGCCCAAAGAGCGTCAGATAGTTTTGAGGACCAATCCTTTCTTGAAGTTGCTACAGTCTTTTCTAATATTTGCTTGATTTCACGATTAGAGACTTCCACTTGTCCACTCGTTTGTGGATGATAGGGTGTAGCTACTCGATGTCGGACACCGTATTTCCTTAGGAGTTTTTCGAATATCTTGGAAATAAAATGAGAACCTCCATCGCTTATTACTAATCTTGGTATACCGAATCTTGGAAATATTACGTTTTTGAAGAGCTTTAATACAACTCGGGTATCGTTTGTTGGAGAAGCTATAGCTTATATCCATTTAGATACATAGTCAACCGCCACGAGTATTTATTTGTTACCAAAAGATGACGGGAATGGTCCCATAAAGTCTATACCCCATACATCGAAAATCTCTACTTCCAGAATGCCTTTCTGTGGCATCTCGTCACGTTTTGAGATGTTACCGGTGCGTTGACACCGGTCGCACTTAGTGACTGCGATATGAACATCTTTCCATAGTGTTGGCCAATAAAGGCCTGATTGTAGGATTTTCGTACATGTTTTAGAAGTACTCGTGTGTCCTCCGTATGGTGCGGAGTGGAAATGTTTAATCACGCTTTCGACTTCTTCTTCGGGTACGCAATGACTTAAAATTCCATCGGGTCCTCTTTTGAATAATAAAGGTTCGTCCCAGTAATATTGTTTGAGATCGTGAAAGAATTTTTTCTTTTGTTGGTACGTTAATTATGGTGGTAATACGCCGGCAGCTAGATAATTTACGAAATCTGCATACCAAGGGACATATGAGATTGCTAAGGTTGTTTCAGAATAGTTTTGAGATTCACTTGCTTCGAAGTGGGCGATTAATTTATCATATTGAGATTCGTCATTGATTGGAATTCGTTCTTGTTTTAGATTTTCGATTCTTGATATATGATCGGCCACTACGTTTTCAGTTCCTTTTTTATCCTTGATTTCTAAATCAAATTCTTGTAGCAACAAGATCCATCTTAGCAGTCTAGGTTTAGCGTCCTTTTTGGTTAGGAGATATCTAATGGCAGCGTGGTCAGTATAAATTATTATCTTAGCTCCTACTAAATAAGATCGGAATTTATCGAGTGCGAAGACTACAGCCAAGAGTTCCTTTTCGGTTGTTGCATAATTCATTTGCGCTTCATCTAGGGTTCTACTAGCATAATATATGACGTGTAATTTTTTATCTTTTCTTTGTCCTAGGACTGCGCCTACGGCATAGTCACTTGCGTCACACATTATCTCAAATGGTTCACTCCAATCTGGAGTCTTCATGATTGGCGCAGTAATTAATGCTTTCTTTAATTGTTGAAAGGCTGCAAGGAATTTTTCGTTAAATATGAATTCAACATCTTTCATTAAGAGTTCTGTTAATGGCTTAGAAATTTTAGAGAAATCCTTAATAAAACGTCGGTAAAAACCGGCGTGTCCTAAGAAACTTCTTATTTCTCTGACAGTTCTAGGGGGTTGAAGGTTTTCGATAACTTCTATCTTTGCCTTGTCCACTTCAATTCCCCTATTAGATATAATATGTCTTAACACAATACCTTCTTGAACCATAAAATGGCATTTTTCCCAATTTAATACTAAGTTTACCTTTACACATCTTTCTAGTACTTTTTCTAAGTTTGCAAGACATCCTTCAAAACTACGTCCGCAGACGGAGAAGTCGTCCATGAATACCTCCATAATATTGTCAAGAAAGTCTGCGAATATTGCCATCATGCATCTTTGAAAAGTTGCAGGTGCATTGCATAAGCCAAAGGGCATTCTTCGATATGCGAAGGTTCCGAATGGACAGGTGAAGGTAGTCTTTTCTTGGTCATCGGGGTGTATTGGTATTTGAAAGAATCCGGAGTAACCGTCCAAGTAACAGAAATATGAGTGTCTGGCTAGGCGCTCCAGCATTTGATCAATGAATGGCAAAGGGAAATGGTCCTTCCGGGTGGCTTTGTTAAGTTTCCTATAATCAATGCACATCCTCCGTCCTGATTCGATTCGCTTTGTTATGGTTTCTCCTTTGTCGTTTTCGATTACCGTTACGCCTCCTTTCTTGGGGACTACATGAACGGGGCTTACCCATTTACTATCAGATATTGGATAAATGATGCCTGCTTCTAACAATTTTAATATCTCTTTCTTTACTACTTCACTCATTATAGGATTAAGTCTTCTTTGGTGTTCTCTAGAGGTTTTACTATCTTCCTCTAGCATTATGCGATGCATACATATGGAAGGACTTATTCCTTTAAGATCAGTCAAATTGTATCCTAAAGCAGTTGGATATTTCCTCAGTATATGTAGTAATTTTTCAGTCTCGATTTTTCCTAGATTTGCGTTGATTATTACTGGTCGTTCGAACTCTGGGTCTAAGAATTCGTATCTCAGGTTTTTGGGTAACGTTTTGAGTTCAATAGTTGGTTTGTGTAAACCTTGTGTAGGATCGGGTGTTATTGCTAAGCACTCATCTAAGGTTTTATCTGGATGATCTTCTGCTTCTTTTATACATTCGTCTATCATATCCATAAAGTAGCAGTTGTCATCTATGGCTAGTGCTTTTAGAAATTTGGAAAGAATGAATTCAATCTTTTCTTCGCCCACCTCAAAGGTGAGTTTTCCTTTTTTAACGTCTATAATGGCACCGGCAGTTGCTAGGAAGGGTCTTCCTAAAATGATAGGTGTGTTCGTATCTTCCTTAATATCCATTATTATAAAGTCGGTTGGGATGTAGAATTGACCTATTCGAACGGGGACGTTTTCAGGTACTCCTATGGGGTATTTGACAGAACGGTCTGCTAATTGAACAGACATTTTAGTTGGTCTCAACTCTCCCATTTCGAGTTTCTTACTGATGGATAAAGGCATTACACTGATGCTTGCTCCTAAATCACATAAAGCTTTGTCTATGACGAATTTTCCTATCACACATGGTATAGAAAAACTACCTGGGTCTTTCAGTTTAGGTGGCATCTTATTTTGGATTATTGCGCTGCATTCAGCTGTAAGAGTAACTGTTTCATTTTCTTCTAACTTTTTCTTATTAGATAGAATTTCTTTTAAGAATTTAGCATATGAGGGCATTTGCGTTATCGCTTCTGTGAAAGGAATTGTTACGTTTAATTGCTTGAGAAGTTCTACAAATTTCTTAAATTGCCCTATGTCTTTTGTTTTAACTAGTCTTTGAGGGTAAGGAATAGGTGGTTTATAGGGAGGTGGAGGTACATAAGGTTTTTCTTGTTCTATTGTTTCTCCATCTTCCTTTCCTTTAGGTTCGTTATCCTCTTCGGCTTGGTTTTCAGAGTTTTGGTGCATGGCCGGGTTTTCGGTTCTTGGATCTAATGGTTCTTCTATTTCTTTACCGCTTCGTAATATAATTGCGTGAGCTTGTCCTTTCGGATTAGATTGTGGTTGTCCAGGGAAAGTACCGGCTGGTGCGGCAGCAGGCGCTTGTTGTTGAGCCACTTGTGAGATTTGAGTTTCTAACATTTTATTGTGAGTGGCTAAGGCATCTATTTTGTTCGATAGTTGCTTAATTTGCTCGTCAGTGTGTATGTCTCGGTTTAGGATTTCTTTGTTAGTTTGCGCTTGGCTTTCTATAAAGTTTTCCATCATTATTTCGAGATTAGATTTCCTAGGTGCGCTCGATGCGGCAGAGGGTGCTTTTTGATATCCAGGTGGAGCGATTTGCGCTTGAACAGGTGCGTTCAATGCGTTTTTATTCTTGTAGGAAAAATTTGGGTGATTCCTCCAACCTGGGTTGTACGTATTTGAATAAGGGTTTCCCTGAGCGTAGTTTATTTAGTCGGTCGGAGTACCTAACAGAAATTGACATTCGGCGGGAGTGTGACCAGATGTTCCGCATATTTCGCAGTCAGGAATCACTGCAGCTACGGTAGCTGCGGGAGTTAACGTAAGGTTTTCTATTTTCTGAGTTAGTGCGTCTACCTTAGCGTTTACTTGATCTAGGCTACTAATTTCGTACATTCCTCCTTTCGTCGGAGGTTTTTCAACGGCAGCTCTCTCGCTTCCCCACTGGTAGTGGTTTTGGGCCATATTATCTATCAGTTCGTAGGCTTGTACATAAGGTTTCTCCATTAGCGCACCACCAGCAGCAGCGTCGATTGTTAATCTCGTGTTGTATAAAAGACCATTGTAGAAAGTATGTATCACTAACCATTCCTCCAGACCATGATGTGGACAGAGTCTTATCATGTCTTTATACCGTTCCCATGCTTCAAATAAAGACTCGGTGTCTTTCTGTCTAAATCTGTTGTTTTGAGCTCGAAGCATAGCCGTTTTGCTTGGTGGAAAATATCGAGTTAGGAAAACTTTCTTTAATTCATCCCACGTAGTGATTGAATTAGAAGGTAGAGATTGGAGCCAGGCTCTAGCTCTATCTCTAAGGGAAAAAGGAAATAATCGTAAACGAATAGCTTCCGTGCTGACCCCATTAGCTTTTACGGTATCTGCATATTGTAGGAAAACGGATAAATGCAGGTTCGGATCGTCAGTTGGATTTCCAGAAAACTGGTTTTGTTGAACTGCAGATAATAGCGAAGGTTTCAGCTCGAAGTTGTTTGCCTCGATTGCCGGAGCGGCAATACTGTTATGAGGTTCGTCTTGAGAAGGGATTGCGTAAGATTTTAGAGGTCGTGGCGCAGCCATCTCAGCTCGTCTAAGATCAGTTATATCATGGATATTCGTCGGGGGTAAATTGTTTAGTAGACGATATTCCTGAATTCGGCGTCTCAATCGAAGATAACGCTCGATGTCGTTGATTTGTAAATGCAAAGGTTCGCCTTGAGAGCGAGTGTTTGGCATACAAATCAGAAAGAGAAGAAAAGAAGAAGGCCTTAGTCTCTACGATGTAACTAAAAGAGTTACGATATCGACTTAAATAGTCCCCGGCAACGGCGCCAAAAACTTGATCGCGACTTTGTATGTCTATAAATCTGGAGACTGCAAGTGCACAGTCCTATCGCGTAGTCTTAAAAGATATCGAATCCACAGGGACTATGAATCGATCTACCGTAATTTTGGTCACTGGGTAAAGCTAAGGCTAATATTAATTTAATTAACAAAAGGGATCTAATTACTAAATTTGGTTATAAAATTTTTAATTATAAATACCGGTATGTATTTCACCTAAATTTTGGGTTCCGAACTTCCACTGGCCTTTACTTAAATTGGTCAAAAATTATCTTTACGCAAACTTTATTTGTCTAAAAACCTTCCCCTCACACTTCCGTTCTATTAGTTCAGGTTATACGATTAATACCCTAACGTGTGCTTCCGTCACTCCGCCGGATTCAAAAGTAATTTTTGAAAACAGAATAAAATTTAATTGTTTTTAAAATGCTTCCGCCTCTTTAAAAACAATGCCTAATAATCACTATCTGGTTTTAGCCTCAAACTTCCGTTTTATTAGTAAAAACCTTAATCAATTTTAAAACCTCAAACTTCCGTTCTATTGATTTATAAAATCTTAAACAATTCAATTGAATATTAAAACCATGAAAGGTATTTCTTTTACAAAATAATATTAAGCCAATTTATCTCGGATCCCGTTATTTGGTTAATTTACATACCGATATTTAATCGGTTTAGCCGGACATGTTTATTAAATTAAATACGCATAGATAATTAAATTGCGAACAATTATATAAATTCATATCCATAATATCAAACATGCAATAATAATAAATAAAAGCGATTAAATTGAAAACCTGGAAATGTAGAAAACTTCAATAACTTCAATTAAATGTGTTCTTCAAAAACCTTGGAGTATTCCACCACAAGCCGGTTGGATCTACTCGTCGAATCTTGAATTTAATAATAACAAGAAAGTAAAAATACCGGATCTAACGTAAGGTTAAACCGGATAAAATTGCACAACAATTTCCGGTGTAGAAATTGTTGTACGAAAAATAAAGGTAGAAAACTTGGAGAAGAAAAGAAAATAAAAGCAGTGCGATGAAATAAAAATAAAGGAAAGGGCAGAACAAAAATTAAACTGAAAGGAAATTTGCTCTGCTGAAAATAATACGATCTTGCCAAAATTCTCCGACCCTTGGGATTCTTCTTTCACTTCTATTTATAATGCTTGTAAAATAATGTATCCCAAAAAGGTCAATCCACGTAAAACTGAATCCAAAAAATATTGATAGTGGACTGTGTTGCATAACGTGCACGAAAAAATAGCAAAAGTAGGTCTTGACTTGGGACCGGTCGTTCCATGTGAGAAAGAAAAAGCGTGAGAATAGGCTAGGGCAGGAACGGTCGTTCCACTCAGCTGAAGTGGTCCGGACCGGTCGTTCCCCTTAGTGGGCCGGTCGGTCCCTTGGGAACGTGGGTTCCCTTGGGCCTTTGCACGTACAATCGTCTTTTGGGCCTTGTAATTTCATTCTTTTCACCCCCTTTTACTAATCTGCACCACATTGCTCAATTATCTTCATTTTTGTACTAAATTGCATCTATTTCTTCATATTTCTTCACATAAGCTTATTTAAGGCAAAATACCTGAAACAAAGAAATACCAGCGTAATATGGAAATAAAATAAAATAAATTAAATAAAAACGTGAATTATTTGCATTAATTAAGTCGATTTATACGATATAAAATCGTGTTATCATCAACAACAACAACAACGTCAAATAAACAACAACAACAACAACGTCAAATAAACAACAACAATAACAACAACGTCAACAACAATAACAACGTCAAATAAACAACAATAACAACAACACCTATGTCAACAATAACAACAACGTCAAATAAACAACAACAACGACGTCAACAATAACAACAACGTCAAATAAACAACAACAACAACAACATCAAATAAACAACAACAACAACAACAACAACGTCAAATAAACAACAACAACAACAACGTCAAATAAACAACAACAACAACAACAACGTCAAATAAACAACAACAAAAACAACATCAACAACAACAACAATGTCAAATAAACAACAACAACAACATCAAAAACAACAACAACAACGTCAAATAAACAACAACAATAACAACATCAAATAAACAACAACAACAATAACAACAACAACGTCAAATAAACAACAACAACAACGTCAATTAAACAACAACAACGTCAAATAAACAACAACAAAAACAACAACAACATCAACAACAACAAAAACGTCAAATAAACAACAACAACAACAACGTCAACAACAACAACTACGTCAAATAAATAACAATGACAATGTCAAATAAACAATAACAACAACAACAACGTCAACAACAACAACGTCAAATAAACAACAACAACAACGTCAAATAAACAACAACAACAACGTCAAATAAACAACAACAACAACAACAACAACAACAACAAAGTCAAATAAACAACAACAACAACAACACCGTCAACAACAACAACAATGTCAAATAAACAACAACAATAACAACAACGTCAAATAAACAACAACAATAACTATGTCAACAACAACAACAACGTCAAATAAACAACAACAACAACAACGTCAATAACAACAACAACGTCAAATAAACAACAACAATGTCAAATAAACAACAACAACAACAACAACAACGTAAAATAAACAACAACAACAACAGCGTCAACAACAACAACAACAACAACAAGGTCAAATAAACAACAACAACAACAACAACGTCAACAACAACGTCAAATAAACAACAACGTCAAATAAACAATAACAACAACAACAATGTCAAATAAACAACAACAACGTCAAATAAACAACAACAACAATGTCAACAACAACAACAACGTCAAATAAACAACAACAACAACAACAATAACGTCAAATAAACAACAACAACAACAACGTCAAATAAACAACAACAACAACAACAATAACAACAACAACAACAACGTCAAATAAACAACAACAACAACGTCAAATAAACAACAACAAAAACAACAACAACATCAACAACAACAACAAAAACGTCAAATAAACAACAACAACAACGTCAAATAAACAACAACAAAAACAACAACAACATCAACTACAACAAAAACGTCAAATAAACAACAACAACAACAACAATGTCAACAACAACAACTACCTCAAATAAACAACAACAACAACGTCAAATAAACAATAACAACAACAACAACGTCAACAACAACAACGTCAAATAAACAACAACCATAACAACGTCAAATAAACAACAACAACGTCAAATAAAGAACAACAACAACAACAACGTCAAATAAACAACAACAACGTCAACAACAACAACAACAATGTCAAATAAACAACAACAACAACAACACCGTTAACAACAACAACAATGTCAAATAAACAACTACAACAACGTCAAATAAACAACAACAACAACAACAACGTCAAATAAACAACAACAACGTCAAATAAAGAAGAAGAACAACAACAACAACGTCAAATAAACTACAACAACAACGTCAACAACAACAACAACAACAATGTCAAATAAACTACAACAACAACAACAACACCGTCAACAACAACAACAATGTCAAATAAACAACAACAACAACGTCAAATAAACAACAACAACAACAACGTCAACAACAACGTCAAATAAAAAACAACAACAACGTCAAATAAACAACAACGTCAACAACAACAACAACAACGTGAAATAAACAACAACAACTATGTCAACAACAACAACATCAAATAAACAACAACAACAACAACGTCAATAACAACAACAACGTCAAATAAACAACAACAACAATAACAACGTCAAATAAACAAAAACAACAACAACAACACCGTCAAATAAACAACAACAACAACGTCAAATAAAAAACAACAACAACAACGTCAAATAAACAACAACAACAACAACGTCAAATAAACAACAACGACAACAATGTCAACAACAATAACGTCAAATAAACAACAACAACAACAACTATGTCAACAACAACAACAACGTCAAATAAACAATAACAACAACAACCTCAACAACAACAACAACGTTAAATAAACAACAACAACAACAACAACAACAACGTAAAATAAACAACAACAACAACAACACCATCAAATAAACAACAACAACAACCACGTCAAATAAAATACAACAACACCAACAACAACAACGTCAACAACAACAACAATGTCAAATAAACAACAACAACGTCAAATAAACAACAACAACAACGTCAACAACAACAACAACAACGTCAAATAAACAACAACAACAACGTCAAATAAACAACAACAACAACAACGTCAAATAAACAACAACAAATATGTCAACAACAACAACAACAACATCAAATAAACAACAACAACAACGTCAAATAAACAACAACAACAATAACAACGTCAAATAAACAACAATAACAACAACACCGTCAAATGAACAACAACAACAACAACGTCAAATAAACAACAACAACAATAACAACGTCAAATAAACAACAATAACAACAACACCGTCAAATAAACAACAACAACAACAACGTCAAATAAACAACAACAACAACAACGTCAAATAAACAACAACAATGTCAACAACAACAACAACGTCAAATAAACAACAACAACAACACCTATGTCAACAATAACAACAACGTCAAATAAACAACAATAACAACAACAACGTCAACAATAACAACAACGTAAAATAAACAACAACAACAACAACAACATCAAATAAACAACAACAACAACAACAACAACAACACCATCAAATAAACAACAACAACAACGTCAAATAAACAACAACAACAATAACATCAAATAAACAACATCAATGTCAAATAAACAATAACAACAACACCAACGTCAACAACAACAACAACAATAACGTCAAATAAACAACAACAACAACATCAAATAAACAACAACAACAACAACAACGTCAAATAAACAACAACAACAACGTCAACAACAACAACAACAATTTCAAATAAACAACAACAACAACAACAACACCGTCAACAACAACAACAATGTCAAATAAACAATAACAATAACAATAACGTCAAATAAACAACAACAACAACTATGTCAACAAGAACAACAACGTCAAATAAACAACAACAAAAACAACAACAACAACGTCAATAACAACAACAACGTCAAGTAAACAACAACAACAACAACGTCAAATAAACAACAACAACGTCAAATAAACAACAACAACAACAACAACGTCAAATAAACAACAACAACAACAACAACAATGTCAAATAAACAACAACAACAACAACAACGTCAACAACAACAACAACGTCAAATAAACAACAATAACAACAACAACGTCAACAACAACGTCAAATAAACAACAACGTCAAATAAACAATAACAACAACAACAATGTCAAATAAACAACAACAATGTCAAATAAACAACAACAACAATATCAACAACAACAACAACGTCAAATAAACAACAACAACAACAACAACAATAATAACGTCAAATAAACAACAACAACAACAACAACGTCAAATAAACAACAACAACGTCAAATAAACAACAACAACAACGTCAAATAGACAACAACAACAATGTCAACAACAACAACAACAATAACGTCAAATAAACAACAACAACAACAACAACTATGTCAACAACAACAACAACGTCAAATAAAATACAACAACAACAACGTCAACAACAACAACAACGTTAAGTAAACAACAACAACAACAACGTAAAATAAACAACAACAACAACAACACCGTCAAATAAACAACAAAAACAACAACCACGTCAAATAAACAACAACAACACCAACAACAACACCGTCAACAACAACAACAATGTCAAATAAACAACAACGACAACAATGTCAACAACAACAACGTTAAATAAACAACAACAACAACAACTATGTCAACAACAACAACAATGTCAAATAAACAATAACAACAACAACGTCAACAACAACAACAACGTCAAAAAAACAACAACAACAACGTCAAATAAACAACAACAACAACAACGTCAACAACAATAACAACGTCAAATAAACAACAATAACAACAACACCTATGTCAACAATAACAACAACGTCAAATAAACAAAAACAACAACGTCAACAATAACAACAACGTCAAATAAACAACAACAACAACAACAACGTCAAATAAACAACAACAACAACAACAACAACAACACCGTCAAATAAACAACAACAACAACAACAACAACAACGTCAAATAAACAACAACAACAACATCAAATAAACAACAACAAAAACAACATCAACAACAACAACAATGTCAAATAAACAACAACAACAACAACATCAAAAACAACAACAACAACGTCAAATAAACAACAACAATAACAACATCAAATAAACAACAACAACAACAATAACAACAACAACGTCAAATAAACAACAACAACAACAACGTCAATTAAACAACAACAACGTCAAATAAACAACAACAAAAACAACAACAACATCAACAACAACAGAAACGTCAAATAAACAATAACAACAACAACGTCAACAACAACAACTACGTCAAATAAATAACAATGACAATGTCAAATAAACACTAACAACAACAACAACGTCAACAACAACAACGTCAAATAAACAACAACAACAACGTCAAATAAACAACAACAACAACAACGTCAAATAAACAACAAGAACAACAACAACAACAACAAAGTCAAATAAACAACAACAACAACAACACCGTCAACAACAACAACAATGTCAAATAAACAACAACAATAACAACAACGTCAAATAAACAACAACAACAACTATGTCAACAACAACAACAACGTCAAATAAACAACAACAATAACAACGTCAATAACAACAACAACGTCAAGTAAACAACAACAACAACAACGTCAAATAAACAACAACAATGTCAAATAAACAACAACAACAACAACAACGTCAAATAAACAACAACAACAACAGCGTCAACAACAACAACAACAACGTCAAATAAACAACAACAACAACAACAACAACAACAACGTCAACAACAATGTCAAATAAACAACAACGTCAAATAAACAATAACAACAACAACAATGTCAAATAAACAACAACAACGTCAAATAAACAACAACAACAACAACAATAACGTCAAATAAACAACAACAACAACAACAACAACGTCAAATAAACAACAACAACAACAACAACAATAACAACAACAACAACGTCAAATAAACAACAACAACAACAACGTCAAATAAACAACAACAAAAACAACAACAACATCAACAACAACAACAATAACGTCAAATAAACAACAACAACAACGTCAAATAAACAACAACATCAACAACAACAAAAACGTCAAATAAACAACAACAATAACAACAATGTCAACAACAACAACTACGTCAAATAAACAACAACAACAACGTCAAATAAACAATAACAACAACAACAACGTCAACAACAACAACGTCAAATAAACAACAACCATAACAACGTCAAATAAACAACAACAACAACGTCAAATAAAGAACAACAACAACAACAACGTCAAATAAACAACAACAACGTCAACAACAACAACAACAATGTCAAATAAACAACAACAACAACAACACCGTTAACAACAACAACAATGTCAAATAAACAACAACAACAACGTCAAATAAACAACAACAACAACAACAACAACAACAACGTCAAATAAACAACAACAACGTCAAATAAAGAAGAAGAACAACAACAACGTCAAATAAACAACAACAACAACGTCAACAACAACAACAACAACAACAATGTTAAATAAACTACAACAACAACAACAACACCGTCAACAACAACAACAATGTCAAATAAACAACAACAACAATGTCAAATAAACAACAACAACAACAACAACGTCAACAACAACGTCAAATAAAAAACAACAACAACGTCAAATAAACAACAACGTCAACAACAACAACAACAACGTGAAATAAACAACAACAACTATGTCAACCACAACAACATCAAATAAACAACAACAACAACAACAACAACGTCAACAATAACAACAACGTCAAATAAACAACAACAACAATAACAACGTCAAATAAACAAAAACAACAACAACAATAACACCATCAAATAAACAACAACATCAACGTCAAATAAAAAACAACAACATCAACGTCAAATAAACAACAACAACAACAACGAC
Source organism: Vicia faba (assembly GCA_948472305.1). Classification (NCBI taxonomy): domain Eukaryota; kingdom Viridiplantae; phylum Streptophyta; class Magnoliopsida; order Fabales; family Fabaceae; genus Vicia; species Vicia faba. The sequence goes on from OX451735.1 coordinate 1,343,650,913, forward strand.
AACAATGTCAACAACAACAACGTCAAAAACAACAACAACAACAACTATGTCAACAACAACAACAACGTCAAATAAACAATAACAACAACAACGTCAACAACAACAACAACGTTAAATAAACAACAACAACAACAACAACGTAAAATAAACAACAACAACAACACCGTCAAATAAACAACAACAACAACCACGTCAAATAAAATACAACAACACCAACAACAACACCGTCAACAACAACAACAATGTCAAATAAACAACAACAACGTCAAATATACAACAACAACAACGTCCACAACAACAACAACAACGTCAAATAAACAACAACAACAACGTCAAATAAACAACAACAACAACAACAACGTCAAATAAACAACAACAAATATGTCAACAACAACAACAACATCAAATAAACAACAACAACAACGTCAAATAAACAACAACAACAATAACAACGTCAAATAAACAACAATAACAACAACACCGTCAAATGAACAACAACAACAACAACGTCAAATAAACAACAACAACAATAACAACGTCAAATAAACAACAATAACAACAACACCTTCAAATAAACAACAACAACAACAGCGTCAAATAAACAACAACAACAACAACGTCAAATAAACAACAACAACGTCAACAACAACAACAACGTCAAATAAACAACAACAACAACACCTATGTCAACAATAACAACAACGTCAAATAAACAACAATAACAACAACAACGTCAACAATAACAACAACGTAAAATAAACAACAACAACAAGAACATCAAATAAACAACAACAACAACAACAACAACACCATCAAATAAACAACAACAACAACGTCAAATAAACAACAACAACAATAACATCAAATAAACAACATCAACATCAAATAAACAATAACAACAACACCAACGTCAACAACAACAACAACAACGTCAAATAAACAACAACAACAACGTCAAATAAACAACAACAACAACGTCAACAACAACAACAACAATTTAAAATAAACAACAACAACAACAACACCGTCAACAACAACAACAATGTCAAATAAACAACAACAATAACAACAACGTCAAATAAACAACAACAACAACTATGTCAACAAGAACAACAACGTCAAATAAACAACAACAAAAACAACAACAACAACGTCAATAACAACAACAACGTCAAGTAAACAACAACAACAACAACGTCAAATAAACAATAACAACGTCAAATAAACAACAACAACAACAACAACGTCAAATAAACAACAACAAGAACAACAATGTCAAATAAACAACAACAACAACAACAACGTCAACAACAACAACAACGTTAAGTAAACAACAACAACAACAATGAAAAATAAACAACAACAACAACAACACCGTCAAATAAACAACAAAAACAATAACCACGTCAAATAAACAACAACAACACCAACAACAACACCGTCAACAACAACAACAATGTCAAATAAACAACAACGACAACAATGTCAACAACATCAACGTCAAATAAACAACAACAACAACAACTATGTCAACAACAACAACAACGTCAAATAAACAATAACAACAACACCGTCAACAACAACAACAATGTCAAATAAACAACAACAATAACAACAACGTCAAATAAACAACAACAACAACTATGTCAACAAGAACAACAACGTCAAATAAACAACAACAAAAACAACAACAACAATGTCAATAACAACAACAACGTCAAGTAAACAACAACAACAACAACGTCAAATAAACAACAACAACGTCAAATAAACAACAACAACAACAACGTCAAATAAACAACAACAACAACAACAACAATGTCAAATAAACAACAACAACAACAACGTCAACAACAACAACAACGTCAAATAAACAACAACAACAACAACGTCAACAACAACGTCAAATAAACAACAACGTCAAATAAACAATAACAACAACAACAATGTCAAATAAACAACAACAATGTCAAATAAACAACAACAACAATATCAACAACAACAACAACAACAACGTCAAATAAACAACAACAACAACAATAATAACGTCAAATAAACAACAACAACAACAAAGTCAAATAAACAACAACAACAACAACAACAGCAACAATAACAACAACAACGTCAAATAAACAACAACAACGACGTCAAATAAACAACAACAACAATGTCAACAACAACAACAACAACAACGTCAAATAAACAACAACAACAACAACTATGTCAACAACAACAACAACGTCAAATAAAATACAACAACAACAACGTCAACAACAACAACAACGTTAAGTAAACAACAACAACAACAACAACGTAAAATAAACAACAACAACAACAACAACACCGTCAAATAAACAACAAAAACAACAACCACGTCAAATAAACAACAACAACACCAACAACAACACCGTCAACAACAACAACAATGTCAAATAAACAACAACGACAACAATGTCAACAACAACAACGTCAAATAAACAACAACAACAACAACTATGTCAACAACAACAACAACGTCAAATAAACAATAACAACAACAACGTCAACAACAACAACAACGTCAAATAAACAACAACAACAACAACGTCAAATAAACAACAACAACAACAACAACGTCAACAACAATAACAACGTCAAATAAACAACAATAACAACAACACCTATGTCAACAATAACAACAACGTCAAATAAACAACAACAACAACGTCAACAATAACAACAACGTCAAATAAACAACAACAACAACAACGTCAAATAAACAACAAGAACAACAACAACAACACCGTCAAATAAACAACAACAACAACAACAACGTCAAATAAACAACAACAACAACAACGTCAAATAAACAACAACAAAAACAACATCAACAACAACAACAACAATGTCAAATAAACAACAACAACAACAACAACTATGTCAACAACAACAACAACAATAACGTCAAATAAACAACAACAACAACAACAACTATGTCAACAACAACAACAACGTCAAATAAAATACAACAACAACAACGTCAACAACAACAACAACGTTAAGTAAACAACAACAACAACAACGTAAAATAAACAACAACAACAACAACACCGTCAAATAAACAACAAAAACAACAACCACGTCAAATAAACAACAACAACACCAACAACAACACCGTCAACAACAACAACAATGTCAAATAAACAACAACGACAACAATGTCAACAACAACAACGTTAAATAAACAACAACAACAACAACTATGTCAACAACAACAACAATGTCAAATAAACAATAACAACAACAACGTCAACAACAACAACAACGTCAAAAAAACAACAACAACAACGTCAAATAAACAACAACAACAACAACAACGTCAACAACAATAACAACGTCAAATAAACAACAATAACAACAACACCTATGTCAACAATAACAACAACGTCAAATAAACAAAAACAACAACGTCAACAATAACAACAACGTCAAATAAACAACAACAACAACAACAACGTCAAATAAACAACAACAACAACAACAACAACAACACCGTCAAATAAACAACAACAACAACAACAACAACGTCAAATAAACAACAACAACAACATCAAATAAACAACAACAAAAACAACATCAACAACAACAACAATGTCAAATAAACAACAACAACAACAACATCAAAAACAACAACAACAACGTCAAATAAACAACAACAATAACAACATCAAATAAACAACAACAACAACAATAACAACAACAACGTCAAATAAACAACAACAACAACAACGTCAATTAAACAACAACAACGTCAAATAAACAACAACAAAAACAACAACAACATCAACAACAACAGAAACGTCAAATAAACAATAACAACAACAACGTCAACAACAACAACTACGTCAAATAAATAACAATGACAATGTCAAATAAACACTAACAACAACAACAACGTCAACAACAACAACGTCAAATAAACAACAACAACAACGTCAAATAAACAACAACAACAACAACGTCAAATAAACAACAAGAACAACAACAACAACAACAAAGTCAAATAAACAACAACAACAACAACACCGTCAACAACAACAACAATGTCAAATAAACAACAACAATAACAACAACGTCAAATAAACAACAACAACAACTATGTCAACAACAACAACAACGTCAAATAAACAACAACAATAACAACGTCAATAACAACAACAACGTCAAGTAAACAACAACAACAACAACGTCAAATAAACAACAACAATGTCAAATAAACAACAACAACAACAACAACGTCAAATAAACAACAACAACAACAGCGTCAACAACAACAACAACAACGTCAAATAAACAACAACAACAACAACAACAACAACAACGTCAACAACAATGTCAAATAAACAACAACGTCAAATAAACAATAACAACAACAACAATGTCAAATAAACAACAACAACGTCAAATAAACAACAACAACAACAACAATAACGTCAAATAAACAACAACAACAACAACAACAACAACAACGTCAAATAAACAACAACAACAACAACAACAATAACAACAACAACAACGTCAAATAAACAACAACAACAACAACGTCAAATAAACAACAACAAAAACAACAACAACATCAACAACAACAACAAAAACGTCAAATAAACAACAACAACAACGTCAAATAAACAACAACATCAACAACAACAAAAACGTCAAATAAACAACAACAATAACAACAATGTCAACAACAACAACTACGTCAAATAAACAACAACAACAACGTCAAATAAACAATAACAACAACAACAACGTCAACAACAACAACGTCAAATAAACAACAACCATAACAACGTCAAATAAACAACAACAACAACGTCAAATAAAGAACAACAACAACAACAACGTCAAATAAACAACAACAACGTCAACAACAACAACAACAATGTCAAATAAACAACAACAACAACAACACCGTTAACAACAACAACAATGTCAAATAAACAACAACAACAACGTCAAATAAACAACAACAACAACAACAACAACAACGTCAAATAAACAACAACAACGTCAAATAAAGAAGAAGAACAACAACAACGTCAAATAAACAACAACAACAACGTCAACAACAACAACAACAACAACAATGTTAAATAAACTACAACAACAACAACAACACCGTCAACAACAACAACAATGTCAAATAAACAACAACAACAATGTCAAATAAACAACAACAACAACAACAACGTCAACAACAACGTCAAATAAAAAACAACAACAACGTCAAATAAACAACAACGTCAACAACAACAACAACAACGTGAAATAAACAACAACAACTATGTCAACCACAACAACATCAAATAAACAACAACAACAACAACAACAACAACGTCAACAATAACAACAACGTCAAATAAACAACAACAACAATAACAACGTCAAATAAACAAAAACAACAACAACAATAACACCATCAAATAAACAACAACATCAACGTCAAATAAAAAACAACAACATCAACGTCAAATAAACAACGACAACAACAACGACAACAATGTCAACAACAACAACGTCAAATAAACAACAACAACAACAACTATGTCAACAACAACAACAACGTCAAATAAACAATAACAACAACAACGTCAACAACAACAACAACGTTAAATAAACAACAACAACAACAACAACAACGTAAAATAAACAACAACAACAACACCGTCAAATAAACAACAACAACAACCACGTCAAATAAAATACAACAACACCAACAACAACACCGTCAACAACAACAACAATGTCAAATAAACAACAACAACGTCAAATATACAACAACAACAACGTCCACAACAACAACAACAACGTCAAATAAACAACAACAACAACGTCAAATAAACAACAACAACAACAACAACGTCAAATAAACAACAACAAATATGTCAACAACAACAACAACATCAAATAAACAACAACAACAACGTCAAATAAACAACAACAACAATAACAACGTCAAATAAACAACAATAACAACAACACCGTCAAATGAACAACAACAACAACAACGTCAAATAAACAACAACAACAATAACAACGTCAAATAAACAACAATAACAACAACACCTTCAAATAAACAACAACAACAACAGCGTCAAATAAACAACAACAACAACAACGTCAAATAAACAACAACAACGTCAACAACAACAACAACGTCAAATAAACAACAACAACAACACCTATGTCAACAATAACAACAACGTCAAATAAACAACAATAACAACAACAACGTCAACAATAACAACAACGTAAAATAAACAACAACAACAAGAACATCAAATAAACAACAACAACAACAACAACAACACCATCAAATAAACAACAACAACAACGTCAAATAAACAACAACAACAATAACATCAAATAAACAACATCAACATCAAATAAACAATAACAACAACACCAACGTCAACAACAACAACAACAACGTCAAATAAACAACAACAACAACGTCAAATAAACAACAACAACAACGTCAACAACAACAACAACAATTTAAAATAAACAACAACAACAACAACACCGTCAACAACAACAACAATGTCAAATAAACAACAACAATAACAACAACGTCAAATAAACAACAACAACAACTATGTCAACAAGAACAACAACGTCAAATAAACAACAACAAAAACAACAACAACAACGTCAATAACAACAACAACGTCAAGTAAACAACAACAACAACAACGTCAAATAAACAATAACAACGTCAAATAAACAACAACAACAACAACAACGTCAAATAAACAACAACAAGAACAACAATGTCAAATAAACAACAACAACAACAACAACGTCAACAACAACAACAACGTTAAGTAAACAACAACAACAACAATGAAAAATAAACAACAACAACAACAACACCGTCAAATAAACAACAAAAACAACAACCACGTCAAATAAACAACAACAACACCAACAACAACACCGTCAACAACAACAACAATGTCAAATAAACAACAACGACAACAATGTCAACAACATCAACGTCAAATAAACAACAACAACAACAACTATGTCAACAACAACAACAACGTCAAATAAACAATAACAACAACACCGTCAACAACAACAACAATGTCAAATAAACAACAACAATAACAACAACGTCAAATAAACAACAACAACAACTATGTCAACAAGAACAACAACGTCAAATAAACAACAACAAAAACAACAACAACAATGTCAATAACAACAACAACGTCAAGTAAACAACAACAACAACAACGTCAAATAAACAACAACAACGTCAAATAAACAACAACAACAACAACGTCAAATAAACAACAACAACAACAACAACAATGTCAAATAAACAACAACAACAACAACGTCAACAACAACAACAACGTCAAATAAACAACAACAACAACAACGTCAACAACAACGTCAAATAAACAACAACGTCAAATAAACAATAACAACAACAACAATGTCAAATAAACAACAACAATGTCAAATAAACAACAACAACAATATCAACAACAACAACAACAACGTCAAATAAACAACAACAACAACAACAATAATAACGTCAAATAAACAACAACAACAACAACGTCAAATAAACAACAACAACAACAACAACAGCAACAATAACAACAACAACGTCAAATAAACAACAACAACGACGTCAAATAAACAACAACAACAATGTCAACAACAACAACAACAACAACGTCAAATAAACAACAACAACAACAACTATGTCAACAACAACAACAACGTCAAATAAAATACAACAACAACAACGTCAACAACAACAACAACGTTAAGTAAACAACAACAACAACAACAACGTAAAATAAACAACAACAACAACAACAACACCGTCAAATAAACAACAAAAACAACAACCACGTCAAATAAACAACAACAACACCAACAACAACACCGTCAACAACAACAACAATGTCAAATAAACAACAACGACAACAATGTCAACAACAACAACGTCAAATAAACAACAACAACAACAACTATGTCAACAACAACAACAACGTCAAATAAACAATAACAACAACAACGTCAACAACAACAACAACGTCAAATAAACAACAACAACAACAACGTCAAATAAACAACAACAACAACAACAACGTCAACAACAATAACAACGTCAAATAAACAACAATAACAACAACACCTATGTCAACAATAACAACAACGTCAAATAAACAACAACAACAACGTCAACAATAACAACAACGTCAAATAAACAACAACAACAACAACGTCAAATAAACAACAAGAACAACAACAACAACACCGTCAAATAAACAACAACAACAACAACAACGTCAAATAAACAACAACAACAACAACGTCAAATAAACAACAACAAAAACAACATCAACAACAACAACAACAATGTCAAATAAACAACAACAACAACATCAAAAACAACAACAACAACGTCAAATAAACAACAACAATAACAACATCGAATAAACAACAACAACAACAATAACAACAACAACGTCAAATAAACAACAACAACAACAACGTCAATTAAACAACAACAACGTCAAATAAACAACAACAAAAACAACAACAACATCAACAACAACAAAAACGTCAAATAAACAACAACAACAACAACAACGTCAACAACAACAACTACGTCAAATAAATAACAATGACAATGTCAAATAAACAATAACAACAACAACAACGTCAACAACAACAACGTCAAATAAACAACAACAACAACGTCAAATAAACAACAACAACAACAACGTCAAATAAACAACAACAACAACAACAACAAAGTCAAATAAACAACAACAACAACACCGTCAACAACAACAACAATGTCAAATAAACAACAACAATAACAATAACGTCAAATAAACAACAACAACTATGTCAACAACAACAACAACGTCAAATAAACAACAACAACAACAACGTCAATAACAACAACAATGTCAAGTAAACAACAACAACAACAACGTCAAATAAACAACAACAATGTCAAATAAACAACAACAACAACAACAACGTCAAATAAACAACAACAACAACAGCGTCAACAACAACAACAACAACGTCAAATAAACAACAACAACAACAACAACGTCAACAACAACGTCAAATAAACAACAACGTCAAATAAACAACAACAACAATGTCAACAACAACAACAACGTCAAATAAACAACAACAACAACAACAATAACGTCAAATAAACAACAACAACAATAATAACGTCAAATAAACAACAACAACAACAACAACAACAATAACAACAACAACAACGTCAAATAAACAACAACAACAACAACGTCAAATAAACAACAACAAAAACAACAACAACATCAACAACAACAACAAAAACGTCAAATAAACAACAACAACAACGTCAAATAAACAACAACAAAAACAACAACAACATCAACAACAACAAAAACGTCAAATAAACAACAACAACAACAACAATGTCAACAACAACAACTACGTCAAATAAACAACAACAACAACGTCAAATAAACAATAACAACAACAACAACGTCAACAACAACAACGTCAAATAAACAACAACCATAACAACGTCAAATAAACAACAACAACGTCAAATAAAGAACAACAACAACAACAACGTCAAATAAACAACAACAACGTCAACAACAACAACAACAATGTCAAATAAACAACAACAACAACAACACCGTTAACAACAACAACAATGTCAAATAAACAACAACAACAACGTCAAATAAACAACAACAACAACAACAACGTCAAATAAACAACAACAACGTCAAATAAAGAAGAAGAAGAACAACAACAACGTCAAATAAACAACAACAACAACGTCAACAACAACAACAACAACAATGTTAAATAAACTACAACAACAACAACAACACCGTCAACAACAACAACAATGTCAAATAAACAACAACAACAACGTCAAATAAACAACAACAACAACAACGTCAACAACAACGTCAAATAAAAAACAACAACAACGTCAAATAAACAACAACGTCAACAACAACAACAACAACGTCAAATAAACAACAACAACTATGTCAACCACAACAACATCAAATAAACAACAACAACAACAACAACGTCAACAACAACAACAACGTCAAATAAACAACAACAAAAATAACAACGTCAAATAAACAAAAACAACAACAACAACAACACCGTCAAATAAACAACAACATCAACGTCAAATAAAAAACAACAACAACAACGTCAAATAAACAACAACAACAACAACGTCAAATAAATAACAACGACAACAATGTCAACAACAACAACGTCAAATAAACAACAACAACAACAACTATGTCAACAACAACAACAACGTCAAATAAACAATAACAACAACAACGTCAACAACAACAACAACAACGTTAAATAAACAACAACAACAACAACAACATAAAATAAACAACAACAACAACAACAACACCGTCAAATAAACAACAACAACAACCACGTCAAATAAAATACAACAACACCAACAACAACACCGTCAACAACAACAACAATGTCAAATAAACAACAACAACGTCAAATAAAAAACAACAACAACGTCAACAACAACAACAACAACGTCAAATAAACAACAACAACAACGTCAAATAAACAACAACAACAACAACGTCAAATAAACAACAACAAATATGTCAACAACAACAACAACATCAAATAAACAACAACAACAACAACGTCAAATAAACAACAACAACAATAACAACGTCAAATAAACAACAATAACAACAACACCGTCAAATGAACAACAACAACAACGTCAAATAAACAACAACAACAATAACAACGTCAAATAAACAACAATAACAACAACACCGTCAAATAAACAACAACAACAACAACGTCAAATAAACAACAACAACAACAACGTCAAATAAACAACAACAACGTCAACAACAACAACAACGTCAAATAAACAACAACAACAACACCTATGTCAACAATAACATCAACGTCAAATAAACAACAATAACAACAACAACGTCAACAATAACAACAACGTAAAATAAACAACAACAACAACAACATCAAATAAACAACAACAACAACAACAACAACAACACCATCAAATAAACAACAACAACAACAACGTCAAATAAACAACAACAACAATAACATCAAATAAACAACATCAACGTCAAATAAATAATAACAACAACACCAACGTCAACAACAACAACAACAACGTCAAATAAACAACAACAACAACGTCAAATAAACAACAACAACAACGTCAACAACAACAACAACAATTTCAAATAAACAACAACAACAACAACAACACCGTCAACAACAACAACAATGTCAAATAAACAACAACAATAACAACAACGTCAAATAAACAACAACAACAACTATGTCAACAAGAACAACAACGTCAAATAAACAACAACAAAAACAACAACAACAACGTCAATAACAACAACAACGTCAAGTAAACAACAACAACAACAACGTCAAATAAACAATAACAACGTCAAATAAACAACAACAACAACAACAACGTCAAATAAACAACAACAACAACAATGTCAAATAAACAACAACAACAACAACAACAACGTCAACAACAACAACAACGTTAAGTAAACAACAACAACAACAACGTAAAATAAACAACAACTACAACAACAACACCGTCAAATAAACAACAAAAACAACAACCACGTCAAATAAACAACAACAACACCAACAACAACACCGTCAACAACAACAACAATGTCAAATAAACAACGACGACAACAATGTCAACAACTACAACGTCAAATAAACAGCAACAACAACCACTATGTCAACAACAACAACAACGTCAAATAAACAATAACAACAACAACGTCAACAACAACAACAACGTCAAATAAACAACAACAACAACGTCAAATAAACAACAACAACAACAACAACAACGTCAACAACAATAACAACGTCAAATAAACAACAATAACAACAACACCTATGTCAACAATAACAACAACGTCAAATAAACAACAACAACAACGTCAACTACAACAACAACGTCAAATAAACAACAACAACAACGTCAAATAAACAACAACAACAACAACAACACCGTCAAATAAACAACAACAACAACAACGTCAAATAAACAACAACAACAACAACGTCAAATAAACAACAACAAAAACAACATCAACAACAACAACAATGTCAAATAAACAACAACAACAACATCAAAAACAACAACAACAACGTCAAATAAACAACAACAATAACAACATCAAATAAACAACAACAACAACAATAACAACAACAACGTCAAATAAACAACAACAACAACAACGTCAATTAAACAACAACAACGTCAAATAAACAACAACAAAAACAACAACAACATCAACAACAACAAAAACGTCAAATAAACAACAACAACAACAACAACGTCAACAACAAAAACTACGTCAAATAAATAACAATGACAATGTCAAATAAACAATAACAACAACAACAACGTCAACAACAACGTCAAATAAACAACAACAAAAACGTCAAATAAACAACAACAACGTCAAATAAACAACAACAACAACAACAACAAAAACAACAAAGTCAAATAAACAACAACAACAACAACACCGTCAACAACAACAACAATGTCAAATAAACAACAACAATAACAACAACGTCAAATAAACAACAACAACAACTATGTCAACAACAACAACAATGTCAAATAAACAACAACAACAACAACGTCAATAACAACAACAACGTCAAGTAAACAACAACAACAACAACGTCAAATAAACAACAACAATGTCAAATAAACAACAACAACTACAACAACGTCAAATAAACAAGAACAACAACAACAGCGTTAACAACAACAACAACAACGTCAAATAAACAACAACAACAACAACGTCAACAACAACGTCAAATAAACAACAACGTCAAATAAACAATAACAATAACAACAATGTCAAATAAACAACAACAACGTCAAATAAACAACAACAACAATGTCAACAACAACAACAACGTCAAATAAACAACAACAACAACAACAATAACGTCAAATAAACAACAACAACAACAACAACGTCAAATAAACAACAACAACAACAACGTCAACAACAACAACAACAACAATGTCAAATAAACAACAACAACAACAACAATAACAACAACAACAACAACAACAACAACAACAACGTCAAATAAACAACAACAACAACGTCAATGTCAACAACAACAACTACGTCAAATAAACAACAACAACAACGTCAAATAAACAATAACAACAACAACAACGTCAACAACAACAACGTCAAATAAACAACAACCATAACAACGTCAAATAAACAACAACAACGTCAAATAAAGAACAACAACAACAACAACGTCAAATAAACAACAACAATGTCAACAACAACAACAACAATGTCAAATAGACAACAACAACAACACCGTTAACAACAACAACAATGTCAAATAAACAACAATAACAACGTCAAATAAACAACAACAACAACAACAACAACAACGTCAAATAAACAATAACAACGTCAAATAAAGAAGAAGAACAACAACAACAATGTCAAATAAACAACAACAACAACAACAACACCGTCAACAACAACAACAATGTCAAATAAACAACAACAACAACAACATCAAATAAACAACAACAACAACAACGTCAACAACAACGTCAAATAAAAAACAACAACAACGTCAAATAAACAACAACGTCAACAACAACAACAACAACGTGAAATAAACAACAACAACTATGTCAACAACAACAACATCAAATAAACCACAACAACAACAACAACGTCAACAACAACAACAACGTCAAATAAACAACAACAACAATAACAACGTCAAATAAACAAAAACAACAACAACAACAACAACACCGTCAAATAAACAACAACAACAACGTCAAATAAACAACAACAACAACAACAACGTCAAATAAACAACAACAACAACAACGTCAAATAAACAACAACGACAACAATGTCAACAACAACAACGTCAAATAAACAACAACAACAACAACTATGTCAACAACAACAACAACGTCAAATAAACAATAACAACAACAACGTCAACAACAACAACAACGTTAAATAAACAACAACAACAACAACGTAAAATAAACAACAACAACAACAACACCGTCAAATAAACAACAACAACAACCACGTCAAATAAACAACAACAACACCAACAACAACACCGTCAACAACAACAACAATGTCAAATAAACAACAACAACGTCAGATAAACAACAACAACAACAACAACGTCAACAACAACAACAACAACGTCAAATAAACAACAACAACAACGTCAAATAAACAACAACAACAACAACGTCAAATAAACAATAACAACAACGTCAAATAAACAACAACAACAACAACGTCAAATAAACAACAACAAATATGTCAACAACAACAACAACATCAAATAAACAACACCAACAACGTCAAATAAACAACAACAACAATAACAACGTCAAATAAACAACAATAACAACAACACCGTCAAATAAACAACAACAACAACAACGTCAAATAAACAACAACAACAACAACGTCAAATAAACAACAACAACGTCAACAACAACAACAACATCAAATAAACAACAACAACAACACATATGTCAACAATAACAACAACGTCAAATAAACAACAACAACAACAACGTCAACAATAACAACAACGTAAAATAAACAACAACAACAACAACGTCAAATAAACAACAACAACAACAACAACACCACCATCAAATAAACAACAACAACAACGTCAAATAAACAACAACAACAATAACGTCAAATAAACAACAACAAAAACAACGTCAACCACAACAACAACGTCAAATAAACAACAACAACAACAACGTCAAAAACAACAACAACAATGTCAAATAAACAACAACAGCAACGTCAAATAAACAATAACAACAACAACAATGTCAAATAAACAACAACAACAACAACGTCAAATAAACAACAACAACAACAACGTCAACAACAACAACAAGGTCAAATAAACAACAACAACAACGTCAAATAAACAACAACAACAACAACATCAAATAAACAACAAAAAATAACAATAACAACAACAACAATGTCAAATAGATAACAACAACAACAACGTCAATTAAACAACAACAACGTCAAATAAACAACAACAAAAACAACAACAACATCAACAACAACAAAAATGTCAAATAAACAACAACAACAACAACAACAACGTCAACAACAACAACTACGTCAAATAAATAACAACAACAACGTCAAATAAACAATAACAACAACACCAACGTCAACAACAACAACGTCAAATAAACAACAACAACAACGTCAAATACACAACAACAACAACAACAACGTCAAATAAACAACAACAACAACGTCAACAACAACAACAACAATTTCAAATAAACAACAGCAACAACAACACCGTCAACAACAACAACAATGTCAAATAAACAACAACAATAACAACAACGTCAAATAAACAACAACAACAACTATGTCAACAAGAACAACAACGTCAAATAAACAACAACAAAAACAACAACAACAACGTCAATAACAACAACAACGTCAATAACAACAACAACGTCAAGTAAACAACAACAACAACAACAACGTCAAATAAACAACAACAACCTCAAATAAACCACAACAACAACAACAACAACGTCAAATAAACAACAACAACAATGTCAAATAAACAACAACAACAACAACAACAACGTCAAATAAACAACAACAACAACAACAACAACAACGTCAACAACAACGTCAAATAAACAATAACAACAACAACAATGTCAAATAAACAACAACAATGTCAAATAAACAACAACAACAGTATCAACAACAACAACAATATCAACAACAACGACAACGTCAAATAAATAACAACAACAACAACAACAATAATAACGTCAACTAAACAACAACAACAACAACGTCAAATAAACAACAACAACAACAACAACAACAACAATAACAACAACAACGTCAAATAAACAACAACAACGACGTCAAATAAACAACAACAACAATGTCAACAACAACAACAACAACAACGTCAAATAAACAACAACAACAACAACTATGTCAACAACAACAACAACGTCAAATAAAATACAACAACAACAACGTCAACAACAACAACAACGTTAAGTAAACAACAACAACAACAACAACGTAAAATAAACAACAACAACAACAACAACACCGTCAAATAAACAACAAAAACAACAACCACGTCAAATAAACAACAACAACACCAACAACAACACCGTCAACAACAACAACAATGTCAAATAATCAACAACGACAACAATGTCAACAACAACAACGTCAAATAAACAACAACAACAACAACTATGTCAACAACAACAACAACGTCAAATAAACAATAACAACAACAACGTCAACAACAACAACAACGTCAAATAAACAACAACAACAACAACAACGTCAAATAAACAACAACAACAACAACAACGTCAACAACAATAACAACGTCAAATAAACAACAATAACAACAACACCTATGTCAACAATAACAACAACGTCAAATAAACAACAACAACAACGTCAACAATAACAACAACGTCAAATAAAGAACAACAACAACAACGTCAAATAAACAACAAGAACAACAACAACAACACCGTCAAATAAACAACAACAACAACAACAACGTCAAATAAACAACAACAACAACAACGTCAAATAAACAACAACAAAAACAACATCAACAACAACAACAACAATGTCAAATAAACAACAACAACAACATCAAAAACAACAACAACAACGTCAAATAAACAACAACAATAACAACATCAAATAAACAACAACAACAACAATAACAACAACAACGTCAAATAAACAACAACAACAACAACGTCAATTAAACAACAACAACGTCAAATAAACAACAACAAAAACAACAACAACATCAACAACAACAAAAACGTCAAATAAACAACAACAACAACAACGTCAACAACAACAACTACGTCAAATAAATAACAATGACAATGTCAAATAAACAATAACAACAACAACAACGTCAACAACAACAACGTCAAATAAACAACAACAACAACGTCAAATAAACAACAACAACAACAACGTCAAATAAACAACAACAACAACAACAACAAAGTCAAATAAACAACAACAACAACACCGTCAACAACAACAACAACGTCAAATATACAACAACAACAATAACAACGTCAAATAAACAAAAACAACAACAACAACAACACCGTCAAATAAACAACAACAACAACGTCAAATAAACAACAACAACAATAACAACGTCAAATAAACAACAACAACAACAACGTCAAATAAACAACAACGACAACAATGTCAACAACAACAACGTCAAATAAACAACAACAACAACAACTATGTCAACAACAACAACAACGTCAAATAAACAATAACAACAACAACGTCAACAACAACAACAACGTTAAATAAACAACAACAACAACAACGTAAAATAAACAACAACAACAACAACACCGTCAAATAAACAACAACAACAACCACGTCAAATAAACAACAACAACACCAACAACAACACCGTCAACAACAACAACAATGTCAAATAAACAACAACAACGTCAGATAAACAACAACAACAACAACAACGTCAACAACAACAACAACAACAACGTCAAATAAACAACAACAACAACGTCAAATAAACAACAACAACAACAACAACGTCAAATAAACAATAACAACAACGTCAAATAAACAACAACAACAACAACGTCAAATAAACAACAACAAATATGTCAACAACAACAACAACATCAAATAAACAACACCAACAACGTCAAATAAACAACAACAACAATAACAACGTCAAATAAACAACAATAACAACAACACCGTCAAATAAACAACAACAACAACAACGTCAAATAAACAACAACAACAACAACGTCAAATAAACAACAACAACGTCAACAACAACAACAACATCAAATAAACAACAACAACAACACATATGTCAACAATAACAACAACGTCAAATAAACAACAACAACAACAACGTCAACAATAACAACAACGTAAAATAAACAACAACAACAACAACGTCAAATAAACAACAACAACAACACCACCATCAAATAAACAACAACAACAACGTCAAATAAACAACAACAACAATAACGTCAAATAAACAACAACAAAAACAACGTCAACCACAACAACAACGTCAAA
This sequence comes from Vicia faba, assembly GCA_948472305.1. Classification (NCBI taxonomy): domain Eukaryota; kingdom Viridiplantae; phylum Streptophyta; class Magnoliopsida; order Fabales; family Fabaceae; genus Vicia; species Vicia faba. The sequence continues at coordinate 1,343,669,248 of OX451735.1, forward strand.
TAAACAACAACAACAACAACAACGTCAAAAACAACAACAACAATGTCAAATAAACAACAACAGCAACGTCAAATAAACAATAACAACAACAACAATGTCAAATAAACAACAACAACAACAACGTCAAATAAACAACAACAACAACAACGTCAACAACAACAACAAGGTCAAATAAACAACAACAACAACGTCAAATAAACAACAACAACAACAACATCAAATAAACAACAAAAAATAACAATAACAACAACAACAATGTCAAATAGATAACAACAACAACAACGTCAATTAAACAACAACAACGTCAAATAAACAACAACAAAAACAACAACAACATCAACAACAACAAAAATGTCAAATAAACAACAACAACAACAACAACAACGTCAACAACAACAACTACGTCAAATAAATAATAACAACAACGTCAAATAAACAATAACAACAACACCAACGTCAACAACAACAACGTCAAATAAACAACAACAACAACGTCAAATACACAACAACAACAACAACGTCAAATAAACAACAACAACAACGTCAACAACAACAACAACAATTTCAAATAAACAACAGCAACAACAACACCGTCAACAACAACAACAATGTCAAATAAACAACAACAATAACAACAACGTCAAATAAACAACAACAACAACTATGTCAACAAGAACAACAACGTCAAATAAACAACAACAAAAACAACAACAACAACGTCAATAACAACAACAACGTCAATAACAACAACAACGTCAAGTAAACAACAACAACAACAACAACGTCAAATAAACAACAACAACCTCAAATAAACCACAACAACAACAACAACAACGTCAAATAAACAACAACAACAATGTCAAATAAACAACAACAACAACAACAACAACGTCAAATAAACAACAACAACAACAACAACAACGTCAACAACAACGTCAAATAAACAATAACAACAACAACAATGTCAAATAAACAACAACAATGTCAAATAAACAACAACAACAGTATCAACAACAACAACAATATCAACAACAACGACAACGTCAAATAAATAACAACAACAACAACAACAATAATAACGTCAACTAAACAACAACAACAACAACGTCAAATAAACAACAACAACAACAACAACAGCAACAATAACAACAACAACGTCAAATAAACAACAACAACAACGTCAAATAAACAACAACAACAACAATGTCAACAACAACAACAACAACGTCAAATAAACAACAACAACAACAACTATGTCAACAACAACAACAACGTCAAATAAAATACAACAACAACAACGTCAACAACAACAACAACGTTAAATAAACAACAACAACAACAACAATGTAAAATAAATAACAACAACAACACCGTCAAATAAACAACAACAACAACAACCAAGTCAAATAAACAACAACAACACCGTCAACAGCAACAACAATGTCAAAAAAACAACAACAACGTCAAATAAACAACAACAACAACAACGTCAACAACAACAACAACGTCAAATGAACAACAACAACAACGTCAAATAAACAACAACAACAACAACGTGAAATAAACAACAACAACTATGTCAACAACAGCAACAACATCAAATAAACAACAACAACAATGTCAAATAAACAACAATAACAATAAGAACTTCAAATAAACAACAACAACAACGTCAAATAAACAACAACAACAACAACAACGTCAACAACAACAACACCGTCAAATAAACAACAACAACAACGTCAAATAAACAACAACAACGTCAAATAAAAAACAACAACAACGTCAAATAAACAACAACAACAACAACAACAACGTCAACAACAAAAACAACGTCAAATAAACAACAACAATAACAACACCTATGTCAACAATAACAACAACGTCAAATAAACAACAACAACAACAACGTCAACAATAACAACAACGTCAAATAAACAACAACAACAACAACAACGTCAAATAAACAACAACAACAACAACAACACCGTCAAATAAACAACAACAACAACAACAACGTCAAATAAATAACAACAACAACAACAACGTCAAATAAACAACAACAAAAACAACATCAACAACAACAACAATGTCAAATAAACAACAACAACAACATCAAAAACAACAACAACAACGTCAAATAAACAACAACAACAACAACAACGTCAAATAAACAATAACAACAACAATAACAATGTCAAATAAACACCAACAACAACAACGTCAAATAAACAACAACAACAACGTCAACAACAACAACAACGTCAAATAAACAACAACAACGTCAAATAAACAAGAACAATAACAACATCAAATAAACAACAACAACAACAACAATAACAACAACAACAACGTCAAATAAACAACAACAACAACGTCAATTAAACAACAACAACGTCAAATAAACAACAACAAAAACAACAACAACATCAACAACAACAAAAACGTCAAATAAACAACAACAACAACAACGTCAACAACAACAACTACGTCAAATAAACAACAATGACAATGTCAAATAAACAATAACAACAACAACAACGTCAACAACAACAACGTCAAATAAACAACAACAACAACGTCAAATAAACAACAACAACAACGTCAACAACAACAACAACAATGTCAAATAAACAACAACAATAACAACAACGTCAAATAAACAACAACAACAACTATGTCAACAACAACAACAACGTCAAATAAACAACAACAACAACGTCAACAACAACAACAACAATGTCAAATAAACAACAACAATAACAACAACGTCAAATAAACAACAACAACAACTATGTCAACAACAACAACAACGTCAAATAAACAACAACAACAACAACAACAACGTCAATAACAACAACAACATCAAGTAAACAACAACAACAACAACAACGTCAAATAAACAACAACAACGTCAAATAAACAACAACAACAACAACAACAACGTCAAATAAACAACAACAACAACAGCGTCAACAACAACAACGTCAAATAAACAACAACAACAACAACAACGTCAACAACAACGTCAAATAAACATCAACGTCAAATAAACAATAACAACAACAACAATGTCAAATAAACAACAACAACGTCAAATAAACAACAACAACAATGTCAACAACAACAACAACGTCAAATAAACAACAACAACAACAATAAAGTCAAATAAACAACAACAACAACAACAACGTCAAATCAACAACAACAACAACAACAACAATAACAACAACAACAACAACAACAACGTCAAATAAACAACAACAACGTCAAATAAACAACAACAAAAACAACAACAACATCAACAACAACAAAAACGTCAAATAAACAACAACAACAACGTCAAATAAACAACAACAAAAACAACAACAACATCAACAACAACAATGTCAACAACAACAACTACGTCAAATAAACAACAACAACAACGTCAAATAAACAATAACAACAACAACAACGTGAACAACAACAACGTCAAATAAACAACAACCATAACAACGTCAAATAAACAACAACAACGTCAAATAAAGAACAACAACAACAACAACAACGTCAAATAAACAACAACAACGTCAACAAAAACAACAACAATGTCAAATAAACAACAACAACAACAACACCGTTAACAACAACAACAATGTCAAATAAACAACAACAACAACGTCAAATAAACAACAACAACAACAACGTCAAATAAACAACAACAACATCAAATAAAGAAGAAGAAGAACAACAACAACGTCAAATAAACAACAACAACAACGTCAACAACAACAACAACAACAATGTCAAATAAACAACAACAACAACAACAACACCGTCAACAACAACAACAATGTCAAATAAACAACAACAACAACGTCAAATAAACAACAACAACAACGTCAACAACAACGTCAAATAAAAAACAACAACAACGTCGACAACAACAACAATGTCAAATAAACAACAACAACGTCAAATAAACAACAACAACAACAACAACGTCAATAACAACAACAACAACGTCAAGTAAACAACAACAACAACAACAACAATGTCAAATAAACAACAACAACGTCAAATAAACAACAACAACAACAACAACGTCAAATAAACAACAACAACAACAACAACGTCAACAACAACAACAACGTCAAATAAACAACAACAACAACAACAACGTCATCAACAACGTCAAATAAACAACAACGTCAAATAAACAATAACAACAACGACAATGTCAAATAAACAACAACAATGTCAAATAAACAACAACAACAATATCAACAACAACAACAACGTCAAATAAACAACAACAACAACAACAATAATAACGTCAAATAAACAACAACAACAACAACAACGTCAAATAAACAACAACAACAATAACAGCAACAATAACAACAACGTCAAATAAACAACAACAACAACGTCAAATAAACAACAACAAAAACAACAACAACATCAACAACAACAAAAACGTCAAATAAACAACAACAACAACAACAACGTCAACAACAACAACTACGTCAAATAAACAACAACAACAACATCAAATAAACAATAACAACAACAACAACGTCAAATAAACAACAACCACAACAACGTCAAATAAACAACAACAACGTCAAATAAAGAACAACAACAACAACAACAACATCAAATAAACAACAACAACGTCAACAACAACAACAACAATGTCAAATAAACAACAACAACAACAATAACAACAACACCGTCAACAATAACAACAATGTCAAATAAACAACAACAACAACGTCAAATAAACAACAACGTCAACAACAACAACAACGTCAACCACAACAACAACAACGTCAAATAAACAACAAAAACAACGACAACAACAACGTCAAATAAACAACAACAACAACAATAACATCAACTAAACAACAACAATAACAACGTCAAATAAACAACAACCACAACAACAATGTCAAATAAACAACAACAACAACGTCAAATAAACAACAACAACAACACCAACAATAACAACAACAACAACGTCAAATAAACAACAAATACAACAACAACAATGTCAACAACATTAACAACGTCAAATAAACAACAACAACAACAACAACAACGTCAAATAAACAACAACAACAACAACGTCAACAACAACAACAATGTCAAATTAACAAGAACAATAATAACAATAACAACGTCAAATAAACAACAACAATAACGTCAAATAAACAACAACAACAACGGCAAATAATCAACAACAACAACAAATACAACAACAACAACAACAACGTCAAATAACAACAACAACGCCAAATAATCAACAACAACAACAACAACAATAATGTCAAATAAACAACAACAACAACAACAACAACAACAACAACACCGTCAACAACAACAACAATGTCAAATAAACAACAACAACAACGTCAAATAAACAACAACAACGTCAAATAAAAAACAACAACAACGTCAAATAAACAACAACGTTAACAACAACAACAACGTGAAATAAACAACAACAACTATGTCAACAATAACAACATCAAATAAACAACAACAACAACAACAACAACAACGTCAACAACAACAACAACGTCAAATAAACAACAACAACAATGACAACGTCAAATAAACAAAAACAACAACAACAACAACAACACCGTCAAATAAACAACAACAACAACGTCAAATAAACAACAACAACAACAACAACAACGTCAAATAAACAACAACAACAACAACGTCAAATAAACAACAACAACAACAATGTCAACAACAACAACGTCAAATAAACAACAACAACAGCAACTATGTCAACAACAACAACAACGTCAAATAAACAATAACAACAACAACGTCAACAACAACAACAACGTTAAATAAACAACAACAACAACAACGTAAAATAAACAACAACAACAACACCGTCAAATAAACAACAACAACAACCACGTCAAATAAACAACAACAACACCAACAA
>OX451735.1:1343677700-1343687700 GCA_948472305.1 Vicia faba
CAACAACAACAACAACGTCAACAACAACAACTACGTCAAATAAACAACAACAACAACATCAAATAAACAATAACAACAACAACAACGTCAAATAAACAACAACCACAACAACGTCAAATAAACAACAACAACGTCAAATAAAGAACAACAACAACAACAACAACATCAAATAAACAACAACAACGTCAACAACAACAACAACAATGTCAAATAAACAACAACAACAACAATAACAACAACACCGTCAACAATAACAACAATGTCAAATAAACAACAACAACAACGTCAAATAAACAACAACGTCAACAACAACAACAACGTCAACCACAACAACAACAACGTCAAATAAACAACAAAAACAACGACAACAACAACGTCAAATAAACAACAACAACAACAATAACATCAACTAAACAACAACAATAACAACGTCAAATAAACAACAACCACAACAACAATGTCAAATAAACAACAACAACAACGTCAAATAAACAACAACAACAACACCAACAATAACAACAACAACAACGTCAAATAAACAACAAATACAACAACAACAATGTCAACAACATTAACAACGTCAAATAAACAACAACAACAACAACAACAACGTCAAATAAACAACAACAACAACAACGTCAACAACAACAACAATGTCAAATTAACAAGAACAATAATAACAATAACAACGTCAAATAAACAACAACAATAACGTCAAATAAACAACAACAACAACGGCAAATAATCAACAACAACAACAAATACAACAACAACAACAACAACGTCAAATAACAACAACAACGCCAAATAATCAACAACAACAACAACAACAATAATGTCAAATAAACAACAACAACAACAACAACAACAACAACAACAACACCGTCAACAACAACAACAATGTCAAATAAACAACAACAACAACGTCAAATAAACAACAACAACGTCAAATAAAAAACAACAACAACGTCAAATAAACAACAACGTTAACAACAACAACAACGTGAAATAAACAACAACAACTATGTCAACAATAACAACATCAAATAAACAACAACAACAACAACAACAACAACGTCAACAACAACAACAACGTCAAATAAACAACAACAACAATGACAACGTCAAATAAACAAAAACAACAACAACAACAACAACACCGTCAAATAAACAACAACAACAACGTCAAATAAACAACAACAACAACAACAACAACGTCAAATAAACAACAACAACAACAACGTCAAATAAACAACAACAGCAACTATGTCAACAACAACAACAACGTCAAATAAACAATAACAACAACAACGTCAACAACAACAACAACGTTAAATAAACAACAACAACAACAACGTAAAATAAACAACAACAACAACACCGTCAAATAAACAACAACAACAACCACGTCAAATAAACAACAACAACACCAACAACAACACCGTCAACAACAACAACAATGTCAAATAAACAACAACAACGTCAAATAAACAACAACAACAACAACAACGCCAACAACAACAACAACGTCAAATAAACAACAACAACAACGTCAAATAAACAACAACAACAACAACGTCAAATAAACAACAACAAATATGTCAACAACAACAACAACATCAAATAAACAACAACAACAACGTCAAATAAACAACAACAACAATAACAACGTCAAATAAACAACAACAACAACAACACCGTCAAATAAACAACAATAACAACAACGTCAAATAAACAACAACAACAACAACGTCAAATAAACAACAACAACGTCAACAACAACAACAACGTCAAATAAACAACAACAACAACACCTATGTCAACAATAACAACAACGTCAAATAAAAAACAACAACAACAACAACAACGTCAACAATAACAACAACGTCAAATAAACAACAACAACAACAACAACGTCAAATAAACAACAACAACAACAACAACACCACCATCAAATAAACAACAACAGCAACAACGTCAAATAAACAACAACAACAATAACGTCAAATAAACAACAATAAAAACAACGTCAACAACAACAACAACGTCAAATAAACAACAACAACAACGTCAACAACAACAACAACAATGTCAAATAAACAACAATAATAACAACAACGTCAAATAAACAACAACAACAACTATGTCAACAACAACAACAACGTCAAATAAACAACAACAACAACGTCAACAACAACAACAACAATGTCAAATAAACAACAACAATAACAACAACGTCAAATAAACAACAACAACAACTATGTCAACAACAACAACAACGTCAAATAAACAACAACAACAACAACAACAACAACGTCAATAACAACAACAACGTCAAGTAAACAACAACAACAACAACGTCAAATAAACAACAACAACGTCAAATAAACAACAACAACAACAACAACGTCAAATAAACAACAACAACAGCGTCAACAACAACAACGTCAAATAAACAACAACAACAACAACAACAACGTCAACAACAACGTCAAATAAACAACAACGTCAAATAAACAATAACAACAACAACAATGTCAAATAAACAACAACAACGTCAAATAAACAACAACAACAATGTCAACAACAACAACAACGTCAAATAAACAACAACAACAACAATAGCGTCAAATAAACAACAACAACAACAACGTCAAATAAACAACAACAACAACAACAACAATAACAACAACAACAACAACAACAACGTCAAATAAACAACAACAACAACGTCAAATAAACAACAACAAAAACAACAACAACATCAACAACAACAAAAACGTCAAATAAACAACAACAACAACGTCAAATAAACAACAACAAAAACAACAACAACATCAACAACAACAATGTCAACAACAACAACTACGTCAAATAAACAACAACAACAACAACGTCAAATAAACAATAACAACAACAACAACGTCAACAACAACAACGTCAAATAAACAACAACCATAACAACGTCAAATAAACAACAAGAACGTCAAATAAAGAACAACAACAACAACAACATCAACGTCAAGTAAACAACAACAACGTCAACAAAAACAACAACAATGTCAAATAAACAACAACAACAACAACAACACCGTTAACAACAACAACAACGTCAAATAAACAACAACAACAACAACAACAACGTCAAATAAACAACAACAACATCAAATAAAGAAGAAGAACAGTAACAACAACGTCAAATAAACAACAACAACAACGTCAACAACAACAACAACAACAATGTCAAATAAACAACAACAACACCGTCAACAACAAAAACAATGTCAAATAAACAACAACAACAACGTCAAATAAACAACAACAACAACAACGTCAACAACAACGTCAAATAAAAAACAACAACAACGTCAAATAAACAACAACGTCGACAACAACAACAATGTCAAATAAACAACAACAACGTCAAATAAACAACAACAACAACAACGTCAATAACAACAACAACAACGTCAAGTAAACAACAACAACGTTAAATAAACAACAACAACGTCAAATAAACAACAACAACAACAACAACGTCAAATAAACAACAAAAACAACAATGTCAAATAAACAACAACAACAACAACAACGTCAACAACAACAACAACGTCAAATAAACAACAACAACAACAACAACGTCATCAACAACGTCAAATAAACAACAACGTCAAATAAACAATAACAACAATAACAATGTCAAATAAACAACAACAATGTCAAATAAACAACAACAACAATATCAACAACAACAACAACGTCAAATAAACAACAACAACAACAACAATAATAACGTCAAATAAACAACAACAACAACAACAACAACAACAACGTCAAATAAACAACAACAACAATAACAGCAACAATAACAACAACAACGTCAAATAAACAACAACAACAACGTCAAATAAACAACAACAAAAACAACAACAACATCAACAACAACAAAAACGTCAAATAAACAAAAACAACAACAACAACAACAACGTCAACAACAACAACTACGTCAAATAAACAACAACAACAACATCAAATAAACAATAACAACAACAACAACGTCAAATAAACAACAACCACAACAACGTCAAATAAACAACAACAACGTCAAATAAAGAACAACAACAACAACAACAACATCAAATAAACAACAACAACGTCAACAACAACAACAACAATGTCAAATAAACAACAACAACAACAATAACAACAACACCGTCAACAATAACAACAATGTCAAATAAACAACAACAACAACGTCAAATAAACAACAACGTCAACAACAACAACAACGTCAACCCCAACAACAACAACGTCAAATAAACAACAAAAACCACGACAACAACAACGTCAAATAAACAACAACAACAACAATAACATCAACTAAACAACAACAATAACAACGTCAAATAAACAACAACCACAACAACAACGTCAAATAAACAACAACAACAGCGTCAAATAAACAACAACAACAACACCAACAATAACAACAACAACAACGTCAAATAAACAACAAAAACAACAACAACAATGTCAACAACATTAACAACGTCAAATAAACAACAACAACAACAACAACAACGTCAAATAAACAACAACAACAACAACGTCAACAACAACAACAATGTCAAATTAACAAGAACAACAATAACAATAACAACGTCAAATAAACAACAACAATAACGTCAAATAAACAACAACAACAACGGCAAATAATCAACAACAACAACAAATACAACAACAACAACAACAACAACGTCAAATAACAACAACAACAACGCCAAATAAACAACAACAATAACAACGTCAAATAAACAACAACAACAACTTCAAATAAACAACAACAACAACAACGTCAAATAAACAACAACAACAACAATGTCAACTAAACAACAAAAACAACAACAATAATAATAACAACAACAACAACGTCAACAACAACGTCAAATAAACAATAACAACAACAACAACGTCAACAACAACAATGTCAAATAAACAACAACCACAACAACGTCAAATAAACAACAACAACGTCAAATAAAGAACAACAACAACAACAACAACAACGTCAAATAAAAAACAACAACGTCAACAACAACAACAACAATGTCAAATAAACAACAACAACAACAACAACACCGTTAACAACAACAATGTCAAATAAACAACAACAACAACGTCAAATAAACAACAACAACAACAACAACAATAACATCAAATAAACAACAACAACGTCAAATAAAGAAGAAGAAGAACAACAACAACGTCAAATAAACAACAACAACAACGTCAACAACAACAACAACAACAATGTCAAATAAACAACAACAACAACAACAACAACACCGTCAACAACAACAACAATGTCAAATAAACAACAACAACAACAACGTCAAATAAACAACAACAACAACAACAACACCGTTAACAACAACAATGTCAAATAAACAACAACAACAACGTCAAATAAACAACAACAACAACAACAACAATAACATCAAATAAACAACAACAACGTCAAATAAAGAAGAAGAAGAACAACAACAACGTCAAATAAACAACAACAACAACGTCAACAACAACAACAACAACAATGTCAAATAAACAACAACAACAACAACAACAACACCGTCAACAACAACAACAAAGTCAAATAAACAACAACAACAACAACAATAACATCAAATAAACAACAACAACAACAACAATAACATCAAATAAACAACAACAACGTCAAATAAACAACAACAACAACGTCAACAACAACAACAACAACAATGTCAAATAAACAACAACAACAACAACAACAACAACACCGTCAACAACAACAACAACGTCAAATAAACAACAACAACAATAACAACGTCAAATAAACAAAAACAACAACAACAACAACACCGTCAAATAAACAACAACAACAACGTCAAATAAACAACAACAACAACAACAACAACAACAACGTCAAATAAACAACAACAACAACAACGTCAAATAAACAACAACAACAACAATGTCAACAACAACAACGTCAAATAAACAACAACAACATCAACTATGTCAACAACAACAACAACGTCAAATAAACAATAACAACAACAACGTCAACAACAACAACAACGTTAAATAAACAACAACAACAATATCAACAACAACAACAACGTCAAATAAACAACAACAACAACAACAATAATAACGTCAAATAAACAACAACAACAACAACAACAACAACAACGTCAAATAAACAACAACAACAATAACAGCAACAATAACAACAACAACGTCAAATAAACAACAACAACAACGTCAAATAAACAACAACAAAAACAACAACAACATCAACAACAACAAAAACGTCAAATAAACAAAAACAACAACAACAACAACAACGTCAACAACAACAACTACGTCAAATAAACAACAACAACAACATCAAATAAACAATAACAACAACAACAACGTCAAATAAACAACAACCACAACAACGTCAAATAAACAACAACAACGTCAAATAAAGAACAACAACAACAACAACAACATCAAATAAACAACAACAACGTCAACAACAACAACAACAATGTCAAATAAACAACAACAACAACAATAACAACAACACCGTCAACAATAACAACAATGTCAAATAAACAACAACAACAACGTCAAATAAACAACAACGTCAACAACAACAACAACGTCAACCCCAACAACAACAACGTCAAATAAACAACAAAAACCACGACAACAACAACGTCAAATAAACAACAACAACAACAATAACATCAACTAAACAACAACAATAACAACGTCAAATAAACAACAACCACAACAACAACGTCAAATAAACAACAACAACAGCGTCAAATAAACAACAACAACAACACCAACAATAACAACAACAACAACGTCAAATAAACAACAAAAACAACAACAACAATGTCAACAACATTAACAACGTCAAATAAACAACAACAACAACAACAACAACGTCAAATAAACAACAACAACAACAACGTCAACAACAACAACAATGTCAAATTAACAAGAACAACAATAACAATAACAACGTCAAATAAACAACAACAATAACGTCAAATAAACAACAACAACAACGGCAAATAATCAACAACAACAACAAATACAACAACAACAACAACAACAACGTCAAATAACAACAACAACAACGCCAAATAAACAACAACAATAACAACGTCAAATAAACAACAACAACAACTTCAAATAAACAACAACAACAACAACAACGTCAAATAAACAACAACAACAACAATGTCAACTAAACAACAAAAACAACAACAATAATAATAACAACAACAACAACGTCAACAACAACGTCAAATAAACAATAACAACAACAACAACGTCAACAACAACAATGTCAAATAAACAACAACCACAACAACGTCAAATAAACAACAACAACGTCAAATAAAGAACAACAACAACAACAACAACAACGTCAAATAAAAAACAACAACGTCAACAACAACAACAACAATGTCAAATAAACAACAACAACAACAACAACACCGTTAACAACAACAATGTCAAATAAACAACAACAACAACGTCAAATAAACAACAACAACAACAACAACAATAACATCAAATAAACAACAACAACGTCAAATAAAGAAGAAGAAGAACAACAACAACGTCAAATAAACAACAACAACAACGTCAACAACAACAACAACAACAATGTCAAATAAACAACAACAACAACAACAACACCGTCAACAACAACAACAATGTCAAATAAACAACAACAACAACAACGTCAAATAAACAACAACAACAACAACAACACCGTTAACAACAACAATGTCAAATAAACAACAACAACAACGTCAAATAAACAACAACAACAACAACAACAATAACATCAAATAAACAACAACAACGTCAAATAAAGAAGAAGAAGAACAACAACAACGTCAAATAAACAACAACAACAACGTCAACAACAACAACAACAACAATGTCAAATAAACAACAACAACAACAACAACAACACCGTCAACAACAACAACAAAGTCAAATAAACAACAACAACAACAACAATAACATCAAATAAACAACAACAACAACAACAATAACATCAAATAAACAACAACAACGTCAAATAAACAACAACAACAACGTCAACAACAACAACAACAACAATGTCAAATAAACAACAACAACAACAACAACAACACCGTCAACAACAACAACAACGTCAAATAAACAACAACAACAATAACAACGTCAAATAAACAAAAACAACAACAACAACAACACCGTCAAATAAACAACAACAACAACGTCAAATAAACAACAACAACAACAACAACAACAACAACGTCAAATAAACAACAACAACAACAACGTCAAATAAACAACAACAACAACAATGTCAACAACAACAACGTCAAATAAACAACAACAACATCAACTATGTCAACAACAACAACAACGTCAAATAAACAATAACAACAACAACGTCAACAACAACAACAACGTTAAATAAACAACAACAACAACAACAACAACAAAGCAAAATAAACAACAACAACAACACCGTCAAATAAACAACAACAACAACCACGTCAAATAAACAACAACAACACCAACAACAACACCGTCAACAACAACAACAATGTCAAATAAACAACAACAACGTCAAATAAACAACAACAACAACAACAACGCCAACAACAACAACAACGTCAAATAAACAACAACAACAACGTCAAATAAACAACAACAACAACGTCAAATAAACAACAACAAATATGTCAACAACAACAACAACATCAAATAAACAACAACAACAACGTCAAATAAACAACAACAACAATAACAACGTCAAATAAACAACAACAACAACAACACCGTCAAATAAACAACAACAACAACAACAACGTCAAATAAACAACAACAACAACAACGCAAATAAACAACAACAACGTCAACAACAACAACAACGTCAAATAAACAACAACAACAACACCTATGTCAACAATAACAACAACGTCAAATAAACAACAACAACAACAACAACAACGTCAACAATAACAACAACGTCAAATAAACAACAACAACAACAACAACGTCAAATAAACAACAACAACAACAACAACACCACCATCAAATAAACAACAACAACAACAACGTCAAATAAATAACAACAATAATAACGTCAAATAAACAACAATAAAAACAACGTCAACAACAACAACGTCAAATAAACAACAACAACAACAACATCAACACCAACGTCAAATAAAAAACAACAACAACGTCAAATAAACAACAACAACAGCAACTATGTCAACAACAACAACAACGTCAAATAAACAATAACAACAACAACGTCAACAACAACAACAACGTTAAATAAACAACAACAACAACAACGTAAAATAAACAACAACAACAACACCGTCAAATAAACAACAACAACAACAACCACGTCAAATAAACAACAACAACACCAACAACAACACCGTCAACAACAACAACAATGTCAAATAAACAACAACAACGTCAAATAAACAACAACAACAACAACAACAACAACAACAACAACAACGTCAAATAAACAACAACAACAACGTCAAATAAACAACAACAACAACAACGTCAAATAAACAACAACAAATATGTCAACAACAACAACAACATCAAATAAACAACAACAACAACGTCAAATAAACAACAACAACAATAACAACGTCAAATAAACAACAACAACAACAACAACACCGTCAAATAAACAACAATAACAACAACGTCAAATAAACAACAACAACAACGTCAAATAAACAACAACAACGTCAACAACAACAACAACGTCAAATAAACAACAACAACAACACCTATGTCAACAATAACAACAACGTCAAATAAAAAACAACAACAACAACAACGTCAACAATAACAACAACGTCAAATAAACAACAACAACAACAACAACGTCAAATAAACAACAACAACAACAACA
>OX451735.1:1343692700-1343985200 GCA_948472305.1 Vicia faba
CAACAACATCAAATAAACAACAACAACATCAACAACAACAACAATGTCAAATAAACAACAACAACAACAATAACAACAACACTGTCAACAATAACAACAATGTCAAATAAACAACAACAACAACGTCAAATAAACAACAACGTCAACAACAACAACAACGTCAACCCCAACAACAACAATGTCAAATAAACAACAAAAACAACGTCAACAACAACAACAACGTTAAATAAACAACAACAACAACAACGTAAAATAAACAACAACAACAACACCGTCAAATAAACAACAACAACAACCACGTCAAATAAACAACAACAACACCAACAACAACACCAACAACAACACCGTCAACAACAACAACAATGTCAAATAAACAACAACAACGTCAAATAAACAACAACAACAACAACGCCAACAACAACAACAACGTCAAATAAACAACAACAACAACGTCAAATAAACAACAACAACAACAACGTCAAATAAACAACAACAAATATGTCAACAACAACAACAACATCAAATAAACAACAACAACAACGTCAAATAAACAACAACAACAATAACAACGTCAAATAAACAACAACAACAACAACAACAACACCGTCAAATAAACAACAATAACAACAACGTCAAATAAACAACAACAACAACAACGTCAAATAAACAACAACAACGTCAACAACAACAACAACGTCAAATAAACAACAACAACAACACCTATGTCAACAATAACAACAACGTCAAATAAAAAACAACAACAACAACAACGTCAACAATAACAACAACGTCAAATAAACAACAACAACAACAACAACGTCAAATAAACAACAACAACAACAACAACACCACCATCAAATAAACAACAACAACAACAACGTCAAATAAACAACAACAACAATAACGTCAAATAAACAACAATAAAAACAACGTCAACAACAACAACAACAATGTCAAATAAACAACAACAATAACAACAACGTCAAATAAACAACAACAACAACTATGTCAACAACAACAATAACGTCAAATAAACAACAACAACAACGTCAACAACAACAACAACAATGTCAAATAAACAACAACAATAACAACAACGTCAAATAAACAACAACAACAACTATGTCAACAACAACAACAACGTCAAATAAACAACAACAACAACAACAACAACGTCAATAACAACAACAACGTCAAGTAAACAACAACAACAACAACGTCAAATTAACAACAACAACGTCAACTAAACAACAACAACAACAACGTCAAATAAACAACAACAACAGCGTCAACAACAACAACGTCAAATAAACAACAACAACAACAACGTCAACAACAACGTCAAATAAACAACAACGTCAAATAAACAATAACAACAACAACAATGTCAAATAAACAACAACAACGTCAAATAAACAACAACAACAATGTCAACAACAACAACAACGTCAAATTAACAACAACAACAACAATAGCGTCAAATAAACAACAACAACAACAACGTCAAATAAACAACAACAACAACAACAATAACAACAACAACAACAACAACAACAACGTCAAATAAACAACAACAACAACGTCAAATAAACAACAACAAAAACAACAACAACATCAACAACAACAAAAACGTCAAATAAACAACAACAACAACGTCAAATAAACAACAACAAAAACAACAACAACATCAACAACAACAATGTCAACAACAACAACTACGTCAAATAAACAACAACAACAACAACGTCAAATAAACAATAACAACAACAACAACGTCAACAACAACAACGTCAAATAAACAACAACCATAACAACGTCAAATAAACAACAACAACGTCAAATAAAGAACAACAACAACAACAACAACGTCAAATAAACAACAACAACGTCAACAAAAACAACAACAATGTCAAATAAACAACAACAACAACAACACCGTTAACAACAACAACAACGTCAAATAAACAACAACAACAACAACAACGTCAAATAAACAACAACAACATCAAATAAAGAAGAAGAACGGTAACAACAACGTCAAATAAACAACAACAACAACGTCAACAACAACAACAACAACAATGTCAAATAAACAACAACAACAACAACAACACCGTCAACAACAAAAACAATGTCAAATAAACAACAACAACAACGTCAAATAAACAACAACAACAACAACGTCAACAACAACGTCAAATAAAAAACAACAACAACGTCAAATAAACAACAACGTCGACAACAACAACAATGTCAAATAAACAACAACAACGTCAAATAAACAACAACAACAACAACAACAACGTCAATAACAACAACAACAACGTCAAGTAAACAACAACAACAACAATGTCAAATAAACAACAACAACGTCAAATAAACAACAACAACAACAACGTCAAATAAACAACAAAAACAACAATGTCAAATAAACAACAACAACAACAACAACGTCAACAACAACAACAACGTCAAATAAACAACAACAACAACAACAACAACGTCATCAACAACGTCAAATAAACAACAACGTCAAATAAACAATAACAACAACAACAATGTCAAATAAACAACAACAACAATATCAACAACAACAACAACGTCAAATAAACAACAACAACAACAACAACAATAATAACGTCAAATAAACAACAACAACAACAACGTCAAATAAACAACAACAACAATAACAGCAACAATAACAACAACAACGTCAAATAAACAACAACAACAACGTCAAATAAACAACAACAAAAACAACAACAACATCAACAACAACAAAAACGTCAAATAAACAACAACAACAACAACAACATCAACAACAACAACTACGTCAAATAAACAACAACAACAACATCAAATAAACAATAACAACAACAACGTCAAATAAACAACAACCACAACAACGTCAAATAAACAACAACAACGTCAAATAAAGAACAACAACAACAACAACAACATCAAATAAACAACAACAACATCAACAACAACAACAACAATGTCAAATAAACAACAACAACAACAATAACAACAACACCGTCAACAATAACAACAATGTCAAATAAACAACAACAACAACGTCAAATAAACAACAACGTCAACAACAACAACAACGTCAACCCCAACAACAACAACGTCAAATAAACAACAAAAACAACGACAACAACAACGTCAAATAAACAACAACAACAACAACGTCAACAACAACAACAATGTCAAATTTACAAGAACAACAATAACAATAACAACGTCAAATAAACAACAACAATAACGTCAAATAAACAACAACAACAACGGCAAATAATCAACAACAACAACAAATACAACAACAACAACAACGTCAAATAAACAACAACAACAATGTCAAATAAACAACAACAATAACAACAACGTCAAATAAACAACAACAACAACTATGTCAACAACAACAACAACGTCAAATAAACAACAACAACAACGTCAACAACAACAACAACAATGTCAAATAAACAACAACAATAACAACAACGTCAAATAAACAACAACAACAACTATGTCAACAACAACAACAACGTCAAATAAACAACAACAACAACAACAACAACGTCAATAACAACAACAACGTCAAGTAAACAACAACAACAACAACAACGTCAAATAAACAACAACAACGTCAAATAAACAACAACAACAACAACAACGTCAAATAAACAACAACAACAGCGTCAACAACAACAACGTCAAATAAACAACAACAACAACAACGTCAACAACAACGTCAAATAAACAACAACGTCAAATAAACAATAACAACAACAACAATGTCAAATAAACAACAACAACGTCAAATAAACAACAACAACAATGTCAACAACAACAACAACGTCAAATTAACAACAACAACAACAATAGCGTCAAATAAACAACAACAACAACAACGTCAAATAAACAACAACAACAACAACGTCAAATAAACAACAACAACAACGTCAAATAAACAACAACAAAAACAACAACAACATCAACAACAACAAAAACGTCAAATAAACAACAACAACAACGTCAAATAAACAACAACAAAAACAACAACAACATCAACAACAACAATGTCAACAACAACAACTACGTCAAATAAACAACAACAACAACAACGTCAAATAAACAATAACAACAACAACAACGTCAACAACAACAACGTCAAATAAACAACAACCATAACAACGTCAAATAAACAACAACAACGTCAAATAAAGAACAACAACAACAACAACAACGTCAAATAAACAACAACAACGTCAACAAAAACAACAACAATGTCAAATAAACAACAACAACAACAACACCGTTAACAACAACAACAACGTCAAATAAACAACAACAACAACAACAACGTCAAATAAACAACAACAACATCAAATAAAGAAGAAGAACAGTAACAACAACGTCAAATAAACAACAACAACAACGTCAACAACAATAACAACAACAATGTCAAATAAACAACAACAACAACAACAACACCGTCAACAACAAAAACAATGTCAAATAAACAACAACAACAACGTCAAATAAACAACAACAACAACAACGTCAACAACAACGTCAAATAAAAAACAACAACAACGTCAAATAAACAACAACGTCGACAACAACAACAATGTCAAATAAACAACAACAACGTCAAATAAACAACAACAACAACAACAACAACGTCAATAACAACAACAACAACGTCAAGTAAACAACAACAACAACAACGTCAAATAAACAACAACAACGTCAAATAAACAACAACAACAACAACAACAACGTCAAATAAACAACAAAAACAACAATGTCAAATAAACAACAACAACAACAACAACGTCAACAACAACAACAACAACAACAACAACAACGTCATCAACAACGTCAAATAAACAACAACGTCAAATAAACAATAACAACAACAACAATGTCAAATAAACAACAACAACAATATCAACAACAACAACAACGTCAAATAAACAACAACAACAACAACAACAATAATAACGTCAAATAAACAACAACAACAACAACAACAACGTCAAATAAACAACAACAACAACAATAACAGCAACAATAACAACAACAACGTCAAATAAACAACAACCACAACGTCAAATAAACAACAACAAAAACAACAACAACATCAACAACAACAAAAACGTCAAATAAACAACAACAACAACAACAACATCAACAACAACAACTACGTCAAATAAACAACAACAACAACATCAAATAAACAATAACAACAACAACGTCAAATAAACAACAACCACAACAACGTCAAATAAACAACAACAACGTCAAATAAAGAACAACAACAACAACAACAACATCAAATAAACAACAACAACAACAACAACAACAACAACAATGTCAAATAAACAACAACAACAACAATAACAACAACACCGTCAACAATAACAACAATGTCAAATAAACAACAACAACAACGTCAAATAAACAACAACGTCAACAACAACAACAACGTCAACCCCAACAACAACAACGTCAAATAAACAACAAAAACAACGACAACAACAACGTCAAATAAACAACAACAACAATAACATCAACTAAACAACAACAATAACAATGTCAAATAAACAACAACCACAACAACAACGTCAAATAAACAACAACAACAACAGCGTCAAATAAACAACAACAACAACACCAACAATAACAACAACAACAACGTCAAATAAACAACAAAAACAACAACAACAATGTCAACAACATTAACAACGTCAAATAAACAACAACAACAACAACAACAACGTCAAATAAACAACAACAACAACAACGTCAACAACAACAACAATGTCAAATTAACAAGAACAACAATAACAATAACAACGTCAAATAAACAACAACAATAACGTCAAATAAACAACAACAACAACGGCAAATAATCAACAACAACAACAAATACAACAACAACAACAACGTCAAATAAACAACAACAACAATGTCAAATAAACAACAACAATAACAACAACGTCAAATAAACAACAACAACAACTATGTCAACAACAACAACAACGTCAAATAAACAACAACAACAACGTCAACAACAACAACAACAATGTCAAATAAACAACAACAATAACAACAACAACAACTATGTCAACAACAACAACAACGTCAAATAAACAACAACAACAACAACAACGTCAATAACAACAACAACGTCAAGTAAACAACAATAACAACAACGTCAAATAAACAACAACAACGTCAAATAAACAACAACAACAACAACAACGTCAAATAAACAACAACAACAGCGTCAACAACAACAACGTCAAATAAACAACAACAACAACAACGTCAACAACAACGTCAAATAAACAACAACGTCAAATAAACAATAACAACAACAACAATGTCAAATAAACAACAACAACGTCAAATAAACAACAACAACAATGTCAACAACAACAACAACGTCAAATTAACAACAACAACAACAATAGCGTCAAATAAACAACAACAACAACAACGTCAAATAAACAACAACAACAACAACAACAACAACAACGTCAAATAAACAACAACAACAACGTCAAATAAACAACAACAAAAACAACAACAACATCAACAACAACAAAAACGTCAAATAAACAACAACAACAACGTCAAATAAACAACAACAAAAACAACAACAACATCAACAACAACAATGTCAACAACAACAACTACGTCAAATAAACAACAACAACAACAACGTCAAATAAACAATAACAACAACAACAACGTCAACAACAACAACGTCAAATAAACAACAACCATAACAACGTCAAATAAACAACAACAACGTCAAATAAAGAACAACAACAACAACAACAACGTCAAATAAACAACAACAACGTCAACAAAAACAACAACAATGTCAAATAAACAACAACAACAACAACACCGTTAACAACAACAACAACGTCAAATAAACAACAACAACAACAACAACGTCAAATAAACAACAACAACATCAAATAAAGAAGAAGAACAGTAACAACAACGTCAAATAAACAACAACAACAACGTCAACAACAACAACAACAACAATGTCAAATAAACAACAACAACAACAACAACAACACCGTCAACAACAAAAACAATGTCAAATAAACAACAACAACAACGTCAAATAAACAACAACAACAACAACGTCAACAACAATGTCAAATAAAAAACAACAACAACTTCAAATAAACAACAACGTCGACAACAACAACAATGTCAAATAAACAACAACAACGTCAAATAAACAACAACAACAACAACAACAACGTCAATAACAACAACAACAACGTCAAGTAAACAACAACAACAACAACGTCAAATAAACAACAACAACGTCAAATAAACAACAACAACAACAACAACAACGTAAAATAAACAACAAAAACAACAATGTCAAATAAACAACAACAACAACAACAACGTCAACAACAACAACAACAACAACAACAACAACGTCATCAACAACGTCAAATAAACAACAACGTCAAATAAACAATAACAACAACAACAATGTCAAATAAACAACAACAACAATATCAACAACAACAACAACGTCAAATAAACAACAACAACAACAACAATAATAACGTCAAATAAACAACAACAACAACAACAACAACGTCAAATAAACAACAACAACAATAACAACAACAATAACAACAACAACGTCAAATAAACAACAACAACAACGTCAAATAAACAACAACAAAAACAACAACAACATCAACAACAACAAAAACGTCAAATAAACAACAACAACAACAACAACATCAACAACAACAACTACGTCAAATAAACAACAACAACAACATCAAATAAACAATAACAACAACAACGTCAAATAAACAACAACCACAACAACGTCAAATAAACAACAACAACGTCAAATAAAGAACAACAACAACAACAACAACATCAAATAAACAACAACAACAACAACAACAACAACAACAATGTCAAATAAACAACAACAACAACAATAACAACAACACCGTCAACAATAACAACAATGTCAAATAAACAACAACAACAACGTCAAATAAACAACAACGTCAACAACAACAACAACGTCAACCCCAACAACAACAACGTCAAATAAACAACAAAAACAACGACAACAACAACGTCAAATAAACAACAACAACAATAACATCAACTAAACAACAACAATAACAACGTCAAATAAACAACAACCACAACAACAACGTCAAATAAACAACAACAACAGCGTCAAATAAACAACAACAACAACACCAACAATAACAACAACAACAACGTCAAATAAACAACAAAAACAACAACAACAATGTCAACAACATTAACAACGTCAAATAAACAACAACAACAACAACAACAACAACAACAACGTCAAATAAACAACAACAACAACAACAACGTCAACAACAACAACAATGTCAAATTAACAAGAACAACAATAACAATAACAACGTCAAATAAACAACAACAATAACGTCAAATAAACAACAACAACAACGGCAAATAATCAACAACAACAACAAATACAACAACAACAACAACGTCAAATAAACAACAACAACAATGTCAAATAAACAACAACAATAACAACAACGTCAAATAAACAACAACAACAACTATGTCAACAACAACAACAACGTCAAATAAACAACAACAACAACGTCAACAACAACAACAACAATGTCAAATAAACAACAACAATAACAACAACGTCAAATAAACAACAACAACAACAACAACAACAACGTCAATAACAACAACAACGTCAAGTAAACAACAACATCAACAACGTCAAATAAACAACAACAACGTCAAATAAACAACAACAACAACAACAACGTCAAATAAACAACAACAACAGCGTCAACAACAACAACGTCAAATAAACAACAACAACAGCGTCAACAACAACAACGTCAAATAAACAACAACAACAACAACAACGTCAACAACAACGTCAAATAAACAACAACGTCAAATAAACAATAACAACAACAACAATGTCAAATAAACAACAACAACGTCAAATAAACAACAACAACAATGTCAACAACAACAACAACGTCAAATTAACAACAACAACAACAATAGCGTCAAATAAACAACAACAACAACAACGTCAAATAAACAACAACAACAACAACAATAACAACAACAACAACAACAACGTCAAATAAACAACAACAACAACGTCAAATAAACAACAACAAAAACAACAACAACATCAACAACAACAAAAACGTCAAATAAACAACAACAACAACAACGTCAAATAAACAACAACAAAAACAACAACAACATCAACAACAACAATGTCAACAACAACAACTACGTCAAATAAACAACAACAACAACAACGTCAAATAAACAATAACAACAACAACAACGTCAACAACAACAACGTCAAATAAACAACAACCATAACAACGTCAAATAAACAACAACAACGTCAAATAAAGAACAACAACAACAACAACAACGTCAAATAAACAACAACAACGTCAACAAAAACAACAACAATGTCAAATAAACAACAACAACAACAACACCGTTAACAACAACAACAACGTCAAATAAACAACAACAACAACAACAACGTCAAATAAACAACAACAACATCAAATAAAGAAGAAGAACAGTAACAACAACGTCAAATAAACAACAACAACAACGTCAACAACAACAACAACAACAATGTCAAATAAACAACAACAACAACAACAACACCGTCAACAACAAAAACAATGTCAAATAAACAACAACAACAACGTCAAATAAACAACAACAACAACAACGTCAACAACAACGTCAAATAAAAAACAACAACAACGTCAAATAAACAACAACGTCGACAACAACAACAATGTCAAATAAACAACAACGTCGACAACAACAACAATGTCAAATAAACAACAACAACGTCAAATAAACAACAACAACAACAACAACGTCAATAACAACAACAACAACGTCAAGTAAACAACAACAACAACAACGTCAAATAAACAACAACAACGTCAAATAAACAACAACAACGACAACAACAACGTCAAATAAACAACAAAAACAGCAATGTCAAATAAACAACAACAACAACAACAACGTTAACAACAACAACAACGTCAAATAAACAACAACAACAACAACAACGTCATCAACAACGTCAAATAAACAACAACGTCAAATAAACAATAACAACAACAATGTCAAATAAACAACAACAACAATATCAACAACAACAACAACGTCAAATAAACAACAACAACAACAACAACAATAATAACGTCAAATAAACAACAACAACAACAACAACGTCAAATAAACAACAACAACAATAACAGCAACAATAACAACAACAACGTCAAATAAACAACAACAACAACGTCAAATAAACAACAACAAAAACAACAACAACATCAACAACAACAAAAACGTCAAATAAACAACAACAACAACAACAACAACATCAACAACAACAACTACGTCAAATAAACAACAACAATAACATCAAATAAACAATAACAACAACAACAACGTCAAATAAACAACAACCACAACAACGTCAAATAAACAACAACAACGTCAAATAAAGAACAACAACAACAACAACAACATCAAATAAACAACAACAACATCAACAACAACAACAACAATGTCAAATAAACAACAACAACAACAATAACAACAACACCGTCAACAATAACAACAATGTCAAATAAACAACAACAACAACGTCAAATAAACAACAACGTCAACAACAACAACAACGTCAACCCCAACAACAACAACGTCAAATAAACAACAAAAACAACGACAACAACAACGTCAAATAAACAACAACAACAACAATAACATCAACTAAACAACAACAATAACAACGTCAAATAAACAACAACCACAACAACAACGTCAAATAAACAACAACAACAGCGTCAAATAAACAACAACAACAACACCAACAATAACAACAACAACAACGTCAAATAAACAACAAAAACAACAACAACAATGTCAACAACATTAACAACGTCAAATAAACAACAACAACAACAACAACGTCAAATAAACAACAACAACAACAACGTCAACAACAACAATAATGTCAAATTAACAAGAACAACAATAACAATAACAACGTCAAATAAACAACAACAATAACGTCAAATAAACAACAACAACAACGACAAATAATCAACAACAACAACAAATACAACAACAACAACAACAACAACAACAACAACGTCAAATAAACAACAACAACAACGACAACAACAACGTCAAATAAACAACAACAACGTCAACAACAACAACAACAATGTCAAATAAACAACAACAACAACAACAACACCGTTAACAACAACAATGTCAAATAAACAACAACAACAACGTCAAATAAACAACAACAACAATAACAACAATAACGTCAAATAAACAACAACAACGTCAAATAAAGAAGAAGAAGAACAACAACAACGTCAAATAAACAACAACAACAACGTCAACAACAACAACAACAACAATGTCAAATAAACAACAACAACAACAACAACACCGTCAACAACAACAACAATGTCAAATAAACAACAACAACAACGTCAAATAAACAACAACAACGTCAAATAAAAAACAACAACAACGTCAAATAAACAACAACGTCAACAACAACAACAACGTGAAATAAACAACAACAACTATGTCAACAACAACAACATCAAATAAACAACAACAACAACAACAACAACAACAACGTCAACAACAACAACAACGTCAAATAAACAACAACAACAATAACAACGTCAAATAAACAAAAACAACAACAACAACAACAACACCGTCAAATAAACAACAACAACAACGTCAAATAAACAACAACAACAACAACAACAACAACGTCAAATTAACAACAACAACAACAACGTCAAATAAACAACAACAATAACAACAATGTCAACAACAACAACGTCAAATAAACAACAACAACAGCAACTATGTCAACAACAACAACAACGTCAAATAAACAATAACAACAACAACGTCAACAACAACAACAACGTTAAATAAACAACAACAACAACAACAACAACAAAGCAAAATAAACAACAACCACAACACCGTCAAATAAACAACAACAACAACCACGTCAAATAAACAACAACAACACCAACAACAACACCGTCAACAACAACAACAATGTCAAATAAACAACAACAACGTCAAATAAACAACAACAACAACAACAACGCCAACAACAACAACAACGTCAAATAAACAACAACAACAACGTCAAATAAACAACAACAAATATGTCAACAACAACAACAACATCAAATAAACAACAACAACAACGTCAAATAAACAACAACAACAATAACAACGTCAAATAAACAACAACAACAACAACACCGTCAAATAAACAACAACAACAACAACGTCAAATAAACAACAACAACAACAACGTCAAATAAACAACAACAACGTCAACAACAACAACAACGTCAAATAAACAACAACAACAACACCTATGTCAACAATAACAACAACGTCAATTAAACAACAACAACAACAACAACAACGTCAACAATAACAACAACGTCAAATAAACAACAACAACAACAACAACGTCAAATAAACAACAACAACAACAACAACACCACCATCAAATAAACAACAACAACAACAACGTCAAATAAACAACAACAATAATAACGTCAAATAAACAACAATAAAAACAACGTCAACAACAACAACAACGTCAAATAAACAACAACAACAACAACATCAACAACAACGTCAAATAAAAAACAACAACAACGTCAAATAAACAACAACGTCAAATAAATAATAACAACAACAACAATGTCAAATAAACAACAACAATGTCAAATAAACAACAACAACAATATCAACAACAACAACAACGTCAAATAAACAACAACAACAACAACAATAATAACGTCAAATAAACAACAACAACAACAACAACGTCAAATAAACAACAACAACAATAACAACAACAATAACAACAACAATAACAACAACAACGTCAAATAAACAACAACAACAACGTCAAATAAACAACAACAAAAACAACAACAACATCAACAACAACAAAAACGTCAAATAAATAACAACAACAACAACAACAACGTCAACAACAACAACTACGTCAAATAAACAACAACAGCAACATCAAATAAACAATAACAACAACAACAACGTCAAATAAACAACAACAACGTCAAATAAAGAACAACAACAACAACAACATCAAATAAACAACAACAACGTCAACAACAACAACAACAATGTCAAATAAACAACAACAACAACAATAACAACAACACCGTCAACAATAACAACAATGTCAAATAAACAACAACAACAACATCAAATAAACAACAACGTCAACAACAACAACAACGTCAACCCCAACAACAACAACGTCAAATAAACAACAAAAACAACGACAACAACAACGTCAAATAAACAACAACAACAACAATAACATCAACTAAACAACAACAATAACAACGTCAAATAAACAACAACCACAACAACAACGTCAAATAAACAACAACAACAGCGTCAAATAAACAACAATAACAACACCAACAATAACAACAACAACAACGTCAAATAAACAACAAAAACAACAACAACAATGTCAACAACATTAACAACGTCAAATAAACAACAACAACAACAACAACAACGTCAAATAAACAACAACAACAACAACGTCAACAACAACAACAATGTCAAATTAACAAGAACAACAATAACAATAACAACGTCAAATAAACAACAACAATAACGTCAAATAAACAACAACAACGGCAAATAATCAACAACAACAACAAATACAACAACAACAACAACGTCAAATAACAACAACAACAACGCCAAATAAACAACAACAATAACAACGTCAAATAAACAACAACAACAACGTCAAATAAACAACAACAACAACAACGTCAAATAAACAACAACAACAACAATGTCAACTAAACAACAAAAACAACAACAATAATAATAACAACAACAACAACGTCAACAACAACAACGTCAACAACAATGTCAAATAAACAATAACAACAACAACAACGTCAACAACAACAATGTCAAATAAACAACAACCACAACAACGTCAAATAAACAACAACAACGTCAAATAAAGAACAACAACAACAACAACAACAACAACAACAACAACAACGTCAAATAAACAACAACAACGTCAACAACAACAACAACAATGTCAAATAAACAACAACAACAACAACAACACCGTTAACAACAACAATGTCAAATAAACAACAACAACAACGTCAAATAAACAACAACAACAACAACAACAATAACGTCAAATAAACAACAACAACGTCAAATATAGAAGAAGAAGAACAACAACAATGTCAAATAAACAACACCAACAACGTCAACAACAACAACAACAACAATGTCAAATAAACAACAACAACAACAACAACACCGTCAACAACAACAACAATGTCAAATAAACAACAACAACAACGTCAAATAAACAACAACAACGTCAAATAAAAAACAACAACAACGTCAAATAAACAACAACGTCAACAACAACAACAACGTGAAATAAACAACAACAACTATGTCAACAACAACAACATCAAATAAACAACAACAACAACAACAACAACGTCAACAACAACAACAACGTCAAATAAACAACAACAACAATAACAACGTCAAATAAACAAAAACAACAACAACAACAACAACACCGTCAAATAAACAACAACAACAACGTCAAATAAACAACAACAACAACAACAACAACAACAGCGTCAAATAAACAACAACAACAACAACGTCAAATAAACAACAACAACAACAATGTCAACAACAACAACGTCAAATAAACAACAACAACAACAACTATGTCAACAACAACAACAACGTCAAATAAACAATAACAACAACAACGTCAACAACAACAACAACGTTAAATAAACAACAACAACAACAACAACAACAAAGCAAAATAAACAACAACAACAACACCGTCAAATAAACAACAACAACAACCACGTCAAATAAACAACAACAACACCAACAACAACACCGTCAACAACAACAACAATGTCAAATAAACAACAACAACGTCAAATAAACAACAACAACAACAACGCCAACAACAACAACAACGTCAAATAAACAACAACAACAGCGTCAAATAAACAACAACAACAACGTCAAATAAACAACAACAAATATGTCAACAACAACAACAACATCAAATAAACAACAACAACAACGTCAAATAAACAACAACAACAATAACAACGTCAAATAAACAACAACAACAACAACACCGTCAAATAAACAACAACAACAACAACGTCAAATAAACAACAACAACAACAACAACGTCAAATAAACAACAACAACGTCAACAACAACAACAACGTCAAATAAACAACAACAACAACACCTATGTCAACAATAACAACAACGTCAAATAAACAACAACAACAACGTCAACAATAACAACAACGTCAAATAAACAACATCAACAACAACAACGTCAAATAAACAACAACAACAACAACAACACCACCATTAAATAAACAACAACAACAACAACGTCAAATAAATAACAACAATAATAACGTCAAATAAACAACAATAAAAACAACGTCAACAACAACAACAATGTCAAATAAACAACAACAACATCAACAACAACGTCAAATAAAAAACAACAACAACGTTAAATAAACAACAACGTCGACAACAACAACAATGTCAAATAAACAACAACGTCGACAACAACAACAATGTCAAATAAACAACAACAACGTCAAATAAACAACAACAACAACAACAACAACGTCAATAACAACAACAACAACGTCAAGTAAACAACAACAACAACAACAACGTCAAATAAACAACAACAACGTCAAATAAACAACAACAACAACAACAACGTCAAATAAACAACAAAAACAACAATGTCAAATAAACAACAACAACAACAACAACGTCAACAACAACAACAACGTCAAATAAACAACAACAACAACAACAACAACAACGTCATCAACAACGTCAAATAAACAACAACGTCAAATAAACAATAACAACATCAACAATGTCAAATAAACAACAACAATGTCAAATAAACAACAACAACAATATCAACAACAACAACAACGTCAAATAAACAACAACAACAACAATAATAACGTCAAATAAACAACAACAACAACAACAACAACGTCAAATAAACAACAACAACAATAAGAGCAACAATAACAACAACAACGTCAAATAAACAATAACAACAACACCGTCAAATAAACAACAACAACAACCACGTCAAATAAACAACAACAACAACAACACCAACAACAACACCGTCAACAACAACAACAATGTCAAATAAACAACAACAACGTCAAATAAACAACAACAACAACAACGCCAACAACAACAACAACGTCAAATAAACAACAACAACAACGTCAAATAAACAACAACAACAACAACGTCAAATAAACAACAACAAATATGTCAACAACAACAACATCAAATAAACAACAACAACAACGTCAAATAAACAACAACAACAATAACAACGTCAAATAAACAACAACACCAACAACAACACCGTCAAATAAACAACAACAACAACAACGTCAAATAAACAACAACAACAACAACGTCAAATAAACAACAACAACGTCAACAACAACAACAACGTCAAATAAACAACAACAACAACACCTATGTCAACAATAACAACAACGTCAAATAAACAACAACAACAACAACGTCAACAATAACAACAACGTCAAATAAACAACAACAACAACATCAAATAAACAACAACAACAACAACGTCAAATAAACAACAACAACAATAACAACGTCAAATAAACAACAACAACAACAACAACACCGTCAAATAAACAACAACAACAACAACGTCAAATAAACAACAACAACAACAACGTCAAATAAACAACAACAACGTCAACAACAACAACAACGTCAAATAAACAACAACAACAACACCTATGTCAACAATAACAACAACGTCAAATAAACAACAACAACAACAACAACGTCAACAATAACAACAACGTCAAATAAACAACAACAACAACATCAAATAAACAATAACAACAACAACAACAACGTCAAATAAACAACAACCACAACAACGTCAAATAAACAACAACAACGTCAAATAAAGAACAACAACAACAACAACAACATCAAATAAACAACAACAACGTCAACAACAACAACAACAATGTCAAATAAACAACAACAACAACAATAACAACAACACCGTCAACAATAACAACAATGTCAAATAAACAACAACAACAACGTCAAATAAACAACAACGTCAACAACTACAACAACGTCAACCCCAACAACAACAACGTCAAATAAACAACAACAACAACAACAACGTCAACAACAACAACAAGGTCAAATAAATAACAAAAACAACAACGTCAAATAAACAACAACAACAACAACAACATCAAATAAACAACAACAACAACAACAATAACAACAACAACAACGTCAAATAGATAACAACAACAACAACGTCAATTAAACAACAACAACGTCAAATAAACAACAACAAAAACAACAACAACATCAACAACAACAAAAACGTCAAATAAATAACAACAACAACAACAACGTCAACAACAACAACTACGTCAAATAAGCAACAACAACAACGTCAAATAAACAATAACAACAACACCAACGTCAACAACAACAATGTCAAATAAACAATAACAACAACGTCAAATAAACAACAACAACGTCAAATAAACAACAACAACAACAACGTCAAATAAACAACAACAACAACAACAATTTCAAATAAACAACAACAACAACAACATCGTCAACAACAACAACAATGTCAAATAAACAACAACAATAACAACAACGTCAAATAAACAATAACAACAACTATGTCAACAAGAACAACAACGTCAAATAAACAACAACAAAAACAACAACAACAACGTCAATAAAACCAACAACGTCAAGTAAATAACAACAACAACAATGTCAAATAAACAACAACAACAACAACAACAACAATAACGTCAAATAAACAACAACCACAACAACGTCAAATAAACAACAACAACGTCAAATAAAGAACAACAACAACAACAACAACAACAACGTCAAATAAACAACAACAACGTCAATAACAACAACAACAATGTCAAATAAACAACAACAACAATAATAACAACAACACCGTCAACAATAACAACAATGTCAAATAAACAACAACAACAACGTCAAATAAACAACAACGTCAACAACAACAACAACGTCAAATAAACAACAACCACAACAACGTCAACCCCAACAACAACAACGTCAAATAAACAACAAAAACAACGACAACAACAACGTCAAATAAACAACAACAACAACAACAACATCAACTAAACAACAACAATAACAACGTCAAATAAACAACAACCACAACAACAACGTCAAATAAACAACAACGACAACAACGTCAAATAAACAACAACAACAACAACAACACCAACAATAACAACAACAACAACGTCAAATAAACAACAAAAATAACAACAACAATGTCAACAACATTTACAACGTCAAATAAACAACAACAACAACAACAACGTCAAATAAACAACAATAACAACAATGTCAACAACAACAACAATGTCAAATTAACAAGAACAACAATAACAATAACAACGTCAAATAAACAACAACAATAACGTCAAATAAACAACAACAACAACAACAACAATGACAAATAATCAACAACAACAACAAATACAACAACAACAACAACGTCAAATAACAACAACAACGACAAATAAACAACAACAACGTCAAATAAACAACAACAACAACAACGTCAATTAAACAACAACAACAACAACGTCAAATAAACAACAACAACAATGTCAAATAAATAAGAACAACAACAACAACGTCAAATAAACAACAAAAACAACAACAATAATAACAACAATAACAACAACGTCAACAACAACAACGTCAAATAAACAATAACAACAACAACAACAACGTCAACAACAACAACGTCAAATAAACAACAACCACAACAACATCAAATAAACAACAACAACGTCAAATAAAGAACAACAATAACAACAACAACGTCAAATAAACAACAACAACAACAACAACAATGTCAAATAAACAACAACAACAACAACAACACCGTTAACAACAACAACAATGTCAAATAAACAACAACAACAACGTCAAATAAACAACAACAACAACAACAACGTAAAATAAACAACAACAACGTCAAATAAAGAAGAAGAACAACAACAACAACGTCAAATAAACAACAACCACAACGACAACAACAACAACAACAAAGCAAAATAAACAACAACCACAACACCGTCAAATAAACAACAACAACAACCACGTCAAATAAACAACAACAACACCAACAACAACACCGTCAACAACAACAACAATGTCAAATAAACAACAACAACGTCAAATAAACAACAACAACGTCAAATAAACAACAACAACAACAACGCCAACAACAACAACAACGTCAAATAAACAACAACAACAACGTCAAATAAACAACAACAAATATGTCAACAACAACAACAACATCAAATAAACAACAACAACAACGTCAAATAAACAACAACAACAATAACAACGTCAAATAAACAACAACAACAACAACACCGTCAAATAAACAACAACAATGTCAAATAAACAACAACAACAATATCAACAACAACAACAACGTCAAATAAACAACAACAACAACAACAACAATAATAACGTCAAATAAACAACAACAACAACAACGTAAAATAAACAACAACAACAATAACAACAACAATAACAACAACAACGTCAAATAAACAACAACAACAACGTCAAATAAACAACAACAAAAACAACAACAACATCAACAACAAAAACGTCAAATAAATAACAACAACAACAACAACAACAACGTCAACAACAACAACTACGTCAAATAAACAACAACAACAACATCAAATAAACAATAACAACAACAACAACGTCAAATAAACAACAACAACGTCAAATAAAGAACAACAACAACAACAACATCAAATAAACAACAATAACGTCAACAACAACAACAACAATGTCAAATAAACAACAACAACAACAATAACAACAACACCGTCAACAATAACAACAATGTCAAATAAACAACAACAACAACGTCAAATAAACAACAACGTCAACAACAACAACAACGTCAACCCCAACAACAACAACGTCAAATAAACAACAAAAACAACGACAACAACAATGTCAAATAAACAACAACAACAACAATAACATCAACTAAACAACTACAATAACAACGTCAAATAAACAACAACCACAACAACAACGTCAAATAAACAACAACAACAGCGTCAAATAAACAACAATAACAACACCAACAATAACAACAACAACAACGTCAAATAAACAACAAAAACAACAACAACAATGTCAACAACATTAACAACGTCAAATAAACAACAACAACAACAACAACAACGTCAAATAAACAACAACAACAACAACGTCAACAACAACAACAATGTCAAATTAACAAGAACAACAATAACAATAACAACGTCAAATAAACAACAACAATAACGTCAAATAACAAAACAACAATAACAACGTCAAATAAACAACAACAACAACGTCAAATAAACAACAACAACAACAACGTCAAATAAACAACAACAACAACAACAACGTCAACAACAACAACAAGGTCAAATAAATAACAAAAACAACAACGTCAAATAAACAACAACAACAACAACATCAAATAAACAACAACAACAACAACAATAACAACAACAACAACGTCAAATAGATAACAACAACAACAACGTCAATTAAACAACAACAACGTCAAATAAACAACAACAAAAACAACAACAACATCAACAACAACAAAAACGTCAAATAAATAACAACAACAACAACAACGTCAACAACAACAACTACGTCAAATAACCAACAACAACAACGTCAAATAAACAATAACAACAACACCAACGTCAACAACAACAATGTCAAATAAACAACAACAACAACGTCAAATAAACAACAACAACAACAACGTCAAATAAACAACAACAACAACGTCAAATAAACAACAACAACAACAACAATTTCAAATAAACAACAACAACAACAACATCGTCAACAACAACAACAATTTCAAATAAACAACAACAATAACAACAACGTCAAATAAACAATAACAACAACTATGTCAACAAGAACAACAACGTCAAATAAACAACAACAAAAACAACAACAACAACGTCAATAAAACCAACAACGTCAAGTAAATAACAACAACAACAACGTCAAATAAACAACAACAACAACAACAACAACAATAACGTCAAATAAACAACAACCACAACAACGTCAAATAAACAACAACAACGTCAAATAAAGAACAACAACAACAACAACAACAACGTCAAATAAACAACAACAACGTCAATAACAACAACAACAATGTCAAATAAACAACAACAACAATAATAACAACAACACCGTCAACAATAACAACAATGTTAAATAAACAACAACAACAACGTCAAATAAACAACAACGTCAACAACAACAACAACGTCAAATAAACAACAACCACAACAACGTCAACCCCAACAACAACAACGTCAAATAAACAACAAAAACAACGACAACAACAACGTCAAATAAACAACAACAACAACAACAACATCAACTAAACAACAACAATAACAACGTCAAATAAACAACAACCACAACAACAACGTCAAATAAACAACAACGACAACAACGTCAAATAAACAACAACAACAACAACAACACCAACAATAACAACAACAACAACGTCAAATAAACAACAAAAATAACAACAACAATGTCAACAACATTTACAACGTCAAATAAACAACAACAACAACAACAACAACGTCAAATAAACAACAATAACAACAATGTCAACAACAACAACAATGTCAAATAAACAAGAACAACAATAACAATAACAACGTCAAATAAACAACAACAATAACGTCAAATAAACAACAACAACAACAACAACAATGACAAATAATCAACAACAACAACAAATACAACAACAACAACAACGTCAAATAACAACAACAACGACAAATAAACAACAACAACGTCAAATAAACAACAACAACAACAACGCCAACAACAACAACAACGTCAAATAAACAACAACAACAACGTCAAATAAACAACAACAAATATGTCAACAACAACAACAACATCAAATAAACAACAACAACAACGTCAAATAAACAACAACAACAATAACAACGTCAAATAAACAACAACAACAACAACACCGTCAAATAAACAACAACAATGTCAAATAAACAACAACAACAATATCAACAACAACAACAACGTCAAATAAACAACAACAACAACAACAACAATAATAACGTCAAATAAACAACAACAACAACAACGTAAAATAAACAACAACAACAATAACAACAACAATAACAACAACAACGTCAAATAAACAACAACAACAACGTCAAATAAACAACAACAAAAACAACAACAACATCAACAACAAAAACGTCAAATAAATAACAACAACAACAACAACAACAACGTCAACAACAACAACTACGTCAAATAAACAACAACAACAACATCAAATAAACAATAACAACAACAACAACGTCAAATAAACAACAACAACGTCAAATAAAGAACAACAACAACAACAACATCAAATAAACAACAATAACGTCAACAACAACAACAACAATGTCAAATAAACAACAACAACAACAATAACAACAACACCGTCAACAATAACAACAATGTCAAATAAACAACAACAACAACGTCAAATAAACAACAACGTCAACAACAACAACAACGTCAACCCCAACAACAACAACGTCAAATAAACAACAAAAACAACGACAACAACAATGTCAAATAAACAACAACAACAACAATAACATCAACTAAACAACTACAATAACAACGTCAAATAAACAACAACCACAACAACAACGTCAAATAAACAACAACAACAGCGTCAAATAAACAACAATAACAACACCAACAATAACAACAACAACAACGTCAAATAAACAACAAAAACAACAACAACAATGTCAACAACATTAACAACGTCAAATAAACAACAACAACAACAACAACAACGTCAAATAAACAACAACAACAACAACGTCAACAACAACAACAATGTCAAATTAACAAGAACAACAATAACAATAACAACGTCAAATAAACAACAACAATAACGTCAAATAAACAACAACAACAACGGCAAATAATCAACAACAACAACAAATACAACAACAACAACAACAACGTCAAATAACAACAACAACAACGCCAAATAAACAACAACAATAACAACGTCAAATAAACAACAACAACAACGTCAAATAAACAACAACAACAACAACGTCAAATAAACAACAACAACAACAATGTCAACTAAACAACAAAAACAACAACAATAATAATAACAACAACAACAACGTCAACAACAACAACGTCAACAACAACGTCAAATAAACAATAACAACAACAACAACGTCAACAACAACAATGTCAAATAAACAACAACCACAACAACGTCAAATAAACAACAACAACGTCAAATAAAGAACAACAACAACAACAACAACAACAACAACAACAACAACAACGTCAAATAAACAACAACAACGTCAACAACAACAACAACAATGTCAAATAAACAACAACAACAACAACAACACCGTTAACAACAACAATGTCAAATAAACAACAACAACAACGTCAAATAAACAACAACAA
Organism: Vicia faba; assembly: GCA_948472305.1. Classification (NCBI taxonomy): domain Eukaryota; kingdom Viridiplantae; phylum Streptophyta; class Magnoliopsida; order Fabales; family Fabaceae; genus Vicia; species Vicia faba. The sequence continues at coordinate 1,343,716,677 of OX451735.1, forward strand.
CAACAACAACAATAACGTCAAATAAACAACAACAACGTCAAATATAGAAGAAGAAGAACAACAACAATGTCAAATAAACAACACCAACAACGTCAACAACAACAACAACAACAATGTCAAATAAACAACAACAACAACAACAACACCGTCAACAACAACAACAATGTCAAATAAAAAACAACAACAACGTCAAATAAACAACAACGTCAACAACAACAACAACGTGAAATAAACAACAACAACTATGTCAACAACAACAACATCAAATAAACAACAACAACAACAACAACGTCAACAACAACAACAACGTCAAATAAACAACAACAACAATAACAACGTCAAATAAACAAAAACAACAACAACAACAGCGTCAAATAAACAACAACAACAACAACGTCAAATAAACAACAACAACAACAATGTCAACAACAACAACGTCAAATAAACAACAACAACAACAACTATGTCAACAACAACAACAACGTCAAATAAACAATAACAACAACAACGTCAACAACAACAACAACGTTAAATAAACAACAACAACAACAACAACAACAACAAAGCAAAATAAACAACAACAACAACACCGTCAAATAAACAACAACAACAACCACGTCAAATAAACAACAACAACACCAACAACAACACCGTCAACAACAACAACAATGTCAAATAAACAACAACAACGTCAAATAAACAACAACAACAACAACGCCAACAACAACAACAACGTCAAATAAACAACAACAACAACGTCAAATAAACAACAACAACAACGTCAAATAAACAACAACAAATATGTCAACAACAACAACAACATCAAATAAACAACAACAACAACGTCAAATAAACAACAACAACAATAACAACGTCAAATAAACAACAACAACAACAACACCGTCAAATAAACAACAACAACAACAACGTCAAATAAACAACAACAACAACAACAACGTCAAATAAACAACAACAACGTCAACAACAACAACAACGTCAAATAAACAACAACAACAACACCTATGTCAACAATAACAACAACGTCAAATAAACAACAACAACAATGTCAACAATAACAACAACGTCAAATAAACAACAACAACAACAACAACGTCAAATAAACAACAACAACAACAACAACACCACCATTAAATAAACAACAACAACAACAACAACGTCAAATAAATAACAACAATAATAACGTCAAATAAACAACAATAAAAACAACGTCAACAACAACAACAACGTCAAATAAACAACAACAACGTCAAATAAAAAACAACAACAACGTTAAATAAACAACAACGTCGACAACAACAACAATGTCAAATAAACAACAACGTCGACAACAACAACAATGTCAAATAAACAACAACAACGTCAAATAAACAACAACAACAACAATAACGTCAATAACAACAACAACAACGTCAAGTAAACAACAACAACAACAACAACGTCAAATAAACAACAACAACGTCAAATAAACAACAACAACAACAACAACGTCAAATAAACAACAAAAACAACAATGTCAAATAAACAACAACAACAACAACAACGTCAACAACAACAACAATGTCAAATAAACAACAACAACAACAACAACAACGTCATCAACAACGTCAAATAAACAACAACGTCAAATAAATAATAACAACATCAACAATGTCAAATAAACAACAACAATGTCAAATAAACAACAACAACAATATCAACAACAACAACAACGTCAAATAAACAACAACAACAACAATAATAACGTCAAATAAACAACAACAACAACAACAACAACGTCAAATAAACTACAACAACAATAACAGCAACAATAACAACAACAACGTCAAATAAACAATAACAACAACACCGTCAAATAAACAACAACAACAACCACGTCAAATAAACAACAACAACAACAACACCAACAACAACACCGTCAACAACAACAACAATGTCAAATAAACAACAACAACGTCAAATAAACAACAACAACAACAACGCCAACAACAACAACAACGTCAAATAAACAACAACAACAACGTCAAATAAACAACAACAACAACAACGTCAAATAAACAACAACAAATATGTCAACAACAACAACATCAAATAAACAACAACAACAACGTCAAATAAACAACAACAACAATAACAACGTCAAATAAACAACAACAACAACAACAACACCGTCAAATAAACAACAACAACAACAACGTCAAATAAACAACAACAACAACAACGTCAAATAAACAACAACAACGTCAACAACAACAACAACGTCAAATAAACAACAACAACAACACCTATGTCAACAATAACAACAACGTCAAATAAACAACAACAACAACAACGTCAACAATAACAACAACGTCAAATAAACAACAACAACAACATCAAATAAACAACAACAACAACAACGTCAAATAAACAACAACAACAATAACAACGTCAAATAAACAACAACAACAACAACAACACCGTCAAATAAACAACAACAACAACAACGTCAAATAAACAACAACAACAACAACAACGTCAAATAAACAACAACAACGTCAACAACAACAACAACGTCAAATAAACAACAACAACAACACCTATGTCAACAATAACAACAACGTCAAATAAACAACAACAACAACAACAACGTCAACAATAACAACAACGTCAAATAAACAACAACAACAACATCAAATAAACAATAACAACAACAACAACAACGTCAAATAAACAACAACCACAACAACGTCAAATAAACAACAACAACGTCAAATAAAGAACAACAACAACAACAACAACATCAAATAAACAACAACAACGTCAACAACAACAACAACAATGTCAAATAAACAACAACAACAACAACAATAACAACAACACCGTCAACAATAACAACAATGTCAAATAAACAACAACAACAACGTCAAATAAACAACAACGTCAACAACTACAACAACGTCAACCCCAACAACAACAACGTCAAATAAACAACAACAACAACAACAACGTCAACAACAACAACAAGGTCAAATAAATAACAAAAACAACAACGTCAAATAAACAACAACAACAACAACAACATCAAATAAACAACAACAACAACAACAATAACAACAACAACAACGTCAAATAGATAACAACAACAACAACGTCAATTAAACAACAACAACGTCAAATAAACAACAACAAAAACAACAACAACATCAACAACAACAAAAACGTCAAATAAATAACAACAACAACAACAACGTCAACAACAACAACTACGTCAAATAACCAACAACAACAACGTCAAATAAACAATAACAACAACACCAACGTCAACAACAACAATGTCAAATAAACAACAACAACAACGTCAAATAAACAACAACAACAACAACGTCAAATAAACAACAACAACAACGTCAAATAAACAACAACAACAACAACAATTTCAAATAAACAACAACAACAACAACATCGTCAACAACAACAACAATTTCAAATAAACAACAACAATAACAACAACGTCAAATAAACAATAACAACAACTATGTCAACAAGAACAACAACGTCAAATAAACAACAACAAAAACAACAACAACAACGTCAATAAAACCAACAACGTCAAGTAAATAACAACAACAACAACGTCAAATAAACAACAACAACAACAACAACAACAATAACGTCAAATAAACAACAACCACAACAACGTCAAATAAACAACAACAACGTCAAATAAAGAACAACAACAACAACAACAACAACGTCAAATAAACAACAACAACGTCAATAACAACAACAACAATGTCAAATAAACAACAACAACAATAATAACAACAACACCGTCAACAATAACAACAATGTTAAATAAACAACAACAACAACGTCAAATAAACAACAACGTCAACAACAACAACAACGTCAAATAAACAACAACCACAACAACGTCAACCCCAACAACAACAACGTCAAATAAACAACAAAAACAACGACAACAACAACGTCAAATAAACAACAACAACAACAACAACATCAACTAAACAACAACAATAACAACGTCAAATAAACAACAACCACAACAACAACGTCAAATAAACAACAACGACAACAACGTCAAATAAACAACAACAACAACAACAACACCAACAATAACAACAACAACAACGTCAAATAAACAACAAAAATAACAACAACAATGTCAACAACATTTACAACGTCAAATAAACAACAACAACAACAACAACAACGTCAAATAAACAACAATAACAACAATGTCAACAACAACAACAATGTCAAATAAACAAGAACAACAATAACAATAACAACGTCAAATAAACAACAACAATAACGTCAAATAAACAACAACAACAACAACAACAATGACAAATAATCAACAACAACAACAAATACAACAACAACAACAACGTCAAATAACAACAACAACGACAAATAAACAACAACAACGTCAAATAAACAACAACAACAACAACATCAATTAAACAACAACAACAACAACGTCAAATAAACAACAACAACAATGTCAAATAAATAAGAACAACAACAACAACGTCAAATAAACAACAAAAACAACAACAATAATAACAACAATAACAACAACGTCAACAACAACAACGTCAAATAAACAACAACAACAACAACAACAACGTCAACAACAACAACGTCAAATAAACAACAACCACAACAACATCAAATAAACAACAACAACGTCAAATAAAGAACAACAATAACAACAACAACGTCAAATAAACAACAACAACAACAACAACAATGTCAAATAAACAACAACAACAACAACAACACCGTTAACAACAACAACAATGTCAAATAAACAACAACAACAACGTCAAATAAACAACAACAACAACAACAACGTAAAATAAACAACAACAACGTCAAATAAAGAAGAAGAACAACAACAACAACGTCAAATAAACAACAACAACAACATCAACAACAACAACAACAACAACAATGTCAAATAAACAACAACAACAACAACACCGTCAACAACAACAACAATGTCAAATAAACAACAACAACGTCAAATAAACAACAACAACAACAACGACAACAACACCGTCAAATAAATAACAACAACAACGTCAAATAAACAACAACGTCAACAACAACAACAACGTGAAATAAACAACAACAACTATGTCAACAACAACAACATCAAATAAACAACAACAACAACAACAACAACAACAACAACGTCAACAACAACAACAACAACGTCAAATAAACAACAACAACAATAACAACGTCAAATAAACAAAAACAACAACAACAATAACAACACCGTCAAATAAACAACAACAACAACGTCAAATAAACAACAACAACAACAACGTCAAATAAACAACAACAACAACAACGTCAAATAAACAACAACAACAACAATGTCAATAACAACAACGTCAAATAAACAACAACAACTACACCGTCAAATAAACAATAACAACAACAACGTCAACAACAACAACAACGTTAAATAAACATCAACAACAACAACGTAAAATAAACAACAACAACAACACCGTCAAATAAACAACAACAACAACCACGTCAAATAAACAACAACAACACCAACAACAACACCGTCAACAACAACAACAATGTCAAATAAACAACAACAACGTCAAATAAACAACAACAACAACGTCAACAACAACAACAACGTCAAATAAACAACAACAACAACAACGTCAAATAAATAACAACAACAACAACGTCAAATGAACAACAACAAATATGTCAACAACAACAACAACATCAAATAAACAACAACAACAACGTCAAATAAACAACAACAACAATAACAACGTCAAATAAACAACAACAACAACACCGTCAAATAAACAACAACAACAACAACAACGTCAAATAAACAACAACAACAACAACGTCAAATAAACAACAACAACAACGTCAAATAAACAACAACAACGTCAACAACAACAACAACGTCAACTAAACAACAACAACACCTATGTCAACAATAACAACAACGTCAAATAAACAACAACAACAACAACGTCAACAATAACAACAACGTCAAATAAACAGCAACAGCAACAACGTCAAATAAACAACAACAACAACAACAACGTCAACAATAACAACAACGTCAAATAAACAACAACAACAACATCAAATAAACAACAACAACAACGTCAAATAAACAACAACAACAATAACAACGTCAAATAAACAACAACAACAACAACACCGTCAAATAAAAACCAACAACAACAACGTCAAATAAACAACAACAACAACAACGTCAAATAAACAACAACAACGTCAACAACAACAACAACGTCAAATAAACAACAACGACACCTATGTCAACAATAACAACAACGTCAAATAAACAACAACAAAAACAACAACAACAACGTCAATAAAACCAACAACGTCAAGTAAATAACAACAACAACAACGTCAAATAAACAACAACAACAACAACAACAACAATAACGTCAAATAAACAACAACCACAACAACGTCAAATAAACAACAACAACGTCAAATAAAGAACAACAACAACAACAACAACAACGTCAAATAAACAACAACAACGTCAATAACAACAACAACAATGTCAAATAAACAACAACAACAATAATAACAACAACACCGTCAACAATAACAACAATGTCAAATAAACAACAACAACAACGTCAAATAAACAACAACGTCAACAACAACAACAACGTCAAATAAACAACAACCACAACAACGTCAACCCCAACAACAACAACGTCAAATAAACAACAAAAACAACGACAACAACAACGTCAAATAAACAACAACAACAACAACAACATCAACTAAACAACAACAATAACAACGTCTAATAAACAACAACCACAACAACAACGTCAAATAAACAACAACGACAACAACGTCAAATAAACAACAACAACAACAACAACACCAACAATAACAACAACAACAACGTCAAATAAACAACAAAAACAACAACAACAATGTCAACCACATTTACAACGTCAAATAAACAGCAACAACAACAACAACGTCAAATAAACAACAATAACAACAATGTCAACAACAACAACAATGTCAAATTAACAAGAACAACAATAACAATAACAACATCAATAAACAACAACAATAACGTCAAATAAACAACAACAACAACAACAACAATGACAAATAATCAACAACAACAACAAATACAACAACAACAACAACGTCAAATAACAACAACAACGACAAATAAACAACAACAACGTCAAATAAACAACAACAACAACAACGTCAATTAAACAACAACAACAACGTCAAATAAACAACAACAACAATGTCAAATAAATAAGAACAACAACAACAACGTCAAATAAACAACAAAAACAACAACAATAATAACAACAATAAGAACAACGTCAACAACAACAACGTCAAATAAACAATAACAACAACAACAACGTCAACAACAACAACGTCAAATAAACAACAACCACAACAACATCAAATAAACAACAACAACGTCAAATAAAGAACAACAATAACAACAACAACGTCAAATAAACAACAACAACAACAACAACAATGTCAAATAAACAACAACAACAACAACAACAACACCGTTAACAACAACAACAATGTCAAATAAACAACAACAACAACGTCAAATAAACAACAACAACGTAAAATAAACAACAACAACGTCAAATAGAGAAGAAGAACAACAACAACAACGTCAACAACAACAACAACAACAACAATGTCAAATAAACAACAACAACAACAACACCGTCAACAACAACAACAATGTCAAATAAACAACAACAATGTCAAATAAACAACAACAACAACAACGTCAACAACAACGTCAAATAAAAAACAACAACAACGTCAAATAAACAACAACGTCAACAACAACAACAACGTGAAATAAACAACAACAACTATGTCAACAACAACAACATCAAATAAACAACAACAACAACAACAACAACAACAACAACGTCAACAACAACAACAACAACGTCAAATAAACAACAACAACAATAACAACGTCAAATAAACAAAAACAACAACAACAATAACAACACCGTCAAATAAACAACAACAACAACGTCAAATAAACAACAACAACAACAACGTCAAATAAACAACAACAACGTCAAATAAACAACAACAACAACAACGTCAAATAAACAACAACAACAACAATGTCAATAACAACAACGTCAAATAAACAACAACAACTACAACGTCAAATAAACAATAACAACAACAACGTCAACAACAACAACAACGTTAAATAAACATCAACAACAACAACGTAAAATAAACAACAACAACAACAACACCGTCAAATAAACAACAACAACAACCACGTCAAATAAACAACAACAACACCAACAACAACACCGTCAACAACAACAACAATGTCAAATAAACAACAACAACGTCAAATAAACAACAACAACAACGTCAACAACAACAACAACAACGTCAAATAAACAACAACAACAACAACGTCAAATAAATAACAACAACAACAACGTCAAATGAACAACAACAAATATGTCAACAACAACAACAACATCAAATAAACAACAACAACAACGTCAAATAAACAACAACAACAATAACAACGTCAAATAAACAACAACAACAACACCGTCAAATAAACAACAATAACAACAATGTCAACAACAACAACAATGTCAAATTAACAAGAACAACAATAACAATAACAACGTCAATAAACAACAATAATAACGTCAAATAAACAACAACAACAACAACAACAATGACAAATAATCAACAACAACAACAAATACAACAACAACAACAACGTCAAATAACAACAACAACGACAAATAAACAACAACAACGTCAAATAAACAACAACAACAACAACGTCAATTAAACAACAACAACAACAACGTCAAATAAACAACAACAACAATGTCAAATAAATAAGAACAACAACAACAACGTCAAATAAACAACAAAAACAACAACAATAATAACAACAATAACAACAACGTCAACAACAACAACGTCAAATAAACAATAACAACAACAACAACGTCAACAACAACAACGTCAAATAAACAACAACCACAACAACATCAAATAAACAACAACAACGTCAAATAAAGAACAACAATAACAACAACAACGTCAAATAAACAACAACAACAACAACAATGTCAAATAAACAACAACAACAACAACACCGTTAACAACAACAACAATGTCAAATAAACAACAACAACAACGTCAAATAAACAACAACAACAACAACAACGTAAAATAAACAACAACAACGTCAAATAAAGAAGAAGAACAACAACAACAACGTCAAATAAACAACAACAACAACGTCAACAACAACAACAACAACAATGTCAAATAAACAACAACAACAACAACACCGTCAACAACAACAACAATGTCAAATAAACAACAACAACGTCAAATAAACAACAACAACAACGTCAACAACAACGTCAAATAAAAAACAACAACAACGTCAAATAAACAACAACGTCAACAACAACAACAACGTGAAATAAACAACAACAACTATGTCAACAACAACAACATCAAATAAACAACAACAACAACAACAACAACAACAACAACAACAACAACGTCAACAACAACAACAACAACGTCAAATAAACAACAACAACAATAACAACGTCAAATAAACAAAAACAACAACAACAATAACAACACCGTCAAATAAACAACAACAACAACGTCAAATAAACAACAACAACAACAACGTCAAATAAACAACAACAACAACGTCAAATAAACAACAACAACAACAACGTCAAATAAACAACAACAACAACAACGTCAACAACAACAACAACGTTAAATAAACATCAACAACAACAACGTAAAATAAACAACAACAACAACACCGTCAAATAAACAACAACAACAACCACGTCAAATAAACAACAACAACACCAACAACAACACCGTCAACAACAACAACAATGTCAAATAAACAACAACAACGTCAAATAAACAACAACAACAACGTCAACAACAACAACAACAACGTCAAATAAACAACAACAACAACGTCAAATAAATAACAACAACAACAACGTCAAATGAACAACAACAAATATGTCAACAACAACAACAACATCAAATAAACAACAACAACAACGTCAAATAAACAACAACAACAATAACAACGTCAAATAAACAACAACAACAACACCGTCAAATAAACAACAACAACAACAACGTCAAATAAACAACAACAACAACAACGTCAAATAAACAACAACAACAACGTCAAATAAACAACAACAACGTCAACAACAACAACAACGTCAACTAAACAACAACAACACCTATGTCAACAATAACAACAACGTCAAATAAACAACAACAACAACAACGTCAACAATAACAACAACGTCAAATAAACAACAACAACAACAACGTCAAATAAACAACAACAACAACAACAACGTCAACAATAACAACAACGTCAAATAAACAACAACAACAACATCAAATAAACAACAACAACAACGTCAAATAAACAACAACAACAATAACAACGTCAAATAAACAACAACAACAACAACAACACCGTCAAATAAACAACAACAACAACAACGTCAAATAAACAACAACAACAACAACGTCAAATAAACAACAACAACGTCAACAACAACAACAACGTCAAATAAACAACAACAACAACACCTATGTCAACAATAACAACAACGTCAAATAAACAACAACAACAACAACAACAACGTCAACAATAACAACAACGTCAAATAAACAACAACAACAACATCAAATAAACAATAACAACAACAACGTCAAATAAACAACAACCACAACAACGTCAAATAAACAACAACAACGTCAAATAAAGAACAACAACAACATCAAATAAACAACAACAACGTCAACAACAACAACAACAATGTCAAATAAACAACAACAACAACAATAACAACAACACCGTCAACAATAACAACAATGTCAAATAAACAACAACAACAACGTCAAATAAACAACAACGTCAACAACTACAACAACGTCAACCCCAACAACAACAACGTCAAATAAACAACAACAACAACAACAACGTCAACAACAACAACAAGGTCAAATAAATAACAAAAACAACAACGTCAAATAAACAACAACAACAACAACAACATCAAATAAACAACAACAACAACAATAACAACAACAACAACGTCAAATAGATAACAACAACAACAACTTCAATTAAACAACAACAACGTCAAATAAACAACAACAAAAACAACAACAACATCAACAACAACAAAAACGTCAAATAAATAACAACAACAACAACGTCAACAACAACAACTACGTCAAATAAACAACAACAACGTCAAATAAACAATAACAACAACACCAACGTCAACAACAACAATGTCAAATAAACAACAACAACAACGTCAAATAAACAACAACAACAACGTCAAATAAACAACAACAACAACAACAATTTCAAATAAACAACAACAACACCGTCAACAACAACAACAATGTCAAATAAACAACAACAATAACAACAACGTCAAATAAACAATAACAACAACTATGTCAACAAGAACAACAACGTCAAATAAACAACAACAAAAACAACAACAACAACGTCAATAAAACCAACAACGTCAAGTAAACAACAACAACAACAACGTCAAATAAACAACAACAACAACAATAACGTCAAATAAACAACAACCACAACAACGTCAAATAAACAACAACAACGTCAAATAAAGAACAACAACAACAACAACAACGACAACGTCAAATAAACAACAACAACGTCAATAACAACAACAACAATGTCAAATAAACAACAACAACAACAATAACAACAACACCGTCAACAATAACAACAATGTCAAATAAACAACAACAACAACGTCAAATAAACAACAACGTCAACAACAACAACAACGTCAAATAAACAACAACCACAACAACGTCAACCCCAACAACAACGTCAAATAAACAACAAAAACAACGACAACAACAACGTCAAATAAACAACAACAACAACAACAACATCAACTAAACAACAACAATAACAACGTCAAATAAACAACAACCACAACAACAACGTCAAATAAACAACAACAACAACGTCAAATAAACAACAACAACAACAACAACACCAACAATAACAACAACAACAACGTCAAATAAACAACAAAAACAACAACAACAATGTCAACAACATTTACAACGTCAAATAAACAACAACAACAACAACAACGTCAAATAAACAACAATAACAACAACGTCAACAACAACAACAATGTCAAATTAACAAGAACAACAATAACAATAACAACGTCAAATAAACAACAACAATAACGTCAAATAAACAACAACAACAACAACAACGACAAATAATCAACAACAACAACAAATACAACAACAACAACAACGTCAAATAACAACAACAACGACAAATAAACAACAACAACGTCAAATAAACAACAACAACAACGTCAATTAAACAACAACAACAACAACGTCAAATAAACAACAACAACAATGTCAAATAAATAAGAACAACAACAACAACGTCAAATAAACAACAAAAACAACAACAATAATAACAACAACAACAACAACGTCAACAACAACAACGTCAAATAAACAATAACAACAACAACAACGTCAACAACAACAACGTCAAATAAACAACAACCACAACAACGTCAAATAAACAACAACAACGTCAAATAAAGAACAACAATAACAACAACAACGTCAAATAAACAACAACAACAACAACAATGTCAAATAAACAACAACAACAACAACACCGTTAACAACAACAACAATGTCATATAAAGAACAACAACAACAACGTCAAATAAACAACAACAACAACAACAACGTAAAATAAACAACAACAACGTCAAATAAAGAAGAAGAACAACAACAACAACGTCAAATAAACAACAACAACAACGTCAACAACAACAACAACAACAACAACAATGTCAAATAAACAACAACAACAACAACACCGTCAACAACAACAACAATGTCAAATAAACAACAACAACGTCAAATAAACAACAACAACAACAACGTCAACAACAACGTCAAATAAAAAACAACAACAACGTCAAATAAACAACAACGTCAACAACAACAACAACGTGAAATAAACAACAACGTCAACAACAACAACAACGTGAAATAAACAACAACAACTATGTCAACAACAACAACATCAAATAAACAACAACGACAACAACAACAACGTCAACAACAACAACAACAACGTCAAATAAACAACAACAACAATAACAACGTCAAATAAACAAAAACAACAACAACAATAACAACACCGTCAAATAAACAACAACAACAACGTCAAATAAACAACAACAACAACAACGTCAAATAAACAACAACAACAACAACGTCAAATAAACAACAACAACAACAACAATGTCAACAACAACAACGTCAAATAAACAACAACAACAACAACGCCAAATAAACAATAACAACAACAACTTCAACAACAACAACAACGTTAAATAAACAACAACAACAACAACGTAAAATAAACAACAACAACAACACCGTCAAATAAACAACAACAACAACCACGTCAAATAAACAACAACAACACCAACAACAACACCGTCAACAACAACAACAATGTCAAATAAACAACAACAACGTCAAATAAACAACAACAACAACGTCAACAACAACAACAACAACGTCAAATAAACAACAACAACAACAACGTCAAATAAATAATAACAACAACAACGTCAAATGAACAACAACAAATATGTCAACAACAACAACAACATCAAATAAACAACAACAACAACGTCAAATAAACAACAACAACAATAACAACGTCAAATAAACAACAACAACAACACCGTCAAATAAACAACAACAACAACAACGTCAAATAAACAACAACAACAACAACAACGTCAAATAAACAACAACAACAACGTCAAATAAACAACAACAACGTCAACAACAACAACAACGTCAAATAAACAACAACAACAACACCTATGTCAACAATAACAACAACGTCAAATAAACAACAACAACAACAACGTCAACAATAACAACAACGTCAAATAAACAACAACAACAACAACGTCAAATAAACAACAACAACAACAACAACAACAACGTCAACAATAACAACAACGTCAAATAAACAACAACAACAACATCAAATAAACAACAGCAACAACGTCAAATAAACAACAACAACAATAACAACGTCAAATAAACAACAACAACAACAACAACACCGTCAAATAAACAACAACAACAACAACGTCAAATGAACAACAACAACAACAACGTCAAATAAACAACAACAACGTCAACAACAACAACAACGTCAAATAAACAACAACAACAACACCTATGTCAACAATAACAACAACGTCAAATAAACAACAACAACAACAACAACAACGTCAACAATAACAACAACGTCAAATAAACAACAACAACAACATCAAATAAACAATAACAACAACAACGTCAAATAAACAACAACCACAACAACGTCAAATAAACAACAACAACGTCAAATAAAGAACAACAACAACAACAACATCAAATAAACAACAACAACGTCAACAACAACAACAACAATGTCAAATAAACAACAACAACAACAATAACAACAACACCGTCAACAATAACAACAATGTCAAATAAACAACAACAACAACGTCAAATAAACAACAACGTCAACAACTACAACAACGTCAACCCCAACAACAACAACGTCAAATAAACAACAACAACAACAACAACGTCAACAACAACAACAAGGTCAAATAAATAACAAAAACAACAACGTCAAATAAACAACAACAACAACAACAACAACATCAAATAAACAACAACAACAACAATAACAACAACAACAACGTCAAATAGATAACAACAACAACAACTTCAATTAAACAACAACAACGTCAAATAAACAACAACAAAAACATCAACAACATCAACAACAACAAAAACGTCAAATAAATAACAACAACAACAACGTCAACAACAACAACTACGTCAAATAAACAACAACAACAACGTCAAATAAACAATAACAACAACACCAACGTCAACAACAACAATGTCAAATAAACAACAACAACAACGTCAAATAAACAACAACAACAACGTCAAATAAACAACAACAACAACAACAATTTCAAATAAACAACAACACCGTCAACAACAACAACAATGTCAAATAAACAACAACAATAACAACAACGTCAAATAAACAATAACAACAACTATGTCAACAAGAACAACAACGTCAAATAAACAACAACAAAAACAACAACAACAACGTCAATAAAACCAACAACGTCAAGTAAACAACAACAACAACAACGTCAAATAAACAACAACAACAACAACAACAACAACAATAACGTCAAATAAACAACAACCACAACAACGTCAAATAAACAACAACAACGTCAAATAAAGAACAACAACAACAACAACAACGACAACGTCAAATAAACAACAACAACGTCAATAACAACAACAACAATGTCAAATAAACAACAACAACAACAATAATAACAACACCGTCAACAATAACAACAATGTCAAATAAACAACAACAACAACGTCAAATAAACAACAACGTCAACAACAACAACAACGTCAAATAAACAACAACCACAACAACGTCAACCCCAACAACAACAACGTCAAATAAACAACAAAAACAACGACAACAACAACGTCAAATAAACAACAACAACAACAACAACATCAACTAAACAACAACAATAACAACGTCAAATAAACAACAACCACAACAACAACGTCAAATAAACAACAACAACAACGTCAAATAAACAACAACAACAACAACAACACCAACAATAACAACAACAACAACGTCAAATAAACAACAAAAACAACAACAACAATGTCAACAACATTTACAACGTCAAATAAACAACAATAACAACAACGTCAACAACAACAACAATGTCAAATTAACAAGAACAACAATAACAATAACAACGTCAAATAAACAACAACAATAACGTCAAATAAACAACTACAACAACAACAACAACGACAAATAATCAACAACAACAACAAATACAACAACAACAACAACGTCAAATAACAACAACAACGACAAATAAACAACAACAACGTCAAATAAACAACAACAACAACGTCAATTAAACAACAACAACAACAACGTCAAATAAATAACAACAACAATGTCAAATAAATAAGAACAACAACAACAACGTCAAATAAACAACAAAAACAACAACAATAATAACAACAACAACAACAACGTCAACAACAACAACGTCAAATAAACAATAACAACAACAACAACGTCAACAACAACAACGTCAAATAAACAACAACCACAACAACGTCAAATAAACAACAACAACGTCAAATAAAGAACAACAATAACAACAACAACGTCAAATAAACAACAACAACAACAACAACAATGTCAAATAAACAACAACAACAACAACACCGTTAACAACAACAACAATGTCATATAAACAACAACAACAACGTCAAATAAACAACAACAACAACAACAACAACGTAAAATAAACAACAACAACGTCAAATAAAGAAGAAGAAGAACAACAACAACGTCAAATAAACAACAACAACAACGTCAACAACAACAACAACAACAACAACAACAATGTCAAATAAACAACAACAACAACAACACCGTCAACAACAACAACAATGTCAAATAAACAACAACAACGTCAAATAAACAACAACAACAACAACGTCAACAACAACGTCAAATAAAAAACAACAACAACGTCAAATAAACAACAACGTCAACAACAACAACAACGTGAAATAAACAACAACAACTATGTCAACAACAACAACATCAAATAAACAACAACAACAACAACAACAACGTCAACAACAACAACAACAACGTCAAATAAACAACAACAACAATAACAACGTCAAATAAACAAAAACAACAACGACAATAACAACACCGTCAAATAAACAACAACAACAACGTCAAATAAACAACAACAACAACAACGTCAAATAAACAACAACAACAACGTCAAATAAACAACAACAACAACAATGTCAACAACAACAACGTCAAATAAACAACAACAACAACAACGTCAAATAAACAATAACAACAACAACTTCAACAACAACAACAACGTTAAATAAACAACAACAACAACAACGTAAAATAAACAACAACAACAACACCGTCAAATAAACAACAACAACAACCACGTCAAATAAACAACAACAACACCAACAACAACACCGTCAACAACAACAACAATGTCAAATAAACAACAACAACGTCAAATAAACAACAACAACAACGTCAACAACAACAACAACAGCGTCAAATAAACAACAACAACAACAACGTCAAATAAATAACAACAACAACAACGTCAAATGAACAACAACAAATATGTCAACAACAACAACAACATCAAATAAACAACAACAACAACGTCAAATAAACAACAACAACAATAACAACGTCAAATAAACAACAACAACAACACCGTCAAATAAACAACAACAACAACAACAACGTCAAATAAACAACAACAACAACAACAACAACGTCAAATAAATAACAACAACAACGTCAAATAAACAACAACAACGTCAACAACAACAACAACGTCAAATAAACAACAACAACAACACCTATGTCAACAATAACAACAACGTCAAATAAACAACAACAACAACAACGTCAACAATAACAACAACGTCAAATAAACAACTACAACAACAACGTCAAATAAACAACAACAACAACACCACCATCAAATAAACAACAACAACAACAACAACGTCAAATAAACAACAACAACAATAACGTCAAATAAACAACAACAAAAACAACGTCAACAACAACAACAACGTCAAATAAACAACAACAACAACGTCAAAAACAACAACAACAACAACGTCAAATAAACAACAACAGCAACGTCAAATAAACAATAACAACAACAACAATGTCAAATAAACAACAACAACAACGTCAAATAAACAACAACAACAACGTCAACAACAACAACAAGGTCAAATAAACAACAACAACAACAACGTCAAATAAACAACAACAACAACAACATCAAATAAACAACAACAACAACAATAACAACAACAACAACGTCAAATAGATAACAACAACAACAACAACGTTAATTAAACAACAACAACGTCAAATAAACAACAACAAAAACAACAACAACATCAACAACAACAAAAACGTCAAATAAACAACAACAACAACAACGTCAAGAACAACAACTATGTCAAATAAACAATAACAACAACGTCAAATAAACAATAACAACAACACCAACGTTAACAACAACAACGTCAAATAAACAACAACAGCAACAACGTCAAATAAACAACAAAAACAACAACAATAATAATAACAACAACAACAACGTCAACAACAACAACGTCAAATACACAATAACAACAACAACAACGTCAACAACAACAACGTCAAATAAACAACAACCACAACAACATCAAATAAACAACAACAACGTCAAATAAAGAACAACAATAACAACAACAACGTCAAATAAACAACAACAACAACAACAACAACAATGTCAAATAAACAACAACAACAACAACAACACCGTCAACAACAACAACAATGTCAAATAAACAACAACAACAACGTCAAATAAACAACAACAACAACAACGTAAAATAAACAACAACAACGTCAAATAAAGAAGAAGAACAACAACAACAACGTCAAATAAACAACAACAACAACGTCAACAACAACAACAACAACAACAATGTCAAATAAATAACAAAAACAACAACACCGTCAACAACAACAACAATGTCAAATAAACAACAACAACGTCAAATAAACAACAACAACAACAACGTCAACAACAACGTCAAATAAAAAACAACAACAACGTAAAATAAACAACAACGTCAACAACAACAACAACGTGAAATAAACAACAACAACTATGTCAACAACAACAACATCAAATAAACAACAACAACAACAACAACAACGTCAACAACAACAACAACAACAACGTCAAATAAACAACAACAACAATAACAACGTCAAATAAACAAAAACAACAACAACAATAA
This sequence comes from Vicia faba, assembly GCA_948472305.1. NCBI lineage: Eukaryota > Viridiplantae > Streptophyta > Magnoliopsida > Fabales > Fabaceae > Vicia > Vicia faba. Next base: position 1,343,735,919 of record OX451735.1, read on the forward strand.
CAACACCGTCAAATAAACAACAACAACAACGTCAAATAAACAACAACAACAACAACGTCAAATAAACAACAACAACGTCAAATAAACAACAACAACAACAACGTCAAATAAACAACAACAACAACAATGTCAATAACAACTACGTCAAATAAACAACAACAACAACAACGTCAAATAAACAATAACAACAACAACGTCAACAACAACAACAACGTTAAATAAACAACAACAACAACAACAACGTAAAATAAACAACAACAACAACACCGTCAAATAAACAACAACAACAACCACGTCAAATAAACAACAACAACACCAACAACAACACCGTCAACAACAACAACAATGTCAAATAAACAACAACAACGTCAAATAAACAACAACAACAACGTCAACAACAACAACAACAACGTCAAATAAACAACAACAACAACAACGTCAAATAAATAACAACAACAACAACGTCAAATGAACAACAACAAATATGTCAACAACAACAACAACATCAAATAAACAACAACAACAACGTCAAATAAACAACAACAACAATAACAACGTCAAATAAACAACAACAACAACACCGTCAAATAAACAACAACAACAACAACGTCAAATAAACAACAACAACAACAACGTCAAATAAACAACAACAACAACGTCAAATAAACAACAACAACGTCAACAACAACAACAACGTCAAATAAACAACAACAACACCTATGTCAACAATAACAACAACGTCAAATAAACAACAACAACAACAACGTCAACAATAACAACAACGTCAAATAAACAACAACAACAACAACGTCAAATAAACAACAACAACAACAACAACAACGTCAACAATAACAACAACGTCAAATAAACAACAACAACAACATCAAATAAACAACAACAACAACGTCAAATAAACAACAACAACAATAACAACGTCAAATAAACAACAACAACAACAACAACACCGTCAAATAAACAACAACAACTACAACGTCAAATAAACAACAACAACAACAACGTCAAATAAACAACAACAACGTCAACAACCACAACAACGTCAAATAAACAACAACAACAACACCTATGTCAACAATAACAACAACGTCAAATAAACAACAACAACAACAACAACAACGTCAACAATAACAACAACGTCAAATAAACAACAACAACAACATCAAATAAACAATAACAACAACAACAACAACGTCAAATAAACAACAACCACAACAACGTCAAATAAACAACAACAACGTCAAATAAAGAACAACAACAACAACAACAACATCAAATAAACAACAACAACGTCAACAACAACAACAACAATGTCAAATAAACAACAACAACAACAATAACAACAACACCGTCAACAATAACAACAATGTCAAATAAACAACAACAACAACGTCAAATAAACAACAACGTCAACAACTACAACAACGTCAACCCCAACAACAACAACGTCAAATAAACAACAACAACAACAACGTCAACAACAACAACAAGGTCAAATAAATAACAAAAACAACAACGTCAAATAAACAACAACAACAACAACAACATCAAAAAAACAACAACAACAACAATAACAACAACAACAACGTCAAATAGATAACAACAACAACAACGTCAATTAAACAACAACAACGTCAAATAAACAACAACAAAAACAACAACAACATCAACAACAACAAAAACGTCAAATAAATAACAACAACAACAACGTCAACAACAACAACTACGTCAAATAAACAACAACAACGTCAAATAAACAATAACAACAACACCAACGTCAACAACAACAATGTCAAATAAACAACAACAACAACGTCAAATAAACAACAACAACAACAACGTCAAATAAACAACAACAACAACGTCAAATAAACAACAACAACAACAACAATTTCAAATAAACAACAACAACAACAACACCGTCAACAACAACAACAATGTCAAATAAACAACAACAATAACAACAACGTCAAATAAACAATAACAACAACTATGTCAACAAGAACAACAACGTCAAATAAACAACAACAAAAACAACAACAACAACGTCAATAAAACCAACAACGTCAAGTAAACAACAACAACAACAACGTCAAATAAACAACAACAACAACAACAACAACAACAATAACGTCAAATAAACAACAACCACAACAACGTCAAATAAACAACAACAACGTCAAATAAAGAACAACAACAACAACAACGTCAAATAAACAACAACAACGTCAATAACAACAACAACAATGTCAAATAAACAACAACAACAACAATAACAACAACACCGTCAACAATAACAACAATGTCAAATAAACAACAACAACAACGTCAAATAAACAACAACGTCAACAACAACAACAACGTCAAATAAACAACAACCACAACAACGTCAACCCCAACAACAACAACGTCAAATAAACAACAAAAACAACGACAACAACAACGTCAAATAAACAACAACAACAACAACAACATCAACTAAACAACAACAATAACAACGACAAATAAACAACAACCACAACAACAACGTCAAATAAACAACAACAACAACGGCAAATAAACAACAACAACAACAACAACACCAACAATAACAACAACAACAACGTCAAATAAACAACAAAAACAACAACAACAATGTCAACAACATTTACAACGTCAAATAAACAACAACAACAACAACGTCAAATAAACAACAATAACAACAACGTCAACAACAACAACAATGTCAAATTAACAAGAACAACAATAACAATAACAACGTCAAATAAACAACAACAACAACAACACCGTCAAATAAACAACAACAACAACAACGTCAAATAAACAACAACAACAACAACGTCAAATAAACAACAACAACGTCAACAACAACAACAACGTCAAATAAACAACAACAACAACACCTATGTCAACAATAACAACAACGTCAAATAAACAACAACAACAACAACAACGTCAACAATAACAACAACGTCAAATAAACAACAACAACAACATCAAATAAACAATAACAACAACAACAACAACGTCAAATAAACAACAACCACAACAACGTCAAATAAACAACAACAACGTCAAATAAAGAACAACAACAACAACAACAACATCAAATAAACAACAACAACGTCAACAACAACAACAACAATGTCAAATAAACAACAACAACAACAATAAAAACAACACCGTCAACAATAACAACAATGTCAAATAAACAACAACAACAACGTCAAATAAACAACAACGTCAACAACTACAACAACGTCAACCCCAACAACAACAACGTCAAATAAACAACAACAACAACAACGTCAACAACAACAACAAGGTCAAATAAATAACAAAAACAACAACGTCAAATAAACAACAACAACAACAACATCAAATAAACAACAACAACAACAATAACAACAACAACAACGTCAAATAGATAACAACAACAACAACATCAATTAAACAACAACAACGTCAAATAAACAACAACAAAAACAACAACAACATCAACAACAACAAAAACGTCAAATAAATAACAACAACAACAACGTCAACAACAACAACTACGTCAAATAAACAACAACAACAACGTCAAATAAACAATAACAACAACACCAACGTCAACAACAACAATGTCAAATAAACAACAACAACAACGTCAAATAAACAACAACAACAACAACGTCAAATAAACAACAACAACAACGTCAAATAAACAACAACAACAACAACAATTTCAAATAAACAACAACAACAACAACACCGTCAACAACAACAACAATGTCAAATAAACAACAACAATAACAACAACGTCAAATAAACAATAACAACAACTATGTCAACAAGAACAACAACGTCAAATAAACAACAACAAAAACAACAACAACAACGTCAATAAAACCAACAACGTCAAGTAAACAACAACAACAACAACGTCAAATAAACAACAACAACAACAACAACAATAACGTCAAATAAACAACAACCACAACAACGTCAAATAAACAACAACAACGTCAAATAAAGAACAACAACAACAACAACAACAACATCAAATAAACAACAACAACGTCAATAACAACAACAACAACAATAACAACAACACCGTCAACAATAACAACAATGTCAAATAAACAACAACAACAACGTCAAATAAACAACAACGTCAACAACAACAACAACGTCAAATAAACAACAACCACAACAACGTCAACCCCAACAACAACAACGTCAAATAAACAACAAAAACAACGACAACAACAACGTCAAATAAACAACAACAACAACAACATCAACTAAACAACAACAATAACAACGTCAAATAAACAACAACCACAACAACAACGTCAAATAAACAACAACAACAACGTCAAATAAACAACAACAACAACAACAACACCAACAATAACAACAACAACAACGTCAAATAAACAACAAAAACAACAACAACAATGTCAACAACATTTACAACGTCAAATAAACAACAACAACAACAACGTCAAATAAACAACAATAACAACAACGTCAACAACAACAACAATGTCAAATTAACAAGAACAACAATAACAATAACAACGTCAAATAAACAACAACAACAACAACACCGTCAAATAAACAACAACAACAACAACGTCAAATAAACAACAACAACAACAACGTCAAATAAACAACAACAACGTCAACAACAACAACAACGTCAAATAAACAACAACAACAACACCTATGTCAACAATAACAACAACGTCAAATAAACAACAACAACAACAACAACAACGTCAACAATAACAACAACGTCAAATAAACAACAACAACAACATCAAATAAACAATAACAACAACAACAACAACGTCAAATAAACAACAACCACAACAACGTCAAATAAACAATAACAACGTCAAATAAAGAACAACAACAACAACAACAACATCAAATAAACAACAACAACGTCAACAACAACAACAACAATGTCAAATAAACAACAACAACAACAATAACAACAACACCGTCAACAATAACAACAATGTCAAATAAACAACAACAACAACGTCAAATAAACAACAACGTTAACAACTACAACAACGTCAACCCCAACAACAACAACGTCAAATAAACAACAACAACAACAACAACAACGTCAACAACAACAACAAGGTCAAATAAATAACAAAAACAACAACGTCAAATAAACAACAACAACAACATCAAATAAACAACAACAACAACAATAACAACAACAACAACGTCAAATAGATAACAACAACAACAACGTCAATTAAACAACAACAACGTCAAATAAACAATAACAAAAACAACAACAACATCAACAACAACAAAAACGTCAAATAAATAACAACAACAACAACGTCAACAACAACAACTACGTCAAATAAACAACAACAACAACGTCAAATAAACAATAACAACAACACCAACGTCAACAACAACAATGTCAAATAAACAGCAACAACAACGTCAAATAAACAACAACAACAACAACGTCAAATAAACAACAACAACAACGTCAAATAAACAACAACAACAACAACAACAATTTCAAATAAACAACAACAACAACAACACCGTCAACAACAACAACAATGTCAAATAAACAACAACAATAACAACAACGTCAAATAAACAATAACAACAACTATGTCAACAAGAACAACAACGTCAAATAAACAACAATAAAAACAACAACAACAACGTCAATAAAACCAACAACGTCAAGTAAACAACAACAACAACAACAACGTCAAATAAACAACAACAACAACAACAACAACAATAACGTCAAATAAACAACAACCACAACAACGTCAAATAAACAACAACAACGTCAAATAAACAACAACAACAACAACAACAACAACAACAACAACGTCAAATAAACAACAACAACGTCAATAATAACAACAACAATGTCAAATAAACAACAACAACAACAATAACAACAACACCGTCAACAATAACAACAATGTCAAATAAACAACAACAACAACGTCAAATAAACAACAACGTCAACAACAACAACAACGTCAAATAAACAACAACCACAACAACGTCAACCCCAACAACAACAACGTCAAATAAACAACAAAAACAACGACAACAACAACGTCAAATAAACAACAACAACAACAACAACATCAACTAAACAACAACAATAACAACGTCAAATAAACAACAACCACAACAACAACGTCAAATAAACAACAACAACAACGTCAAATAAACAACAACAACAACAACAACAACAACAACACCAACAATAACAACAACAACAACGTCAAATAAACAACAAAAACAACAACAACAATGTCAACAACATTTACAACGTCAAATAAACAACAACAACAACAACAACGTCAAATAAACAACAATAACAACAACGTCAACAACAACAACAATGTCAAATTAACAATAACAACAATAACAATAACAACGTAAAATAAACAACAACAATAACGTCAAATAAACAACAACAACAACAACAACAACGGCAAATAATCAACAACAACAACAAATACAACAACAACAACAATGTCAAATAACAACAACAACGACAAATAAACAACAACAACGTCAAATAAACAACAACAACAACAACGTCAATTAAACAACAACAACAACAACGTCAAATAAACAACAACAACAATGTGAAATAAATAAGGACAACAACAACAACGTCAAATAAACAACAAAAACAACAACAATAATAATAACAACAACAACAACGTCAACAACAACAACGTCAAATAAACAATAACAACAACAACAACGTCAACAACAACAACGTCAAATAAACAACAACCACAACAACGTCAAATAAACAACAACAACGTCAAATAAAGAACAACAATAACAACAACAACGTCAAATAAACAACAACAACAACAACAACAATGTCAAATAAACAACAACAACAACAACAACACCGTTAACAACAACAACAATGTCAAATAAACAACAACAACAACGTCAATTAAACAACAACAACAACAACGTAAAATAAACAACAACAACGTCAAATAAAGAAGAAGAAGAACAACAACAACGTCAAATAAACAACAACAACAACGTCAACAACAACAACAACATCAAAAAAACAACAACAACAACAATAACAACAACAACAACGTCAAATAGATAACAACAACAACAACGTCAATTAAACAACAACAACGTCAAATAAACAACAACAAAAACAACAACAACATCAACAACAACAAAAACGTCAAATAAATAACAACAACAACAACGTCAACAACAACAACTACGTCAAATAAACAACAACAACAACGTCAAATAAACAATAACAACAACACCAATGTCAACAACAACAATGTCAAATAAACAACAACAACAACGTCAAATAAACAACAACAACAACAACGTCAAATAAACAACAACAACAACAACAATTTCAAATAAACAACAACAACAACAACACCGTCAACAACAACAACAATGTCAAATAAACAACAACAATAACAACAACGTCAAATAAACAATAACAACAACTATGTCAACAAGAACAACAACGTCAAATAAACAACAACAAAAACAACAACAACAACGTCAATAAAACCAACAACGTCAAGTAAACAACAACAACAACAACGTTAAATAAACAACAACAACAACAACAACAACAACAATAACGTCAAATAAACAACAACCACAACAACGTCAAATAAACAACAACAACGTCAAATAAAGAACAACAACAACAACAACAACGTCAAATAAACAACAACAACGTCAATAACAACAACAACAATGTCAAATAAACAACAACAACAACAATAACAACAACACCGTCAACAATAACAAAAATGTCAAATAAACAACAACAACAACGTCAAATAAACAACAACGTCAACAACAACAACAACGTCAAATAAACAACAACCACAACAACGTCAACCCCAACAACAACAACGTCAAATAAACAACAAAAACAACGACAACAACAACGTCAAATAAACAACAACAACAACAACAACATCAACTAAACAACAACAATAACAACGTCAAATAAACAACAACCACAACAACAACGTCAAATAAACAACAACAACAACGGCAAATAAACAACAACAACAACAACAACACCAACAATAACAACAACAACAACGTCAAATAAACAACAAAAACAACAACAACAATGTCAACAACATTTACAACGTCAAATAAACAACAACAACAACAACAACGTCAAATAAACAACAATAACAACAACGTCAACAACAACAACAATGTCAAATTAACAAGAACAACAATAACAATAACAACGTCAAATAAACAACAACAACAACAACAACACCGTCAAATAAACAACAACAACAACAACGTCAAATAAACAACAACAACAACAACGTCAAATAAACAACAACAACGTCAACAACAACAACAACGTCAAATAAACAACAACAACAACACCTATGTCAACAATAACAACAACGTCAAATAAACAACAACAACAACAACAACAACAACGTCAACAATAACAACAACGTCAAATAAACAACAACAACAACATCAAATAAACAATAACAACAACAACAACGTCAAATAAACAACAACCACAACAACGTCAAATAAACAACAACAAAGTCAAATAAAGAACAACAACAACAACAACATCAAATAAACAACAACAACGTCAACAACAACAACAACAATGTCAAATAAACAACAACAACAACAATAAAAACAACACCGTCAACAATAACAACAATGTCAAATAAACAACAACAACAACGTCAAATAAACAACAACGTCAACAACTACAACAACGTCAACCCCAACAACAACAACGTCAAATAAACAACAACAACAACAACAACGTCAACAACAACAACAAGGTCAAATAAATAACAAAAACAACAACGTCAAATAAACAACAACAACAACAACATCAAATAAACAACAACAACAATAACAACAACAACAACGTCAAATAGATAACAACAACAACAACATCAATTAAACAACAACAACGTCAAATAAACAACAACAAAAACAACAACAACATCAACAACAACAAAAACGTCAAATAAATAACAACAACAACAACGTCAACAACAACAACTACGTCAAATAAACAACAACAACAACGTCAAATAAACAATAACAACAACACCAACGTCAACAACAACAATGTCAAATAAACAACAACAACAACGTCAAATAAACAACAACAACAACAACGTCAAATAAACAACAACAACAACGTCAAATAAACAACAACAACAACAACAATTTCAAATAAACAACAACAACAACAACACCGTCAACAACAACAACAATGTCAAATAAACAACAACAATAACAACAACGTCAAATAAACAATAACAACAACTATGTCAACAAGAACAACAACGTCAAATAAACAACAACAAAAACAACAACAACAACGTCAATAAAACCAACAACGTCAAGTAAACAACAACAACAACAACGTCAAATAAACAACAACAACAACAACAACAACAATAACGTCAAATAAACAACAACCACAACAACGTCAAATAAACAACAACAACGTCAAATAAAGAACAACAACAACAACAACAACAACAACGTCAAATAAACAACAACAACGTCAATAACAACAACAACAATGTCAAATAAACAACAACAACAACAATAACAACAACACCGTCAACAATAACAACAATGTCAAATAAACAACAACAACAACGTCAAATAAACAACAACGTCAACAACAACAACAACGTCAAATAAACAACAACGTCAACAACAACAACAACGTCAAATAAACAACAACCACAACAACGTCAACCCCAACAACAACAACGTCAAATAAACAACAAAAACAACGACAACAACAACGTCAAATAAACAACAACAACAACAACAACATCAACTAAACAACAACAATAACAACGTCAAATAAACAACAACCACAACAACAACGTCAAATAAACAACAACAACAACGTCAAATAAACAACAACAACAACAACAACACCAACAATAACAACAACAACAACGTCAAATAAACAACAAAAACAACAACAACAATGTCAACAACATTTACAACGTCAAATAAACAACAACAACAACAACAACGTCAAATAAACAACAATAACAACAACGTCAACAACAACAACAATGTCAAATTAACAAGAACAACAATAACAATAACAACGTCAAATAAACAACAACAACAACAACACCGTCAAATAAACAACAACAACAACAACGTCAAATAAACAACAACAACAACAACGTCAAATAAACAACAACAACGTCAAAAACAACAACAACGTCAAATAAACAACAACAACAACACCTATGTCAACAATAACAACAACGTCAAATAAACAACAACAACAACAACAACAACAACAACGTCAACAATAACAACAACGTCAAATAAACAACAACAACAACATCAAATAAACAATAACAACAACAACAACAACGTCAAATAAACAACAACCACAACAACGTCAAATAAACAACAACAACGTCAAATAAAGAACAACAACAACAACAACAACATCAAATAAACAACAACAACGTCAACAACAACAACAACAATGTCAAATAAACAACAACAACAACAATAACAACAACACCGTCAACAATAACAACAATGTCAAATAAACAACAACAACAACGTCAAATAAACAACAACGTCAACAACTACAACAACGTCAACCCCAACAACAACAACGTCAAATAAACAACAACAACAACAACGTCAACAACAACAACAAGGTCAAATAAATAACAAAAACAACAACGTCAAATAAACAACAACAACAACAACAACATCAAAAAAACAACAACAACAACAATAACAACAACAACAACGTCAAATAGATAACAACAACAACAACGTCAATTAAACAACAACAACGTCAAATAAACAACAACAAAAACAACAACAACATCAACAACAACAAAAACGTCAAATAAATAACAACAACAACAACGTCAACAACAACAACTACGTCAAATAAACAACAACAACGTCAAATAAACAATAACAACAACACCAACGTCAACAACAACAATGTCAAATAAACAACAACAACAACGTCAAATAAACAACAACAACAACAACAACGTCAAATAAACAACAACAACAACGTCAAATAAACAACAACAACAACAACAATTTCAAATAAACAACAACAACAACAACACCGTCAACAACAACAACAATGTCAAATAAACAACAACAATAACAACAACGTCAAATAAACAATAACAACAACTATGTCAACAAGAACAACAACGTCAAATAAACAACAACAAAAACAACAACAACAACGTCAATAAAACCAACAACGTCAAGTAAACAACAACAACAACAACGTCAAATAAACAACAACAACAACAACAACAACAACAATAACGTCAAATAAACAACAACCACAACAACGTCAAATAAACAACAACAACGTCAAATAAAGAACAACAACAACAACAACGTCAAATAAACAACAACAACGTCAATAACAACAACAACAATGTCAAATAAACAACAACAACAACAATAACAACAACACCGTCAACAATAACAACAATGTCAAATAAACAACAACAACAACGTCAAATAAACAACAACGTCAACAACAACAACAACGTCAAATAAACAACAACCACAACAACGTCAACCCCAACAACAACAACGTCAAATAAACAACAAAAACAACGACAACAACAACGTCAAATAAACAACAACAACAACAACAACATCAACTAAACAACAACAATAACAACGTCAAATAAACAACAACCACAACAACAACGTCAAATAAACAACAACAACAACGGCAAATAAACAACAACAATAACAACAACACCAACAATAACAACAACAACAACGTCAAATAAACAACAAAAACAACAACAACAATGTCAACAACATTTACAACGTCAAATAAACAACAACAACAACAACGTCAAATAAACAACAATAACAACAACGTCAACAACAACAACAATGTCAAATTAACAAGAACAACAATAACAATAACAACGTCAAATAAACAACAACAACAACAACACCGTCAAATAAACAACAACAACAACAACGTCAAATAAACAACAACAACAACAACGTCAAATAAACAACAACAACGTCAACAACAACAACAACGTCAAATAAACAACAACAACAACACCTATGTCAACAATAACAACAACGTCAAATAAACAACAACAACAACAACAACGTCAACAATAACAACAACGTCAAATAAACAACAACAACAACATCAAATAAACAATAACAACAACAACAACAACGTCAAATAAACAACAACCACAACAACGTCAAATAAACAACAACAACGTCAAATAAAGAACAACAACAACAACAACAACATCAAATAAACAACAACAACGTCAACAACAACAACAACAATGTCAAATAAACAACAACAACAACAATAAAAACAACACCGTCAACAATAACAACAATGTCAAATAAACAACAACAACAACGTCAAATAAACAACAACGTCAACAACTACAACAACGTCAACCCCAACAACAACAACGTCAAATAAACAACAACAACAACAACGTCAACAACAACAACAAGGTCAAATAAATAACAAAAACAACAACGTCAAATAAACAACAACAACAACAACATCAAATAAACAACAACAACAACAATAACAACAACAACAACGTCAAATAGATAACAACAACAACAACATCAATTAAACAACAACAACGTCAAATAAACAACAACAAAAACAACAACAACATCAACAACAACAAAAACGTCAAATAAATAACAACAACAACAACGTCAACAACAACAACTACGTCAAATAAACAACAACAACAACGTCAAATAAACAATAACAACAACACCAACGTCAACAACAACAATGTCAAATAAACAACAACAACAACGTCAAATAAACAACAACAACAACAACGTCAAATAAACAACAACAACAACGTCAAATAAACAACAACAACAACAACAATTTCAAATAAACAACAACAACAACAACACCGTCAACAACAACAACAATGTCAAATAAACAACAACAATAACAACAACGTCAAATAAACAATAACAACAACTATGTCAACAAGAACAACAACGTCAAATAAACAACAACAAAAACAACAACAACAACGTCAATAAAACCAACAACGTCAAGTAAACAACAACAACAACAACGTCAAATAAACAACACCAACAACAACAACAATAACGTCAAATAAACAACAACCACAACAACGTCAAATAAACAACAACAACGTCAAATAAAGAACAACAACAACAACAACAACAACATCAAATAAACAACAACAACGTCAATAACAACAACAACAACAATAACAACAACACCGTCAACAATAACAACAATGTCAAATAAACAACAACAACAACGTCAAATAAACAACAACGTCAACAACAACAACAACGTCAAATAAACAACAACCACAACAACGTCAACCCCAACAACAACAACGTCAAATAAACAACAAAAACAACGACAACAACAACGTCAAATAAACAACAACAACAACAACAACATCAACTAAACAACAACAATAACAACGTCAAATAAACAACAACCACAACAACAACGTCAAATAAACAACAACAACAACGTCAAATAAACAACAACAACAACAACAACAACACCAACAATAACAACAACAACAACGTCAAATAAACAACAAAAACAACAACAACAATGTCAACAACATTTACAACGTCAAATAAACAACAACAACAACAACGTCAAATAAACAACAATAACAACAACGTCAACAACAACAACAATGTCAAATTAACAAGAACAACAATAACAATAACAACGTCAAATAAACAACAACAACAACAACACCGTCAAATAAACAACAACAACAACAACAACGTCAAATAAACAACAACAACAACAACGTCAAATAAACAACAACAACGTCAACAACAACAACAACGTCAAATAAACAACAACAACAACACCTATGTCAACAATAACAACAACGTCAAATAAACAACAACAACAACAACAACAACGTCAACAATAACAACAACGTCAAATAAACAACAACAACAACATCAAATAAACAATAACAACAACAACAACAACGTCAAATAAACAACAACCACAACAACGTCAAATAAACAATAACAACGTCAAATAAAGAACAACAACAACAACAACAACATCAAATAAACAACAACAACGTCAACAACAACAACAACAATGTCAAATAAACAACAACAACAACAATAACAACAACACCGTCAACAATAACAACAATGTCAAATAAACAACAACAACAACGTCAAATAAACAACAACGTTAACAACTACAACAACGTCAACCCCAACAACAACAACGTCAAATAAACAACAACAACAACAACAACGTCAACAACAACAACAAGGTCAAATAAATAACAAAAACAACAACGTCAAATAAACAACAACAACAACATCAAATAAACAACAACAACAACAATAACAACAACAACAACGTCAAATAGATAACAACAACAACAACGTCAATTAAACAACAACAACGTCAAATAAACAACAACAAAAACAACAACAACATCAACAACAACAAAAACGTCAAATAAATAACAACAACAACAACGTCAACAACAACAACTACGTCAAATAAACAACAACAACAACGTCAAATAAACAATAACAACAACACCAACGTCAACAACAACAATGTCAAATAAACAGCAACAACAACGTCAAATAAACAACAACAACAACAACGTCAAATAAACAACAACAACAACGTCAAATAAACAACAACAACAACAACAACAATTTCAAATAAACAACAACAACAACAACACCGTCAACAACAACAACAATGTCAAATAAACAACAACAATAACAACAACGTCAAATAAACAATAACAACAACTATGTCAACAAGAACAACAACGTCAAATAAACAACAATAAAAACAACAACAACAACGTCAATAAAACCAACAACGTCAAGTAAACAACAACAACAACAACAACGTCAAATAAACAACAACAACAACAACAACAACAATAACGTCAAATAAACAACAACCACAACAACGTCAAATAAACAACAACAACGTCAAATAAACAACAACAACAACAACAACAACAACAACAACAACGTCAAATAAACAACAACAACGTCAATAATAACAACAACAATGTCAAATAAACAACAACAACAACAATAACAACAACACCGTCAACAATAACAACAATGTCAAATAAACAACAACAACAACGTCAAATAAACAACAACGTCAACAACAACAACAACGTCAAATAAACAACAACCACAACAACGTCAACCCCAACAACAACAACGTCAAATAAACAACAAAAACAACGACAACAACAACGTCAAATAAACAACAACAACAACAACAACATCAACTAAACAACAACAATAACAACGTCAAATAAACAACAACCACAACAACAACGTCAAATAAACAACAACAACAACGTCAAATAAACAACAACAACAACAACAACAACAACAACACCAACAATAACAACAACAACAACGTCAAATAAACAACAAAAACAACAACAACAATGTCAACAACATTTACAACGTCAAATAAACAACAACAACAACAACAACGTCAAATAAACAACAATAACAACAACGTCAACAACAACAACAATGTCAAATTAACAATAACAACAATAACAATAACAACGTAAAATAAACAACAACAATAACGTCAAATAAACAACAACAACAACAACAACAACGGCAAATAATCAACAACAACAACAAATACAACAACAACAACAATGTCAAATAACAACAACAACGACAAATAAACAACAACAACGTCAAATAAACAACAACAACAACAACGTCAATTAAACAACAACAACAACAACGTCAAATAAACAACAACAACAATGTGAAATAAATAAGAACAACAACAACAACGTCAAATAAACAACAAAAACAACAACAATAATAATAACAACAACAACAACGTCAACAACAACAACGTCAAATAAACAATAACAACAACAACAACGTCAACAACAACAACGTCAAATAAACAACAACCACAACAACGTCAAATAAACAACAACAACGTCAAATAAAGAACAACAATAACAACAACAACGTCAAATAAACAACAACAACAACAACAACAATGTCAAATAAACAACAACAACAACAACAACACCGTTAACAACAACAACAATGTCAAATAAACAACAACAACAACGTCAATTAAACAACAACAACAACAACGTAAAATAAACAACAACAACGTCAAATAAAGAAGAAGAAGAACAACAACAACGTCAAATAAACAACAACAACAACGTCAACAACAACAACAACAACAACATCAAAAAAACAACAACAACAACAATAACAACAACAACAACGTCAAATAGATAACAACAACAACAACGTCAATTAAACAACAACAACGTCAAATAAACAACAACAAAAACAACAACAACATCAACAACAACAAAAACGTCAAATAAATAACAACAACAACAACGTCAACAACAACAACTACGTCAAATAAACAACAACAACAACGTCAAATAAACAATAACAACAACACCAATGTCAACAACAACAATGTCAAATAAACAACAACAACAACGTCAAATAAACAACAACAACAACAACGTCAAATAAACAACAACAACAACGTCAAATAAACAACAACAACAACAACAATTTCAAATAAACAACAACAACAACAACACCGTCAACAACAACAACAATGTCAAATAAACAACAACAATAACAACAACGTCAAATAAACAATAACAACAACTATGTCAACAAGAACAACAACGTCAAATAAACAACAACAAAAACAACAACAACAACGTCAATAAAACCAACAACGTCAAGTAAACAACAACAACAACAACGTTAAATAAACAACAACAACAACAACAACAACAACAATAACGTCAAATAAACAACAACCACAACAACGTCAAATAAACAACAACAACGTCAAATAAAGAACAACAACAACAACAACAACGTCAAATAAACAACAACAACGTCAATAACAACAACAACAATGTCAAATAAACAACAACAACAACAATAACAACAACACCGTCAACAATAACAAAAATGTCAAATAAACAACAACAACAACGTCAAATAAACAACAACGTCAACAACAACAACAACGTCAAATAAACAACAACCACAACAACGTCAACCCCAACAACAACAACGTCAAATAAACAACAAAAACAACGACAACAACAATGTCAAATAAACAACAACAACAACAACAACATCAACTAAACAACAACAATAACAACGTCAAATAAACAACAACCACAACAACAACGTCAAATAAACAACAACAACAACGGCAAATAAACAACAACAACAACAACAACACCAACAATAACAACAACAACAACGTCAAATAAACAACAAAAACAACAACAACAATGTCAACAACATTTACAACGTCAAATAAACAACAACAACAACAACAACGTCAAATAAACAACAATAACAACAACGTCAACAACAACAACAATGTCAAATTAACAAGAACAACAATAACAATAACAACGTCAAATAAACAACAACAACAACAACAACACCGTCAAATAAACAACAACAACAACAACGTCAAATAAACAACAACAACAACAACGTCAAATAAACAACAACAACGTCAACAACAACAACAACGTCAAATAAACAACAACAACAACACCTATGTCAACAATAACAACAACGTCAAATAAACAACAACAACAACAACAACAACAACGTCAACAATAACAACAACGTCAAATAAACAACAACAACAACATCAAATAAACAATAACAACAACAACAACGTCAAATAAACAACAACCACAACAACGTCAAATAAACAACAACAAAGTCAAATAAAGAACAACAACAACAACAACATCAAATAAACAACAACAACGTCAACAACAACAACAACAATGTCAAATAAACAACAACAACAACAATAAAAACAACACCGTCAACAATAACAACAATGTCAAATAAACAACAACAACAACGTCAAATAAACAACAACGTCAACAACTACAACAACGTCAACCCCAACAACAACAACGTCAAATAAACAACAACAACAACAACAACGTCAACAACAACAACAAGGTCAAATAAATAACAAAAACAACAACGTCAAATAAACAACAACAACAACAACATCAAATAAACAACAACAACAACAATAACAACAACAACAACGTCAAATAGATAACAACAACAACAACATCAATTAAACAACAACAACGTCAAATAAACAACAACAAAAACAACAACAACATCAACAACAACAAAAACGTCAAATAAATAACAACAACAACAACGTCAACAACAACAACTACATCAAATAAACAACAACAACAACGTCAAATAAACAATAACAACAACACCAACGTCAACAACAACAATGTCAAATAAACAACAACAACAACGTCAAATAAACAACAACAACAACAACGTCAAATAAACAACAACAACAACGTCAAATAAACAACAACAACAACAACAATTTCAAATAAACAACAACAACAACACCGTCAACAACAACAACAATGTCAAATAAACAACAACAATAACAACAACGTCAAATAAACAATAACAACAACTATGTCAACAAGAACAACAACGTCAAATAAACAACAACAAAAACAACAACAACAACGTCAATAAAACCAACAACGTCAAGTAAACAACAACAACAACAACGTCAAATAAACAACAACAACAACAACAACAACAATAACGTCAAATAAACAACAACCACAACAACGTCAAATAAACAACAACAACGTCAAATAAAGAACAACAACAACAACAACAACAACAACGTCAAATAAACAACAACAACGTCAATAACAACAACAACAATGTCAAATAAACAACAACAACAACAATAACAACAACACCGTCAACAATAACAACAATGTCAAATAAACAACAACAACAACGTCAAATAAACAACAACGTCAACAACAACAACAACGTCAAATAAACAACAACGTCAACAACAACAACAACGTCAAATAAACAACAACCACAACAACGTCAACCCCAACAACAACAACGTCAAATAAACAACAAAAACAACGACAACAACAACGTCAAATAAACAACAACAACAACAACAACATCAACTAAACAACAACAATAACAACGTCAAATAAACAACAACCACAACAACAACGTCAAATAAACAACAACAACAACGTCAAATAAACAACAACAACAACAACAACACCAACAATAACAACAACAACAACGTCAAATAAACAACAAAAACAACAACAACAATGTCAACAACATTTACAACGTCAAATAAACAACAACAACAACAACAACGTCAAATAAACAACAATAACAACAACGTCAACAACAACAACAATGTCAAATTAACAAGAACAACAATAACAATAACAACGTCAAATAAACAACAACAACAACAACACCGTCAAATAAACAACAACAACAACAACGTCAAATAAACAACAACAACAACAACGTCAAATAAACAACAACAACGTCAACAACAACAACAACGTCAAATAAACAACAACAACAACACCTATGTCAACAATAACAACAACGTCAAATAAACAACAACAACAACAACAACAACAACGTCAACAATAACAACAACGTCAAATAAACAACAACAACAACATCAAATAAACAATAACAACAACAACAACAACGTCAAATAAACAACAACCACAACAACGTCAAATAAACAACAACAACGTCAAATAAAGAACAACAACAACAACAACAACATCAAATAAACAACAACAACGTCAACAACAACAACAACAATGTCAAATAAACAACAACAACAACAATAACAACAACACCGTCAACAATAACAACAATGTCAAATAAACAACAACAACAACGTCAACAACTACAACAACGTCAACCCCAACAACAACAACGTCAAATAAACAACAACAACAACAACAACAACGTCAACAACAACAACAAGGTCAAATAAATAACAAAAACAACAACGTCAAATAAACAACAACAACAACATCAAATAAACAACAACAACAACAATAACAACAACAACAACGTCAAATAGATAACAACAACAACAACGTCAATTAAACAACAACAACGTCAAATAAACAACAACAAAAACAACAACAACATCAACAACAACAAAAAGGTCAAATAAATAACAACAACAACAACGTCAACAACAACAACTACGTCAAATAAACAACAACAACAACGTCAAATAAACAATAACAACAACACCAACGTCAACAACAACAATGTCAAATAAACAACAACAACAACGTCAAATAAACAACAACAACAACAACGTCAAATAAACAACAACAACAACGTCAAATAAACAACAACAACAACAACAACAATTTCAAATAAACAACAACAACAACAACACCGTCAACAACAACAACAATGTCAAATAAACAACAACAATAACAACAACGTCAAATAAACAATAACAACAACTATGTCAACAAGATCAACAACGTCAAATAAACAACAATAAAAACAACAACAACAACGTCAATAAAACCAACAACGTCAAGTAAACAACAACAACAACAACAACGTCAAATAAACAACAACAACAACAACAACAACAATAACGTCAAATAAACAACAACCACAACAACGTCAAATAAACAACAACAACGTCAAATAAAGAACAACAACAACAACAACAACAACAACGTCAAATAAACAACAACAACGTCAATAACAACAACAACAATGTCAAATAAACAACAACAACAACAATAACAACAACACCGTCAACAATAACAACAATGTCAAATAAACAACAACAACAACGTCAAATAAACAACAACGTCAACAACAACAACAACGTCAAATAAACAACAACCACAACAACGTCAACCCCAACAACAACAACGTCAAATAAACAACAAAAACAACGACAACAACAACGTCAAATAAACAACAACAACAACAACAACATCAACTAAACAACAACAATAACAACGTCAAATAAACAACAACCACAACAACAACGTCAAATAAACAACAACAACAACGTCAAATAAACAACAACAACAACAACAACAACAACAACAACAACAACACCAACAATAACAACAACAACAACGTCAAATAAACAACAAAAACAACAACAACAATGTCAACAACATTTACAACGTCAAATAAACAACAACAACAACAACAACGTCAAATAAACAACAATAACAACAACGTCAACAACAACAACAATGTCAAATTAACAAGAACAACAATAACAATAACAACGTCAAATAAACAACAACAATAACGTCAAATAAACAACAACAACAACAACAACAACGGCAAATAATCAACAACAACAACAAATACAACAACAACAACAACAACGTCAAATAACAACAACAACGACAAATAAACAACAACAACGTCAAATAAACAACAACAACAACAACGTCAATTAAACAACAACAACAACAACGTCAAATAAACAACAACAACAATGTGAAATAAATAAGAACAACAACAACAACGTCAAATAAACAACAAAAACAACAACAATAATAATAACAACAACAACAACGTCAACAACAACAACGTCAAATAAACAATAACAACAACAACAACGTCAACAACAACAACGTCAAATAAACAACAACCACAACAACGTCAAATAAACAACAACAACGTCAAATAAAGAACAACAATAACAACAACAACGTCAAATAAACAACAACAACAACAACAACAACAATGTCAAATAAACAACAACAAAAACAACACCGTTAACAACAACAACAATGTCAAATAAACAACAACAACAACGTCAATTAAACAACAACAACAACGTCAACAACAACAACAAGGTCAAATAAACAACAACAACAACAACAACGTCAAATAAACAACAACAACAACAATAACAACAACAACAACGTCAAATAGATAACAACAACAACAACAACGTTAATTAAACAACAACAACGTCAAATAAACAACAACAAAAACAACAACAACATCAACAACAACAAAAACGTCAAATAAACAACAACAACAACAACACCGTCAAATAAACAACAACAACAACAACGTCAAATAAACAACAACAACAACAACGTCAAATAAACAACAACAACGTCAACAACAACAACAACGTCAAATAAACAACAACAACAACACCTATGTCAACAATAACAACAACGTCAAATAAACAACAACAACAACAACAACAACAACGTCAACAATAACAACAACGTCAAATAAACAACAACAACAACATCAAATAAACAATAACAACAACAACAACAACGTCAAATAAACAACAACCACAACAACGTCAAATAAACAACAACAACGTCAAATAAAGAACAACAACAACAACAACAACATCAAATAAACAACAACAACGTCAACAACAACAACAACAATGTCAAATAAACAACAACAACAACAATAACAACAACACCGTCAACAATAACAACAATGTCAAATAAACAACAACAACAACGTCAACAACTACAACAACGTCAACCCCAACAACAACAACGTCAAATAAACAACAACAACAACAACAACAACGTCAACAACAACAACAAGGTCAAATAAATAACAAAAACAACAACGTCAAATAAACAACAACAACAACATCAAATAAACAACAACAACAACAATAACAACAACAACAACGTCAAATAGATAACAACAACAACAACGTCAATTAAACAACAACAACGTCAAATAAACAACAACAAAAACAACAACAACATCAACAACAACAAAAAGGTCAAATAAATAACAACAACAACAACGTCAACAACAACAACTACGTCAAATAAACAACAACAACAACGTCAAATAAACAATAACAACAACACCAACGTCAACAACAACAATGTCAAATAAACAACAACAACAACGTCAAATAAACAACAACAACAACAACGTCAAATAAACAACAACAACAACGTCAAATAAACAACAACAACAACAACAACAATTTCAAATAAACAACAACAACAACAACACCGTCAACAACAACAACAATGTCAAATAAACAACAACAATAACAACAACGTCAAATAAACAATAACAACAACTATGTCAACAAGATCAACAACGTCAAATAAACAACAATAAAAACAACAACAACAACGTCAATAAAACCAACAACGTCAAGTAAACAACAACAACAACAACAACGTCAAATAAACAACAACAACAACAACAACAACAATAACGTCAAATAAACAACAACCACAACAACGTCAAATAAACAACAACAACGTCAAATAAAGAACAACAACAACAACAACAACAACAACGTCAAATAAACAACAACAACGTCAATAACAACAACAACAATGTCAAATAAACAACAACAACAACAATAACAACAACACCGTCAACAATAACAACAATGTCAAATAAACAACAACAACAACGTCAAATAAACAACAACGTCAACAACAACAACAACGTCAAATAAACAACAACCACAACAACGTCAACCCCAACAACAACAACGTCAAATAAACAACAAAAACAACGACAACAACAACGTCAAATAAACAACAACAACAACAACAACATCAACTAAACAACAACAATAACAACGTCAAATAAACAACAACCACAACAACAACGTCAAATAAACAACAACAACAACGTCAAATAAACAACAACAACAACAACAACAACAACAACAACAACACCAACAATAACAACAACAACAACGTCAAATAAACAACAAAAACAACAACAACAATGTCAACAACATTTACAACGTCAAATAAACAACAACAACAACAACAACGTCAAATAAACAACAATAACAACAACGTCAACAACAACAACAATGTCAAATTAACAAGAACAACAATAACAATAACAACGTCAAATAAACAACAACAATAACGTCAAATAAACAACAACAACAACAACAACAACGGCAAATAATCAACAACAACAACAAATACAACAACAACAACAACGTCAAATAACAACAACAACGACAAATAAACAACAACAACGTCAAATAAACAACAACAACAACAACGTCAATTAAACAACAACAACAACAACGTCAAATAAACAACAACAACAATGTGAAATAAATAAGAACAACAACAACAACGTCAAATAAACAACAAAAACAACAACAATAATAATAACAACAACAACAACGTCAACAACAACAACGTCAAATAAACAATAACAACAACAACAACGTCAACAACAACAACGTCAAATAAACAACAACCACAACAACGTCAAATAAACAACAACAACGTCAAATAAAGAACAACAATAACAACAACAACGTCAAATAAACAACAACAACAACAACAACAACAATGTCAAATAAACAACAACAAAAACAACACCGTTAACAACAACAACAATGTCAAATAAACAACAACAACAACGTCAATTAAACAACAACAACAACGTCAACAACAACAACAAGGTCAAATAAACAACAACAACAACAACAACGTCAAATAAACAACAACAACAACAATAACAACAACAACAACGTCAAATAGATAACAACAACAACAACAACGTTAATTAAACAACAACAACGTCAAATAAACAACAACAAAAACAACAACAACATCAACAACAACAAAAACGTCAAATAAACAACAACAACAACAACGTCAAGAACAACAACTATGTCAAATAAACAATAACAACAACGTCAAATAAACAATAACAACAACACCAACGTTAACAACAACAACGTCAAATAAACAACAACAGCAACAACGTCAAATAAACAACAAAAACAACAACAATAATAATAACAACAACAACAACGTCAACAACAACAACGTCAAATAAACAATAACAACAACAACAACGTCAACAACAACAACGTCAAATAAACAACAACCACAACAACATCAAATAAACAACAACAACGTCAAATAAAGAACAACAATAACAACAACAACGTCAAATAAACAACAACAACAACAACAACAACAATGTCAAATAAACAACAACAACAACAACAACACCGTCAACAACAACAACAATGTCAAATAAACAACAACAACAACGTCAAATAAACAACAACAACAACAACGTAAAATAAACAACAACAACGTCAAATAAAGAAGAAGAACAACAACAACAACGTCAAATAAACAACAACAACAACGTCAACAACAACAACAACAACAACAATGTCAAATAAATAACAAAAACAACAACACCGTCAACAACAACAACAATGTCAAATAAACAACAACAACGTCAAATAAACAACAACAACGTCAAATAAACAACAACAACAACAACAACGTCAACAACAACGTCAAATAAAAAACAACAACAACGTCAAATAAACAACAACGTCAACAACAACAACAACGTGAAATAAACAACAACAACTATGTCAACAACAACAACATCAAATAAACAACAACAACAACAACAACAACGTCAACAACAACAACAACAACAACGTCAAATAAACAACAACAACAATAACAACGTCAAATAAACAAAAACAACAACAACAATAACAACACCGTCAAATAAACAACAACAACAACGTCAAATAAACAACAACAACAACAACAACGTCAAATAAACAACAACAACGTCAAATAAACAACAACAACAACAACGTCAAATAAACAACAACAACAACAATGTCAATAACAACAACGTCAAATAAACAACAACAACAACAACGTCAAATAAACAATAACAACAACAACGTCAACAACAACAACAACGTTAAATAAACAACAACAACAACAACAACGTAAAATAAACAACAACAACAACACCGTCAAATAAACAACAACAACAACCACGTCAAATAAACAACAACAACACCAACAACAACACCGTCAACAACAACAACAATGTCAAATAAACAACAACAACGTCAAATAAACAACAACAACAACGTCAACAACAACAACAACAACGTCAAATAAACAACAACAACAACAACGTCAAATAAATAACAACAACAACAACGTCAAATGAACAACAACAAATATGTCAACAACAACAACAACATCAAATAAACAACAACAACAACGTCAAATAAACAACAACAACAATAACAACGTCAAATAAACAACAACAACAACACCGTCAAATAAACAACAACAACAACAACGTCAAATAAACAACAACAACAACAACGTCAAATAAACAACAACAACAACGTCAAATAAACAACAACAACGTCAACAACAACAACAACGTCAAATAAACAACAACAACACCTATGTCAACAATAACAACAACGTCAAATAAACAACAACAACAACAACGTCAACAATAACAACAACGTCAAATAAACAACAACAACAACAACGTCAAATAAACAACAACAACAACAACAACAACGTCAACAATAACAACAACGTCAAATAAACAACAACAACAACATCAAATAAACAACAACAACAACGTCAAATAAACAACAACAACAATAACAACGTCAAATAAACAACAACAACAACAACAACACCGTCAAATAAACAACAACAACTACAACGTCAAATAAACAACAACAACAACAACGTCAAATAAACAACAACAACGTCAACAACCACAACAACGTCAAATAAACAACAACAACAACACCTATGTCAACAATAACAACAACGTCAAATAAACAACAACAACAACAACAACAACGTCAACAATAACAACAACGTCAAATAAACAACAACAACAACAACATCAAATAAACAATAACAACAACAACAACAACGTCAAATAAACAACAACCACAACAACGTCAAATAAACAACAACAACGTCAAATAAAGAACAACAACAACAACAACAACATCAAATAAACAACAACAACGTCAACAACAACAACAACAATGTCAAATAAACAACAACAACAACAATAACAACAACACCGTCAACAATAACAACAATGTCAAATAAACAACAACAACAACGTCAAATAAACAACAACGTCAACAACTACAACAACGTCAACCCCAACAACAACAACGTCAAATAAACAACAACAACAACAACGTCAACAACAACAACAAGGTCAAATAAATAACAAAAACAACAACGTCAAATAAACAACAACAACAACAACAACATCAAAAAAACAACAACAACAACAATAACAACAACAACAACGTCAAATAGATAACAATAACAACAACGTCAATTAAACAACAACAACGTCAAATAAACAACAACAAAAACAACAACAACATCAACAACAACAAAAACGTCAAATAAATAACAACAACAACAACGTCAACAACAACAACTACGTCAAATAAACAACAACAACGTCAAATAAACAATAACAACAACACCAACGTCAACAACAACAATGTCAAATAAACAACAACAACAACGTCAAATAAACAACAACAACAACAACGTCAAATAAACAACAACAACAACGTCAAATAAACAACAACAACAACAACAATTTCAAATAAACAACAACAACAACAACACCGTCAACAACAACAACAATGTCAAATAAACAACAACAATAACAACAACGTCAAATAAACAATAACAACAACTATGTCAACAAGAACAACAACGTCAAATAAACAACAACAAAAACAACAACAACAACGTCAATAAAACCAACAACGTCAAGTAAACAACAACAACAACAACGTCAAATAAACAACAACAACAACAACAACAACAACAATAACGTCAAATAAACAACAACCACAACAACGTCAAATAAACAACAACAACGTCAAATAAAGAACAACAACAACAACAACAACGTCAAATAAACAACAACAACGTCAATAACAACAACAACAATGTCAAATAAACAACAACAACAACAATAACAACAACACCGTCAACAATAACAACAATGTCAAATAAACAACAACAACAACGTCAAATAAACAACAACGTCAACAACAACAACAACGTCAAATAAACAACAACCACAACAACGTCAACCCCAACAACAACAACGTCAAATAAACAACAAAAACAACGACAACAACAACGTCAAATAAACAACAACAACAACAACAACATCAACTAAACAACAACAATAACAACGTCAAATAAACAACAACCACAACAACAACGTCAAATAAACAACAACAACAACGGCAAATAAACAACAACAACAACAACAACACCAACAATAACAACAACAACAACGTCAAATAAACAACAAAAACAACAACAACAATGTCAACAACATTTACAACGTCAAATAAACAACAACAACAACAACGTCAAATAAACAACAAAAACAACAACAACAATGTCAACAACATTTACAACGTCAAATAAACAACAACAACAACAACGTCAAATAAACAACAATAACAACAACGTCAACAACAACAACAATGTCAAATTAACAAGAACAACAATAACAATAACAACGTCAAATAAACAACAACAACAACAACACCGTCAAATAAACAACAACAACAACAACGTCAAATAAACAACAACAACAACAACGTCAAATAAACAACAACAACGTCAACAACAACAACAACGTCAAATAAACAACAGCAACAACACCTATGTCAACAATAACAACAACGTCAAATAAACAACAACAACAACAACAACGTCAACAATAACAACAACGTCAAATAAACAACAACAACATCAAATAAACAATAACAACAACAACAACAACGTCAAATAAACAACAACCACAACAACGTCAAATAAACAACAACAACGTCAAATAAAGAACAACAACAACAACAACAACATCAAATAAACAACAACAACGTCAACAACAACAACAACAATGTCAAATAAACAACAACAACAACAATAAAAACAACACCGTCAACAATAACAACAATGTCAAATAAACAACAACAACAACGTCAAATAAACAACAACGTCAACAACTACAACAACGTCAACCCCAACAACAACAACGTCAAATAAACAACAACAACAACAACAACGTCAACAACAACAACAAGGTCAAATAAATAACAAAAACAACAACGTCAAATAAACAACAACAACAACAACATCAAATAAACAACAACAACAACAATAACAACAACAACAACGTCAAATAGATAACAACAACAACAACATCAATTAAACAACAACAACGTCAAATAAACAACAACAAAAACAACAACAACATCAACAACAACAAAAACGTCAAATAAATAACAACAACAACAACGTCAACAACAACAACTACGTCAAATAAACAACAACAACAACGTCAAATAAACAATAACAACAACACCAACGTCAACAACAACAATGTCAAATAAACAACAACAACAACGTCAAATAAACAACAACAACAACAACGTCAAATAAACAACAACAACAACGTCAAATAAACAACAACAACAACAACAATTTCAAATAAACAACAACAACAACAACACCGTCAACAACAACAACAATGTCAAATAAACAACAATAATAACAACAACGTCAAATAAACAATAACAACAACTATGTCAACAAGAACAACAACGTCAAATAAACAACAACAAAAACAACAACAACAACGTCAATAAAACCAACAACGTCAAGTAAACAACAACAACAACAACGTCAAATAAACAACAACAACAACAACAACAACAATAACGTCAAATAAACAACAACCACAACAACGTCAAATAAACAACAACAACGTCAAATAAAGAACAACAACAACAACAACAACAACAACAACATCAAATAAACAACAACAACGTCAATAACAACAACAACAATGTCAAATAAACAACAACAACAACAATAACAACAACACCGTCAACAATAACAACAATGTCAAATAAACAACAACAACAACGTCAAATAAACAACAACGTCAACAACAACAACAACGTCAAATAAACAACAACCACAACAACGTCAACCCCAACAACAACAACGTCAAATAAACAACAAAAACAACGACAACAACAACGTCAAATAAACAACAACAACAACAACAACATCAACTAAACAACAACAATAACAACGTCAAATAAACAACAACCACAACAACAACGTCAAATAAACAACAACAACAACGTCAAATAAACAACAACAACAACAACAACACCAACAATAACAACAACAACAACGTCAAATAAACAACAAAAACAACAACAACAATGTCAACAACATTTACAACGTCAAATAAACAACAACAACAACAACAACGTCAAATAAACAACAATAACAACAACGTCAACAACAACAACAATGTCAAATTAACAAGAACAACAATAACAATAACAACGTCAAATAAACAACAACAACAACAACACCGTCAAATAAACAACAACAACAACAACGTCAAATAAACAACAACAACAACAACGTCAAATAAACAACAACAACGTCAACAACAACAACGTCAAATAAACAACAACAACAACACCTATGTCAACAATAACAACAACGTCAAATAAACAACAACAACAACAACAACAACAACGTCAACAATAACAACAACGTCAAATAAACAACAACAACATCAAATAAACAATAACAACAACAACAACAACGTCAAATAAACAACAACCACAACAACGTCAAATAAACAAT
The DNA here is from genome assembly GCA_948472305.1 of Vicia faba. Classification (NCBI taxonomy): domain Eukaryota; kingdom Viridiplantae; phylum Streptophyta; class Magnoliopsida; order Fabales; family Fabaceae; genus Vicia; species Vicia faba. Next base: position 1,343,766,515 of record OX451735.1, read on the forward strand.
AACAACGTCAAATAAAGAACAACAACAACAACAACAACATCAAATAAACAACAACAACGTCAACAACAACAACAACAATGTCAAATAAACAACAACAACAACAATAACAACAACACCGTCAACAATAACAACAATGTCAAATAAACAACAACAACAACGTCAAATAAACAACAACGTTAACAACTACAACAACGTCAACCCCAACAACAACAACGTCAAATAAACAACAACAACAACAACAACGTCAACAACAACAACAAGGTCAAATAAATAACAAAAACAACAACGTCAAATAAACAACAACAACAACATCAAATAAACAACAACAACAACAATAACAACAACGACAACGTCAAATAGATAACAACAACAACAACGTCAATTAAACAACAACAACGTCAAATAAACAACAACAAAAACAACAACAACATCAACAACAACAAAAACGTCAAATAAATAACAACAACAACAACGTCAACAACAACAACTACGTCAAATAAACAACAACAACAACGTCAAATAAACAATAACAACAACACCAACGTCAACAACAACAATGTCAAATAAACAGCAACAACAACGTCAAATAAACAACAACAACAACAACGTCAAATAAACAACAACAACAACGTCAAATAAACAACAACAACAACAACAACAATTTCAAATAAACAACAACAACAACAACACCGTCAACAACAACAACAATGTCAAATAAACAACAACAATAACAACAACGTCAAATAAACAATAACAACAACTATGTCAACAAGAACAACAACGTCAAATAAACAACAATAAAAACAACAACAACAACGTCAATAAAACCAACAACGTCAAGTAAACAACAACAACAACAACAACGTCAAATAAACAACAACAACAACAACAACAACAATAACGTCAAATAAACAACAACCACAACAACGTCAAATAAACAACAACAACGTCAAATAAACAACAACAACAACAACAACAACAACAACGTCAAATAAACAACAACAACGTCAATAACAACAACAACAATGTCAAATAAACAACAACAACAACAATAACAACAACACCGTCAACAATAACAACAATGTCAAATAAACAACAACAACAACGTCAAATAAACAACAACGTCAACAACAACAACAACGTCAAATAAACAACAACCACAACAACGTCAACCCCAACAACAACAACGTCAAATAAACAACAAAAACAACGACAACAACAACGTCAAATAAACAACAACAACAACAACAACATCAACTAAACAACAACAATAACAACGTCAAATAAACAACAACCACAACAACAACGTCAAATAAACAACAACAACAACGGCAAATAAACAACAACAACAACAACAACACCAACAATAACAACAACAACAACGTCAAATAAACAACAAAAACAACAACAACAATGTCAACAACATTTACAACGTCAAATAAACAACAACAACAACAACGTCAAATAAACAACAAAAACAACAACAACAATGTCAACAACATTTACAACGTCAAATAAACAACAACAACAACAACGTCAAATAAACAACAATAACAACAACGTCAACAACAACAACAATGTCAAATTAACAAGAACAACAATAACAATAACAACGTCAAATAAACAACAACAACAACAACACCGTCAAATAAACAACAACAACAACAACGTCAAATAAACAACAACAACAACAACGTCAAATAAACAACAACAACGTCAACAACAACAACAACGTCAAATAAACAACAGCAACAACACCTATGTCAACAATAACAACAACGTCAAATAAACAACAACAACAACAACAACGTCAACAATAACAACAACGTCAAATAAACAACAACAACATCAAATAAACAATAACAACAACAACAACAACGTCAAATAAACAACAACCACAACAACGTCAAATAAACAACAACAACGTCAAATAAAGAACAACAACAACAACAACAACATCAAATAAACAACAACAACGTCAACAACAACAACAACAATGTCAAATAAACAACAACAACAACAATAAAAACAACACCGTCAACAATAACAACAATGTCAAATAAACAACAACAACAACGTCAAATAAACAACAACGTCAACAACTACAACAACGTCAACCCCAACAACAACAACGTCAAATAAACAACAACAACAACAACAACGTCAACAACAACAACAAGGTCAAATAAATAACAAAAACAACAACGTCAAATAAACAACAACAACAACAACATCAAATAAACAACAACAACAACAATAACAACAACAACAACGTCAAATAGATAACAACAACAACAACATCAATTAAACAACAACAACGTCAAATAAACAACAACAAAAACAACAACAACATCAACAACAACAAAAACGTCAAATAAATAACAACAACAACAACGTCAACAACAACAACTACGTCAAATAAACAACAACAACAACGTCAAATAAACAATAACAACAACACCAACGTCAACAACAACAATGTCAAATAAACAACAACAACAACGTCAAATAAACAACAACAACAACAACGTCAAATAAACAACAACAACAACGTCAAATAAACAACAACAACAACAACAATTTCAAATAAACAACAACAACAACAACACCGTCAACAACAACAACAATGTCAAATAAACAACAATAATAACAACAACGTCAAATAAACAATAACAACAACTATGTCAACAAGAACAACAACGTCAAATAAACAACAACAAAAACAACAACAACAACGTCAATAAAACCAACAACGTCAAGTAAACAACAACAACAACAACGTCAAATAAACAACAACAACAACAACAACAACAATAACGTCAAATAAACAACAACCACAACAACGTCAAATAAACAACAAAAACGTCAAATAAAGAACAACAACAACAACAACAACAACAACAACATCAAATAAACAACAACAACGTCAATAACAACAACAACAATGTCAAATAAACAACAACAACAACAATAACAACAACACCGTCAACAATAACAACAATGTCAAATAAACAACAACAACAACGTCAAATAAACAACAACGTCAACAACAACAACAACGTCAAATAAACAACAACCACAACAACGTCAACCCCAACAACAACAACGTCAAATAAACAACAAAAACAACGACAACAACAACGTCAAATAAACAACAACAACAACAACAACATCAACTAAACAACAACAATAACAACGTCAAATAAACAACAACCACAACAACAACGTCAAATAAACAACAACAACAACGTCAAATAAACAACAACAACAACAACAACACCAACAATAACAACAACAACAACGTCAAATAAACAACAAAAACAACAACAACAATGTCAACAACATTTACAACGTCAAATAAACAACAACAACAACAACAACGTCAAATAAACAACAATAACAACAACGTCAACAACAACAACAATGTCAAATTAACAAGAACAACAATAACAATAACAACGTCAAATAAACAACAACAACAACAACACCGTCAAATAAACAACAACAACAACAACGTCAAATAAACAACAACAACAACAACGTCAAATAAACAACAACAACGTCAACAACAACAACGTCAAATAAACAACAACAACAACACCTATGTCAACAATAACAACAACGTCAAATAAACAACAACAACAACAACAACAACAACGTCAACAATAACAACAACGTCAAATAAACAACAACAACATCAAATAAACAATAACAACAACAACAACAACGTCAAATAAACAACAACCACAACAACGTCAAATAAACAATAACAACGTCAAATAAAGAACAACAACAACAACAACAACATCAAATAAACAACAACAACGTCAACAACAACAACAACAATGTCAAATAAACAACAACAACAACAATAACAACAACACCGTCAACAATAACAACAATGTCAAATAAACAACAACAACAACGTCAAATAAACAACAACGTTAACAACTACAACAACGTCAACCCCAACAACAACAACGTCAAATAAACAACAACAACAACAACAACGTCAACAACAACAACAAGGTCAAATAAATAACAAAAACAACAACGTCAAATAAACAACAACAACAACATCAAATAAACAACAACAACAACAATAACAACAACGACAACGTCAAATAGATAACAACAACAACAACGTCAATTAAACAACAACAACGTCAAATAAACAACAACAAAAACAACAACAACATCAACAACAACAAAAACGTCAAATAAATAACAACAACAACAACGTCAACAACAACAACTACGTCAAATAAACAACAACAACAACGTCAAATAAACAATAACAACAACACCAACGTCAACAACAACAATGTCAAATAAACAGCAACAACAACGTCAAATAAACAACAACAACAACAACGTCAAATAAACAACAACAACAACGTCAAATAAACAACAACAACAACAACAACAATTTCAAATAAACAACAACAACAACAACACCGTCAACAACAACAACAATGTCAAATAAACAACAACAATAACAACAACGTCAAATAAACAATAACAACAACTATGTCAACAAGAACAACAACGTCAAATAAACAACAATAAAAACAACAACAACAACGTCAATAAAACCAACAACGTCAAGTAAACAACAACAACAACAACAACGTCAAATAAACAACAACAACAACAACAACAACAATAACGTCAAATAAACAACAACCACAACAACGTCAAATAAACAACAACAACGTCAAATAAACAACAACAACAACAACAACAACAACAACGTCAAATAAACAACAACAACGTCAATAACAACAACAACAATGTCAAATAAACAACAACAACAACAATAACAACAACACCGTCAACAATAACAACAATGTCAAATAAACAACAACAACAACGTCAAATAAACAACAACGTCAACAACAACAACAACGTCAAATAAACAACAACCACAACAACGTCAACCCCAACAACAACAACGTCAAATAAACAACAAAAACAACGACAACAACAACGTCAAATAAACAACAACAACAACAACAACATCAACTAAACAACAACAATAACAACGTCAAATAAACAACAACCACAACAACAACGTCAAATAAACAACAACAACAACGTCAAATAAACAACAACAACAACAACAACAACAACACCAACAATAACAACAACAACAACGTCAAATAAACAACAAAAACAACAACAACAATGTCAACAACATTTACAACGTCAAATAAACAACAACAACAACAACAACGTCAAATAAACAACAATAACAACAACGTCAACAACAACAACAATGTCAAATTAACAAGAACAACAATAACAATAACAACGTCAAATAAACAACAACAATAACGTCAAATAAACAACAACAACAACAACAACAACGGCAAATAATCAACAACAACAACAAATACAACAACAACAACAACGTCAAATAACAACAACAACGACAAATAAACAACAACAACGTCAAATAAACAACAACAACAACAACATCAATTAAACAACAACAACAACAACGTCAAATAAACAACAACAACAATGTGAAATAAATAAGAACAACAACAACAACGTCAAATAAACAACAAAAACAACAACAATAATAATAACAACAACAACAACGTCAACAACAACAACGTCAAATAAACAATAACAACAACAACAACGTCAACAACAACAACGTCAAATAAACAACAACCACAACAACGTCAAATAAACAACCACAACGTCAAATAAAGAACAACAATAACAACAACAACGTCAAATAAACAACAACAACAACAACAACAATGTCAAATAAACAACAACAACAACAACAACACCGTTAACAACAACAACAATGTCAAATAAACAACAACAACAACGTCAATTAAACAACAACAACAACAACGTAAAATAAACAACAACAACGTCAAATAAAGAAGAAGAAGAACAACAACAACGTCAAATAAACAACAACAACAACGTCAACAACAACAACAACAACAACATCAAAAAAACAACTCCAACAACAATAACAACAACAACAATGTCAAATAGATAACAACAACAACAACGTCAATTAAACAACAACAACGTCAAATAAACAACAACAAAAACAACAACAACATCAACAACAACAAAAACGTCAAATAAATAACAACAACAACAACGTCAACAACAACAACTACGTCAAATAAACAACAACAACAACGTCAAATAAACAATAACAACAACACCAACGTCAACAACAACAATGTCAAATAAACAACAACAACAACGTCAAATAAACAACAACAACAACAACGTCAAATAAACAACAACAACAACGTCAAATAAACAACAACAACAACAACAATTTCAAATAAACAACAACAACAACAACACCGTCAACAACAACAACAATGTCAAATAAACAACAACAATAACAACAACGTCAAATAAACAATAACAACAACTATGTCAACAAGAACAACAACGTCAAATAAACAACAACAAAAACAACAACAACAACGTCAATAAAACCAACAACGTCAAGTAAACAACAACAACAACAACGTCAAATAAACAACAACAACAACAACAACAACAACAATAACGTCAAATAAACAACAACCACAACAACGTCAAATAAACAACAACAACGTCAAATAAAGAACAACAACAACAACAACAACAACGTCAAATAAACAACAACAACGTCAATAACAACAACAACAATGTCAAATAAACAACAACAACAACAATAACAACAACACCGTCAACAATAACAACAATGTCAAATAAACAACAACAACAACGTCAAATAAACAACAACGTCAACAACAACAACAACGTCAAATAAACAACAACCACAACAACGTCAACCCCAACAACAACAACGTCAAATAAACAACAAAAACAACGACAACAACAACGTCAAATAAACAACAACAACAACAACAACATCAACTAAACAACAACAATAACAACGTCAAATAAACAACAACCACAACAACAACGTCAAATAAACAACAACAACAACGGCAAATAAACAACAACAACAACAACAACACCAACAATAACAACAACAACAACGTCAAATAAACAACAAAAACAACAACAACAATGTCAACAACATTTACAACGTCAAATAAACAACAACAACAACAACAACGTCAAATAAACAACAATAACAACAACGTCAACAACAACAACAATGTCAAATTAACAAGAACAACAATAACAATAACAACGTCAAATAAACAACAACAACAACAACACCGTCAAATAAACAACAACAACAACAACGTCAAATAAACAACAACAACAACAACGTCAAATAAACAACAACAACGTCAACAACAACAACAACGTCAAATAAACAACAACAACAACAACACCTATGTCAACAATAACAACAACGTCAAATAAACAACAACAACAACAACAACAACGTCAACAATAACAACAACGTCAAATAAACAACAACAACAACATCAAATAAACAATAACAACAACAACAACAACGTCAAATAAACAACAACCACAACAACGTCAAATAAACAACAACAACGTCAAATAAAGAACAACAACAACAACAACATCAAATAAACAACAACAACGTCAACAACAACAACAACAATGTCAAATAAACAACAACAACAACAATAAAAACAACACCGTCAACAATAACAACAATGTCAAATAAACAACAACAACAACGTCAAATAAACAACAACGTCAACAACTACAACAACGTCAACCCCAACAACAACAACGTCAAATAAACAACAACAACAACAACAACGTCAACAACAACAACAAGGTCAAATAAATAACAAAAACAACAACGTCAAATAAACAACAACAACAACAACATCAAATAAACAACAACAACAACAATAACAACAACAACAACGTCAAATAGATAACAACAACAACAACATCAATTAAACAACAACAACGTCAAATAAACAACAACAAAAACAACAACAACATCAACAACAACAAAAACGTCAAATAAATAACAACAACAACAACAACGTCAACAACAACAACTACGTCAAATAAACAACAACAACAACGTCAAATAAACAATAACAACAACACCAACGTCAACAACAACAATGTCAAATAAACAACAACAACAACGTCAAATAAACAACAACAACAACAACGTCAAATAAACAACAACAACAACGTCAAATAAACAACAACAACAACAACAATTTCAAATAAACAACAACAACAACAACACCGTCAACAACAACAACAATGTCAAATAAACAACAACAATAACAACAACGTCAAATAAACAATAACAACAACTATGTCAACAAGAACAACAACGTCAAATAAACAACAACAAAAACAACAACAACAACGTCAATAAAACCAACAACGTCAAGTAAACAACAACAACAACAACGTCAAATAAACAACAACAACAACAACAACAACAATAACGTCAAATAAACAACAACCACAACAACGTCAAATAAACAACAACAACGTCAAATAAAGAACAACAACAACAACAACAACAACAACGTCAAATAAACAACAACAACGTCAATAACAACAACAACAATGTCAAATAAACAACAACAACAACAATAACAACAACACCGTCAACAATAACAACAATGTCAAATAAACAACAACAACAACGTCAAATAAACAACAACGTCAACAACAACAACAACGTCAAATAAACAACAACCACAACAACGTCAACCCCAACAACAACAACGTCAAATAAACAACAAAAACAACGACAACAACAACGTCAAATAAACAACAACAACAACAACAACATCAACTAAACAACAACAATAACAACGTCAAATAAACAACAACCACAACAACAACGTCAAATAAACAACAACAACAACAACGTCAAATAAACAACAACAACAACAACAACACCAACAATAACAACAACAACAACGTCAAATAAACAACAAAAACAACAACAACAATGTCAACAACATTTACAACGTCAAATAAACAACAACAACAACAACAACGTAAAATAAACAACAATAACAACAACGTCAACAACAACAACAATGTCAAATTAACAAGAACAACAATAACAATAACAACGTCAAATAAACAACAACAACAACAACACCGTCAAATAAACAACAACAACAACAACGTCAAATAAACAACAACAACAACAACGTCAAATAAACAACAACAACGTCAACAACAACAACAACGTCAAATAAACAACAACAACAACACCTATGTCAACAATAACAACAACGTCAAATAAACAACAACAACAACAACGTCAACAACGTCAACAATAACAACAACGTCAAATAAACAACAACAACAACATCAAATAAACAATAACAACAACAACAACAACGTCAAATAAACAACAACCACAACAACGTCAAATAAACAACAACAACGTCAAATAAAGAACAACAACAACAACAACAACATCAAATAAACAACAACAACGTCAACAACAACAACAACAATGTCAAATAAACAACAACAACAACAATAACAACAACACCGTCAACAATAACAACAATGTCAAATAAACAACAACAACAACGTCAAATAAACAACAACGTCAACAACTACAACAACGTCAACCCCAACAACAACAACGTCAAATAAACAACAACAACAACAACAACAACGTCAACAACAACAACAAGGTCAAATAAATAACAAAAACAACAACGTCAAATAAACAACAACAACAACATCAAATAAACAACAACAACAACAATAACAACAACAACAACGTCAAATAGATAACAACAACAACAACGTCAATTAAACAACAACAACGTCAAATAAACAACAACAAAAACAACAACAACATCAACAACAACAAAAACGTCAAATAAATAACAACAACAACAACGTCAACAACAACAACTACGTCAAATAAACAACAACAACAACGTCAAATAAACAATAACAACAACACCAACGTCAACAACAACAATGTCAAATAAACAACAACAACAACGTCAAATAAACAACAACAACAACAACGTCAAATAAACAACAACAACAACGTCAAATAAACAACAACAACAACAACAACAATTTCAAATAAACAACAACAACAACAACACCGTCAACAACAACAACAATGTCAAATAAACAACAACAATAACAACAACGTCAAATAAACAATAACAACAACTATGTCAACAAGAACAACAACGTCAAATAAACAACAATAAAAACAACAACAACAACGTCAATAAAACCAACAACGTCAAGTAAACAACAACAACAACAACAACGTCAAATAAACAACAACAACAACAACAACAACAACAATAACGTCAAATAAACAACAACCACAACAACGTCAAATAAACAACAACAACGTCAAATAAAGAACAACAACAACAACAACAACGTCAAATAAACAACAACAACGTCAATAACAACAACAACAATGTCAAATAAACAACAACAACAACAATAACAACAACACCGTCAACAATAACAACAATGTCAAATAAACAACAACAACAACGTCAAATAAACAACAACGTCAACAACAACAACAACGTCAAATAAACAACAACCACAACAACGTCAACCCCAACAACAACAACGTCAAATAAACAACAAAAACAACGACAACAACAACGTCAAATAAACAACAACAACAACAACAACATCAACTAAACAACAACAATAACAACGTCAAATAAACAACAACCACAACAACAACGTCAAATAAACAACAACAACAACGTCAAATAAACAACAACAACAACAACAACAACAACAACAACACCAACAATAACAACAACAACAACGTCAAATAAACAACAAAAACAACAACAACAATGTCAACAACATTTACAACGTCAAATAAACAACAACAACAACAACAACGTCAAATAAACAACAATAACAACAACGTCAACAACAACAACAATGTCAAATTAACAAGAACAACAATAACAATAACAACGTCAAATAAACAACAACAATAACGTCAAATAAACAACAACAACAACAACAACAACGGCAAATAATCAACAACAACAACAAATACAACAACAACAACAACGTCAAATAACAACAACAACGACAAATAAACAACAACAACGTCAAATAAACAACAACAACAACAACGTCAATTAAACAACAACAACAACAACGTCAAATAAACAACAACAACAATGTGAAATAAATAAGAACAACAACAACAACGTCAAATAAACAACAAAAACAACAACAATAATAATAACAACAACAACAACGTCAACAACAACAACGTCAAATAAACAATAACAACAACAACAACGTCAACAACAACAACGTCAAATAAACAACAACCACAACAACGTCAAATAAACAACAACAACGTCAAATAAAGAACAACAATAACAACAACAACGTCAAATAAACAACAACAACAACAACAACAATGTCAAATAAACAACAACAACAACAACAACACCGTTAACAACAACAACAATGTCAAATAAACAACAACAACAACGTCAATTAAACAACAACAACAACAACAACGTAAAATAAACAACAACAACGTCAAATAAAGAAGAAGAAGAACAACAACAACGTCAAATAAACAACAACAACAACGTCAACAACAACAACAAAAACAACAATGTCAAATAAACAACAACAACAAAAACACCGTCAACAACAACAACAATGTCAAATAAACAACAACAACGACAAATAAACAACAACAACAACAACGTCAACAACAACGTCAAATAAAAAAAAAACAACAACGTCAAATAAACAACAACGTCAACAACAACAACAACGTGAAATAAACAACAACAACTATGTCAACAACAACAACATCAAATAAACAACAACAACAACAACAACAACGTCAACAACAACAACAACAACAACGTCAAATAAACAACAACAACAATAACAACGTCAAATAAACAAAAACAACAACAACAATAACAACACCGTCAAATAAACAACAACAACAACGTCAAATAAACAACAACAACAACAACAACGTCAAATAAACAACAACAACAACAACGTCAAATAAACAACAACAACAACAATGTCAACAACAACAACGTCAAATAAACAACAACAACAACAACGTCAAATAAACAATAACAACAACAACGTCAACAACAACAAAAACGTCAAATAAATAACAACAACAACAACGTCAACAACAACAACTACGTCAAATAAACAACAACAACAACGTCAAATAAACAATAACAACAACACCAACGTCAACAACAACAATGTCAAATAAACAACAACAACAACGTCAAATAAACAACAACAACAACAACAACGTCAAATAAACAACAACAACAACGTCAAATAAACAACAACAACAACAACAATTTCAAATAAACAACAACAACAACAACACCGTCAACAACAACAACAATGTCAAATAAACAACAACAATAACAACAACGTCAAATAAACAATAACAACAACTATGTCAACAAGAACAACAACGTCAAATAAACAACAACAAAAACAACAACAACAACGTCAATAAAACCAACAACGTCAAGTAAACAACAACAACAACAACGTCAAATAAACAACAACAACAACAACAACAACAATAACGTCAAATAAACAACAACCACAACAACGTCAAATAAACAACAACAACGTCAAATAAAGAACAACAACAACAACAACAACAACAACATCAAATAAACAACAACAACGTCAATAACAACAACAACAATGTCAAATAAACAACAACAACAACAATAACAACAACACCGTCAACAATAACAACAATGTCAAATAAACAACAACAACAACGTCAAATAAACAACAACGTCAACAACAACAACAACGTCAAATAAACAACAACCACAACAACGTCAACCCCAACAACAACAACGTCAAATAAACAACAAAAACAACGACAACAACAACGTCAAATAAACAACAACAACAACAACAACATCAACTAAACAACAACAATAACAACGTCAAATAAACAACAACCACAACAACAACGTCAAATAAACAACAACAACAACGTCAAATAAACAACAACAACAACAACAACACCAACAATAACAACAACAACAACGTCAAATAAACAACAAAAACAACAACAACAATGTCAACAACATTTACAACGTCAAATAAACAACAACAACAACAACGTCAAATAAACAACAATAACAACAACGTCAACAACAACAAGAATGTCAAATTAACAAGAACAACAATAACAATAACAACGTCAAATAAACAACAACAACAACAACACCGTCAAATAAACAACAACAACAACAACGTCAAATAAACAACAACAACAACAACGTCAAATAAACAACAACAACGTCAACAACAACAACAACGTCAAATAAACAACAACAACAACACCTATGTCAACAATAACAACAACGTCAAATAAACAACAACAACAACAACAACAACGTCAACAATAACAACAACGTCAAATAAACAACAACAACATCAAATAAACAATAACAACAACAACAACAACGTCAAATAAACAACAACCACAACAACGTCAAATAAACAATAACAACGTCAAATAAAGAACAACAACAACAACAACAACATCAAATAAACAACAACAACGTCAACAACAACAACAACAATGTCAAATAAACAACAACAACAACAATAACAACAACACCGTCAACAATAACAACAATGTCAAATAAACAACAACAACAACGTCAAATAAACAACAACGTTAACAACTACAACAACGTCAACCCCAACAACAACAACGTCAAATAAACAACAACAACAACAACAACGTCAACAACAACAACAAGGTCAAATAAATAACAAAAACAACAACGTCAAATAAACAACAACAACAACATCAAATAAACAACAACAACAACAATAACAACAACAACAACGTCAAATAGATAACAACAACAACAACGTCAATTAAACAACAACAACGTCAAATAAACAACAACAAAAACAACAACAACATCAACAACAACAAAAACGTCAAATAAATAACAACAACAACAACGTCAACAACAACAACTACGTCAAATAAACAACAACAACAACGTCAAATAAACAATAACAACAACACCAACGTCAACAACAACAATGTCAAATAAACAGCAACAACAACGTCAAATAAACAACAACAACAACAACGTCAAATAAACAACAACAACAACGTCAAATAAACAACAACAACAACAACAACAATTTCAAATAAACAACAACAACAACAACACCGTCAACAACAACAACAATGTCAAATAAACAACAACAATAACAACAACGTCAAATAAACAATAACAACAACTATGTCAACAAGAACAACAACGTCAAATAAACAACAATAAAAACAACAACAACAACGTCAATAAAACCAACAACGTCAAGTAAACAACAACAACAACAACAACGTCAAATAAACAACAACAACAACAACAACAACAATAACGTCAAATAAACAACAACCACAACAACGTCAAATAAACAACAACAACGTCAAATAAACAACAACAACAACAACAACAACAACAACGTCAAATAAACAACAACAACGTCAATAACAACAACAACAATGTCAAATAAACAACAACAACAACAATAACAACAACACCGTCAACAATAACAACAATGTCAAATAAACAACAACAACAACGTCAAATAAACAACAACCACAACAACGTCAACCCCAACAACAACAACGTCAAATAAACAACAAAAACAACGACAACAACAACGTCAAATAAACAACAACAACAACAACAACATCAACTAAACAACAACAATAACAACGTCAAATAAACAACAACCACAACAACAACGTCAAATAAACAACAACAACAACGTCAAATAAACAACAACAACAACAACAACAACAACAACACCAACAATAACAACAACAACAACGTCAAATAAACAACAAAAACAACAACAACAATGTCAACAACATTTACAACGTCAAATAAACAACAACAACAACAACAACGTCAAATAAACAACAATAACAACAACGTCAACAACAACAACAATGTCAAATTAACAAGAACAACAATAACAATAACAACGTCAAATAAACAACAACAATAACGTCAAATAAACAACAACAACAACAACAACAACGGCAAATAATCAACAACAACAACAAATACAACAACAACAACAACGTCAAATAACAACAACAACGACAAATAAACAACAACAACGTCAAATAAACAACAACAACAACAACGTCAATTAAACAACAACAACAACAACGTCAAATAAACAACAACAACAATGTGAAATAAATAAGAACAACAACAACAACGTCAAATAAACAACAAAAACAACAACAATAATAATAACAACAACAACAACGTCAACAACAACAACGTCAAATAAACAATAACAACAACAACAACGTCAACAACAACAACGTCAAATAAACAACAACCACAACAACGTCAAATAAACAACAACAACGTCAAATAAAGAACAACAATAACAACAACAACGTCAAATAAACAACAACAACAACAACAACAATGTCAAATAAACAACAACAACAACAACAACACCGTTAACAACAACAACAATGTCAAATAAACAACAACAACAACGTCAATTAAACAACAACAACAACGTCAACAACAACAACAAGGTCAAATAAACAACAACAACAACAACAACGTCAAATAAACAACAACAACAACAATAACAACAACAACAACGTCAAATAGATAACAACAACAACAACAACGTTAATTAAACAACAACAACGTCAAATAAACAACAACAAAAACAACAACAACATCAACAACAACAAAAACGTCAAATAAACAACAACAACAACAACGTCAAGAACAACAACTATGTCAAATAAACAATAACAACAACGTCAAATAAACAATAACAACAACACCAACGTTAACAACAACAACGTCAAATAAACAACAACAGCAACAACGTCAAATAAACAACAAAAACAACAACAATAATAATAACAACAACAACAACGTCAACAACAACAACGTCAAATAAACAATAACAACAACAACAACGTCAACAACAACAACGTCAAATAAACAACAACCACAACAACATCAAATAAACAACAACAACGTCAAATAAAGAACAACAATAACAACAACAACGTCAAATAAACAACAACAACAACAACAACAACAATGTCAAATAAACAACAACAACAACAACAACACCGTCAACAACAACAACAATGTCAAATAAACAACAACAACAACGTCAAATAAACAACAACAACAACAACAACGTAAAATAAACAACAACAACGTCAAATAAAGAAGAAGAACAACAACAACAACGTCAAATAAACAACAACAACAACGTCAACAACAACAACAACAACAACAATGTCAAATAAATAACAAAAACAACAACACCGTCAACAACAACAACAATGTCAAATAAACAACAACAACGTCAAATAAACAACAACAACGTCAAATAAACAACAACAACAACAACAACGTCAACAACAACGTCAAATAAAAAACAACAACAACGTCAAATAAACAACAACGTCAACAACAACAACAACGTGAAATAAACAACAACAACTATGTCAACAACAACAACATCAAATAAACAACAACAACAACAACAACAACGTCAACAACAACAACAACAACAACGTCAAATAAACAACAACAACAATAACAACGTCAAATAAACAAAAACAACAACAACAATAACAACACCGTCAAATAAACAACAACAACAACGTCAAATAAACAACAACAACAACAACAACGTCAAATAAACAACAACAACGTCAAATAAACAACAACAACAACAACGTCAAATAAACAACAACAACAACAATGTCAATAACAACAACGTCAAATAAACAACAACAACAACAACGTCAAATAAACAATAACAACAACAACGTCAACAACAACAACAACGTTAAATAAACAACAACAACAACAACAACGTAAAATAAACAACAACAACAACACCGTCAAATAAACAACAACAACAACCACGTCAAATAAACAACAACAACACCAACAACAACACCGTCAACAACAACAACAATGTCAAATAAACAACAACAACGTCAAATAAACAACAACAACAACGTCAACAACAACAACAACAACGTCAAATAAACAACAACAACAACAACGTCAAATAAATAACAACAACAACAACGTCAAATGAACAACAACAAATATGTCAACAACAACAACAACATCAAATAAACAACAACAACAACGTCAAATAAACAACAACAACAATAACAACGTCAAATAAACAACAACAACAACACCGTCAAATAAACAACAACAACAACAACGTCAAATAAACAACAACAACAACAACGTCAAATAAACAACAACAACAACGTCAAATAAACAACAACAACGTCAACAACAACAACAACGTCAAATAAACAACAACAACACCTATGTCAACAATAACAACAACGTCAAATAAACAACAACAACAACAACGTCAACAATAACAACAACGTCAAATAAACAACAACAACAACAACGTCAAATAAACAACAACAACAACAACAACAACGTCAACAATAACAACAACGTCAAATAAACAACAACAACAACATCAAATAAACAACAACAACAACGTCAAATAAACAACAACAACAATAACAACGTCAAATAAACAACAACAACAACAACAACACCGTCAAATAAACAACAACAACTACAACGTCAAATAAACAACAACAACAACAACGTCAAATAAACAACAACAACGTCAACAACCACAACAACGTCAAATAAACAACAACAACAACACCTATGTCAACAATAACAACAACGTCAAATAAACAACAACAACAACAACAACAACGTCAACAATAACAACAACGTCAAATAAACAACAACAACAACATCAAATAAACAATAACAACAACAACAACAACGTCAAATAAACAACAACCACAACAACGTCAAATAAACAACAACAACGTCAAATAAAGAACAACAACAACAACAACAACATCAAATAAACAACAACAACGTCAACAACAACAACAACAATGTCAAATAAACAACAACAACAACAATAACAACAACACCGTCAACAATAACAACAATGTCAAATAAACAACAACAACAACGTCAAATAAACAACAACGTCAACAACAACAACAACGTCAAATAAACAACAACCACAACAACGTCAACCCGAACAACAACAACGTCAAATAAACAACAAAAACAACGACAACAACAACGTCAAATAAACAACAACAACAACAACAACAACATCAACTAAACAACAACAATAACAACGTCAAATAAACAACAACCACAACAACAACGTCAAATAAACAACAACAACAACGTCAAATAAACAACAACAACAACAACAACAACAACAACAACAACACCAACAATAACAACAACAACAACGTCAAATAAACAACAAAAACAACAACAACAATGTCAACAACATTTACAACGTCAAATAAACAACAACAACAACAACAACGTCAAATAAACAACAATAACAACAACGTCAACAACAACAACAATGTCAAATTAACAAGAACAACAATAACAATAACAACGTCAAATAAACAACAACAATAACGTCAAATAAACAACAACAACAACAACAACAACGGCAAATAATCAACAACAACAACAAATACAACAACAACAACAACGTCAAATAACAACAACAACGACAAATAAACAACAACAACGTCAAATAAACAACAACAACAACAACGTCAATTAAACAACAACAACAACAACGTCAAATAAACAACAACAACAATGTGAAATAAATAAGAACAACAACAACAACGTCAAATAAACAACAAAAACAACAACAATAATAATAACAACAACAACAACGTCAACAACAACAACGTCAAATAAACAATAACAACAACAACAACGTCAACAACAACAACGTCAAATAAACAACAACCACAACAACGTCAAATAAACAACAACAACGTCAAATAAAGAACAACAATAACAACAACAACGTCAAATAAACAACAACAACAACAACAACAACAATGTCAAATAAACAACAACAACAACAACAACACCGTTAACAACAACAACAATGTCAAATAAACAACAACAACAACGTCAATTAAACAACAACAACAACGTCAACAACAACAACAAGGTCAAATAAACAACAACAACAACAACAACGTCAAATAAACAACAACAACAACAATAACAACAACAACAACGTCAAATAGATAACAACAACAACAACAACGTTAATTAAACAACAACAACGTCAAATAAACAACAACAAAAACAACAACAACATCAACAACAACAAAAACGTCAAATAAACAACAACAACAACAACGTCAAGAACAACAACTATGTCAAATAAACAATAACAACAACGTCAAATAAACAATAACAACAACACCAACGTTAACAACAACAACGTCAAATAAACAACAACAGCAACAACGTCAAATAAACAACAAAAACAACAACAATAATAATAACAACAACAACAACGTCAACAACAACAACGTCAAATAAACAATAACAACAACAACAACGTCAACAACAACAACGTCAAATAAACAACAACCACAACAACATCAAATAAACAACAACAACGTCAAATAAAGAACAACAATAACAACAACAACGTCAAATAAACAACAACAACAACAACAACAACAATGTCAAATAAACAACAACAACAACAACAACACCGTCAACAACAACAACAATGTCAAATAAACAACAACAACAACGTCAAATAAACAACAACAACAACAACAACGTAAAATAAACAACAACAACGTCAAATAAAGAAGAAGAACAACAACAACAACGTCAAATAAACAACAACAACAACGTCAACAACAACAACAACAACAACAATGTCAAATAAATAACAAAAACAACAACACCGTCAACAACAACAACAATGTCAAATAAACAACAACAACGTCAAATAAACAACAACAACGTCAAATAAACAACAACAACAACAACAACGTCAACAACAACGTCAAATAAAAAACAACAACAACGTCAAATAAACAACAACGTCAACAACAACAACAACGTGAAATAAACAACAACAACTATGTCAACAACAACAACATCAAATAAACAACAACAACAACAACAACAACGTCAACAACAACAACAACAACAACGTCAAATAAACAACAACAACAATAACAACGTCAAATAAACAAAAACAACAACAACAATAACAACACCGTCAAATAAACAACAACAACAACGTCAAATAAACAACAACAACAACAACAACGTCAAATAAACAACAACAACGTCAAATAAACAACAACAACAACAACGTCAAATAAACAACAACAACAACAACAATGTCAATAACAACAACGTCAAATAAACAACAACAACAACAACGTCAAATAAACAATAACAACAACAACGTCAACAACAACAACAACGTTAAATAAACAACAACAACAACAACAACGTAAAATAAACAACAACAACAACACCGTCAAATAAACAACAACAACAACCACGTCAAATAAACAACAACAACACCAACAACAACACCGTCAACAACAACAACAATGTCAAATAAACAACAACAACGTCAAATAAACAACAACAACAACGTCAACAACAACAACAACAACGTCAAATAAACAACAACAACAACAACGTCAAATAAATAACAACAACAACAACGTCAAATGAACAACAACAAATATGTCAACAACAACAACAACATCAAATAAACAACAACAACAACGTCAAATAAACAACAACAACAATAACAACGTCAAATAAACAAC
Source organism: Vicia faba (assembly GCA_948472305.1). Taxonomy (NCBI): domain Eukaryota; kingdom Viridiplantae; phylum Streptophyta; class Magnoliopsida; order Fabales; family Fabaceae; genus Vicia; species Vicia faba. The sequence continues at coordinate 1,343,787,261 of OX451735.1, forward strand.
AACAACAACACCGTCAAATAAACAACAACAACAACAACGTCAAATAAACAACAACAACAACAATGTCAAATAAACAACAACAACAACGTCAAATAAACAACAACAACGTCAACAACAACAACAACGTCAAATAAACAACAACAACACCTATGTCAACAATAACAACAACGTCAAATAAACAACAACAACAACAACGTCAACAATAACAACAACGTCAAATAAACAACAACAACAACAACGTCAAATAAACAACAACAACAACAACAACAACGTCAACAATAACAACAACGTCAAATAAACAACAACAACAACATCAAATAAACAACAACAACAACGTCAAATAAACAACAACAACAATAACAACGTCAAATAAACAACAACAACAACAACAACACCGTCAAATAAACAACAACAACTACAACGTCAAATAAACAACAACAACAACAACGTCAAATAAACAACAACAACGTCAACAACCACAACAACGTCAAATAAACAACAACAACAACACCTATGTCAACAATAACAACAACGTCAAATAAACAACAACAACAACAACAACAACGTCAACAATAACAACAACGTCAAATAAACAACAACAACAACATCAAATAAACAATAACAACAACAACAACAACGTCAAATAAACAACAACCACAACAACGTCAAATAAACAACAACAACGTCAAATAAAGAACAACAACAACAACAACAACATCAAATAAACAACAACAACGTCAACAACAACAACAACAATGTCAAATAAACAACAACAACAACAATAACAACAACACCGTCAACAATAACAACAATGTCAAATAAACAACAACAACAACGTCAAATAAACAACAACGTCAACAACTACAACAACGTCAACCCCAACAACAACAACGTCAAATAAACAACAACAACAACAACGTCAACAACAACAACAAGGTCAAATAAATAACAAAAACAACAACGTCAAATAAACAACAACAACAACAACAACATCAAAAAAACAACAACAACAACAATAACAACAACAACAACGTCAAATAGATAACAACAACAACAACGTCAATTAAACAACAACAACGTCAAATAAACAACAACAAAAACAACAACAACATCAACAACAACAAAAACGTCAAATAAATAACAACAACAACAACGTCAACAACAACAACTACGTCAAATAAACAACAACAACGTCAAATAAACAATAACAACAACACCAACGTCAACAACAACAATGTCAAATAAACAACAACAACAACGTCAAATAAACAACAACAACAACAACGTCAAATAAACAACAACAACAACGTCAAATAAACAACAACAACAACAACAATTTCAAATAAACAACAACAACAACAACACCGTCAACAACAACAACAATGTCAAATAAACAACAACAATAACAACAACGTCAAATAAACAATAACAACAACTATGTCAACAAGAACAACAACGTCAAATAAACAACAACAAAAACAACAACAACAACGTCAATAAAACCAACAACGTCAAGTAAACAACAACAACAACAACGTCAAATAAACAACAACAACAACAACAACAACAACAATAACGTCAAATAAACAACAACCACAACAACGTCAAATAAACAACAACAACGTCAAATAAAGAACAACAACAACAACAACAACGTCAAATAAACAACAACAACGTCAATAACAACAACAACAATGTCAAATAAACAACAACAACAACAATAACAACAACACCGTCAACAATAACAACAATGTCAAATAAACAACAACAACAACGTCAAATAAACAACAACGTCAACAACAACAACAACGTCAAATAAACAACAAGCACAACAACGTCAACCCCAACAACAACAACGTCAAATAAACAACAAAAACAACGACAACAACAACGTCAAATAAACAACAACAACAACAACAACATCAACTAAACAACAACAATAACAACGTCAAATAAACAACAACCACAACAACAACGTCAAATAAACAACAACAACAACGGCAAATAAACAACAACAACAACAACAACACCAACAATAACAACAACAACAACGTCAAATAAACAACAAAAACAACAACAACAATGTCAACAACATTTACAACGTCAAATAAACAACAACAACAACAACGTCAAATAAACAACAATAACAACAACGTCAACAACAACAACAATGTCAAATTAACAAGAACAACAATAACAATAACAACGTCAAATAAACAACAACAACAACAACACCGTCAAATAAACAACAACAACAACAACGTCAAATAAACAACAACAACAACAACGTCAAATAAACAACAACAACGTCAACAACAACAACAACGTCAAATAAACAACAACAACAACACCTATGTCAACAATAACAACAACGTCAAATAAACAACAACAACAACAACAACGTCAACAATAACAACAACGTCAAATAAACAACAACAACAACATCAAATAAACAATAACAACAACAACAACAACGTCAAATAAACAACAACCACAACAACGTCAAATAAACAACAACAACGTCAAATAAAGAACAACAACAACAACAACAACATCAAATAAACAACAACAACGTCAACAACAACAACAACAATGTCAAATAAACAACAACAACAACAATAAAAACAACACCGTCAACAATAACAACAATGTCAAATAAACAACAACAACAACGTCAAATAAACAACAACGTCAACAACTACAACAACGTCAACCCCAACAACAACAACGTCAAATAAACAACAACAACAACAACGTCAACAACAACAACAAGGTCAAATAAATAACAAAAACAACAACGTCAAATAAACAACAACAACAACAACATCAAATAAACAACAACAACAACAATAACAACAACAACAACGTCAAATAGATAACAACAACAACAACATCAATTAAACAACAACAACGTCAAATAAACAACAACAAAAACAACAACAACATCAACAACAACAAAAACGTCAAATAAATAACAACAACAACAACGTCAACAACAACAACTACGTCAAATAAACAACAACAACAACGTCAAATAAACAATAACAACAACACCAACGTCAACAACAACAATGTCAAATAAACAACAACAACAACGTCAAATAAACAACAACAACAACAACGTCAAATAAACAACAACAACAACGTCAAATAAACAACAACAACAACAACAATTTCAAATAAACAACAACAACAACAACACCGTCAACAACAACAACAATGTCAAATAAACAACAATAATAACAACAACGTCAAATAAACAATAACAACAACTATGTCAACAAGAACAACAACGTCAAATAAACAACAACAAAAACAACAACAACAACGTCAATAAAACCAACAACGTCAAGTAAACAACAACAACAACAACGTCAAATAAACAACAACAACAACAACAACAACAATAACGTCAAATAAACAACAACCACAACAACGTCAAATAAACAACAACAACGTCAAATAAAGAACAACAACAACAACAACAACAACAACATCAAATAAACAACAACAACGTCAATAACAACAACAACAATGTCAAATAAACAACAACAACAACAATAACAACAACACCGTCAACAATAACAACAATGTCAAATAAACAACAACAACAACGTCAAATAAACAACAACGTCAACAACAACAACAACGTCAAATAAACAACAACCACAACAACGTCAACCCCAACAACAACAACGTCAAATAAACAACAAAAACAACGACAACAACAACGTCAAATAAACAACAACAACAACAACAACATCAACTAAACAACAACAATAACAACGTCAAATAAACAACAACCACAACAACAACGTCAAATAAACAACAACAACAACGTCAAATAAACAACAACAACAACAACAACACCAACAATAACAACAACAACAACGTCAAATAAACAACAAAAACAACAACAACAATGTCAACAACATTTACAACGTCAAATAAACAACAACAACAACAACAACGTCAAATAAACAACAATAACAACAACGTCAACAACAACAACAATGTCAAATTAACAAGAACAACAATAACAATAACAACGTCAAATAAACAACAACAACAACAACACCGTCAAATAAACAACAACAACAACAACGTCAAATAAACAACAACAACAACAACGTCAAATAAACAACAACAACGTCAACAACAACAACGTCAAATAAACAACAACAACAACACCTATGTCAACAATAACAACAACGTCAAATAAACAACAACAACAACAACAACAACAACAACGTCAACAATAACAACAACGTCAAATAAACAACAACAACATCAAATAAACAATAACAACAACAACAACAACGTCAAATAAACAACAACCACAACAACGTCAAATAAACAATAACAACGTCAAATAAAGAACAACAACAACAACAACAACATCAAATAAACAACAACAACGTCAACAACAACAACAACAATGTCAAATAAACAACAACAACAACAATAACAACAACACCGTCAACAATAACAACAATGTCAAATAAACAACAACAACAACGTCAAATAAACAACAACGTTAACAACTACAACAACGTCAACCCCAACAACAACAACGTCAAATAAACAACAACAACAACAACAACGTCAACAACAACAACAAGGTCAAATAAATAACAAAAACAACAGCGTCAAATAAACAACAACAACAACATCAAATAAACAACAACAACAACAATAACAACAACAACAACGTCAAATAGATAACAACAACAACAACGTCAATTAAACAACAACAACGTCAAATAAACAACAACAAAAACAACAACAACATCAACAACAACAAAAACGTCAAATAAATAACAACAACAACAACGTCAACAACAACAACTACGTCAAATAAACAACAACAACAACGTCAAATAAACAATAACAACAACACCAACGTCAACAACAACAATGTCAAATAAACAGCAACAACAACGTCAAATAAACAACAACAACAACAACGTCAAATAAACAACAACAACAACGTCAAATAAACAACAACAACAACAACAACAATTTCAAATAAACAACAACAACAACAACACCGTCAACAACAACAACAATGTCAAATAAACAACAACAATAACAACAACGTCAAATAAACAATAACAACAACTATGTCAACAAGAACAACAACGTCAAATAAACAACAATAAAAACAACAACAACAACGTCAATAAAACCAACAACGTCAAGTAAACAACAACAACAACAACAACGTCAAATAAACAACAACAACAACAACAACAACAACAATAACGTCAAATAAACAACAACCACAACAACGTCAAATAAACAACAACAACGTCAAATAAACAACAACAACAACAACAACAACAACAACGTCAAATAAACAACAACAACGTCAATAACAACAACAACAATGTCAAATAAACAACAACAACAGCAATAACAACAACACCGTCAACAATAACAACAATGTCAAATAAACAACAACAACAACGTCAAATAAACAACAACGTCAACAACAACAACAACGTCAAATAAACAACAACCACAACAACGTCAACCCCAACAACAACAACGTCAAATAAACAACAAAAACAACGACAACAACAACGTCAAATAAACAACAACAACAACAACAACATCAACTAAACAACAACAATAACAACGTCAAATAAACAACAACCACAACAACAACGTCAAATAAACAACAACAACAACGTCAAATAAACAACAACAACAACAACAACAACAACAACACCAACAATAACAACAACAACAACGTCAAATAAACAACAAAAACAACAACAACAATGTCAACAACATTTACAACGTCAAATAAACAACAACAACAACAACAACGTCAAATAAACAACAATAACAACAACGTCAACAACAACAACAATGTCAAATTAACAAGAACAACAATAACAATAACAACGTCAAATAAACAACAACAATAACGTCAAATAAACAACAACAACAACAACAACAACGGCAAATAATCAACAACAACAACAAATACAACAACAACAACAACGTCAAATAACAACAACAACGACAAATAAACAACAACAACGTCAAATAAACAACAACAACAACAACATCAATTAAACAACAACAACAACAACGTCAAATAAACAACAACAACAATGTGAAATAAATAAGAACAACAACAACAACGTCAAATAAACAACAAAAACAACAACAATAATAATAACAACAACAACAACGTCAACAACAACAACGTCAAATAAACAATAACAACAACAACAACGTCAACAACAACAACGTCAAATAAACAACAACCACAACAACGTCAAATAAACAACAACAACGTCAAATAAAGAACAACAATAACAACAACAACGTCAAATAAACAACAACAACAACAACAACAATGTCAAATAAACAACAACAACAACAACAACACCGTTAACAACAACAACAATGTCAAATAAACAACAACAACAACGTCAATTAAACAACAACAACAACAACGTAAAATAAACAACAACAACGTCAAATAAAGAAGAAGAAGAACAACAACAACGTCAAATAAACAACAACAACAACGTCAACAACAACAACAACAACAACATCAAAAAAACAACTCCAACAACAATAACAACAACAACAACGTCAAATAGATAACAACAACAACAACGTCAATTAAACAACAACAACGTCAAATAAACAACAACAAAAACAACAACAACATCAACAACAACAAAAACGTCAAATAAATAACAACAACAACAACGTCAACAACAACAACTACGTCAAATAAACAACAACAACAACGTCAAATAAACAATAACAACAACACCAACGTCAACAACAACAATGTCAAATAAACAACAACAACAACGTCAAATAAACAACAACAACAACAACGTCAAATAAACAACAACAACAACGTCAAATAAACAACAACAACAACAACAATTTCAAATAAACAACAACAACAACAACACCGTCAACAACAACAACAATGTCAAATAAACAACAACAATAACAACAACGTCAAATAAACAATAACAACAACTATGTCAACAAGAACAACAACGTCAAATAAACAACAACAAAAACAACAACAACAACGTCAATAAAACCAACAACGTCAAGTAAACAACAACAACAACAACGTCAAATAAACAACAACAACAACAACAACAACAACAATAACGTCAAATAAACAACAACCACAACAACGTCAAATAAACAACAACAACGTCAAATAAAGAACAACAACAACAACAACAACAACGTCAAATAAACAACAACAACGTCAATAACAACAACAACAATGTCAAATAAACAACAACAACAACAACAATAACAACAACACCGTCAACAATAACAACAATGTCAAATAAACAACAACAACAACGTCAAATAAACAACAACGTCAACAACAACAACAACGTCAAATAAACAACAACCACAACAACGTCAACCCCAACAACAACAACGTCAAATAAACAACAAAAATAACGACAACAACAACGTCAAATAAACAACAACAACAACAACAACATCAACTAAACAACAACAATAACAACGTCAAATAAACAACAACCACAACAACAACGTCAAATAAACAACAACAACAACGGCAAATAAACAACAACAACAACAACAACACCAACAATAACAACAACAACAACGTCAAATAAACAACAAAAACAACAACAACAATGTCAACAACATTTACAACGTCAAACAAACAACAACAACAACAACAACGTCAAATAAACAACAATAACAACAACGTCAACAACAACAACAATGTCAAATTAACAAGAACAACAATAACAATAACAACGTCAAATAAACAACAACAACAACAACACCGTCAAATAAACAACAACAACAACAACGTCAAATAAACAACAACAACAACAACGTCAAATAAACAACAACAACGTCAACAACAACAACAACGTCAAATAAACAACAACAACAACAACACCTATGTCAACAATAACAACAACGTCAAATAAACAACAACAACAACAACAACAACGTCAACAATAACAACAACGTCAAATAAACAACAACAACAACATCAAATAAACAATAACAACAACAACAACAACGTCAAATAAACAACAACCACAACAACGTCAAATAAACAACAACAACGTCAAATAAAGAACAACAACAACAACAACATCAAATAAACAACAACAACGTCAACAACAACAACAACAATGTCAAATAAACAACAACAACAACAATAAAAACAACACCGTCAACAATAACAACAATGTCAAATAAACAACAACAACAACGTCAAATAAACAACAACGTCAACAACTACAACAACGTCAACCCCAACAACAACAACGTCAAATAAACAACAACAACAACAACGTCAACAACAACAACAAGGTCAAATAAATAACAAAAACAACAACGTCAAATAAACAACAACAACAACAACATCAAATAAACAACAACAACAACAATAACAACAACAACAACGTCAAATAGATAACAACAACAACAACATCAATTAAACAACAACAACGTCAAATAAACAACAACAAAAACAACAACAACATCAACAACAACAAAAACGTCAAATAAATAACAACAACAACAACGTCAACAACAACAACTACGTCAAATAAACAACAACAACAACGTCAAATAAACAATAACAACAACACCAACGTCAACAACAACAATGTCAAATAAACAACAACAACAACGTCAAATAAACAACAACAACAACAACGTCAAATAAACAACAACAACAACGTCAAATAAACAACAACAACAACAACAATTTCAAATAAACAACAACAACAACAACACCGTCAACAACAACAACAATGTCAAATAAACAACAACAATAACAACAACGTCAAATAAACAATAACAACAACTATGTCAACAAGAACAACAACGTCAAATAAACAACAACAAAAACAACAACAACAACGTCAATAAAACCAACAACGTCAAGTAAACAACAACAACAACGTCAAATAAACAACAACAACAACAACAACAACAATAACGTCAAATAAACAACAACCACAACAACGTCAAATAAACAACAACAACGTCAAATAAAGAACAACAACAACAACAACAACAACAACGTCAAATAAACAACAACAACGTCAATAACAACAACAACAATGTCAAATAAACAACAACAACAACAATAACAACAACACCGTCAACAATAACAACAATGTCAAATAAACAACAACAACAACGTCAAATAAACAACAACGTCAACAACAACAACAACGTCAAATAAACAACAACCACAACAACGTCAACCCCAACAACAACAACGTCAAATAAACAACAAAAACAACGACAACAACAACGTCAAATAAACAACAACAACAACAACAACATCAACTAAACAACAACAATAACAACGTCAAATAAACAACAACCACAACAACAACGTCAAATAAACAACAACAACAACAACGTCAAATAAACAACAACAACAACAACAACACCAACAATAACAACAACAACAACGTCAAATAAACAACAAAAACAACAACAACAATGTCAACAACATTTACAACGTCAAATAAACAACAACAACAACAACAACGTCAAATAAACAACAATAACAACAACGTCAACAACAACAACAATGTCAAATTAACAAGAACAACAATAACAATAACAACGTCAAATAAACAACAACAACAACAACACCGTCAAATAAACAACAACAACAACAACGTCAAATAAACAACAACAACAACAACGTCAAATAAACAACAACAACGTCAACAACAACAACAACGTCAAATAAACAACAACAACAACACCTATGTCAACAATAACAACAACGTCAAATAAACAACAACAACAACAACAACAACAACAACGTCAACAATAACAACAACGTCAAATAAACAACAACAACAACATCAAATAAACAATAACAACAACAACAACAATGTCAAATAAACAACAACCACAACAACGTCAAATAAACAACAACAACGTCAAATAAAGAACAACAACAACAACAACAACATCAAATAAACAACAACAACGTCAACAACAACAACAACAATGTCAAATAAACAACAACAACAACAATAACAACAACACCGTCAACAATAACAACAATGTCAAATAAACAACAACAACAACGTCAAATAAACAACAACGTCAACAACTACAACAACGTCAACCCCAACAACAACAACGTCAAATAAACAACAACAACAACAACAACAACGTCAACAACAACAACAAGGTCAAATAAATAACAAAAACAACAACGTCAAATAAACAACAACAACAACATCAAATAAACAACAACAACAACAATAACAACAACAACAACGTCAAATAGATAACAACAACAACAACGTCAATTAAACAACAACAACGTCAAATAAACAACAACAAAAACAACAACAACATCAACAACAACAAAAACGTCAAATAAATAACAACAACAACAACGTCAACAACAACAACTACGTCAAATAAACAACAACAACAACGTCAAATAAACAATAACAACAACACCAACGTCAACAACAACAATGTCAAATAAACAACAACAACAACGTCAAATAAACAACAACAACAACAACGTCAAATAAACAACAACAACAACGTCAAATAAACAACAACAACAACAACAACAATTTCAAATAAACAACAACAACAACAACACCGTCAACAACAACAACAATGTCAAATAAACAACAACAATAACAACAACGTCAAATAAACAATAACAACAACTATGTCAACAAGAACAACAACGTCAAATAAACAACAATAAAAACAACAACAACAACGTCAATAAAACCAACAACGTCAAGTAAACAACAACAACAACAACAACGTCAAATAAACAACAACAACAACAACAACAACAATAACGTCAAATAAACAACAACCACAACAACGTCAAATAAACAACAACAACGTCAAATAAAGAACAACAACAACAACAACAACGTCAAATAAACAACAACAACGTCAATAACAACAACAACAATGTCAAATAAACAACAACAACAACAATAACAACAACACCGTCAACAATAACAACAATGTCAAATAAACAACAACAACAACGTCAAATAAACAACAACGTCAACAACAACAACAACGTCAAATAAACAACAACCACAACAACGTCAACCCCAACAACAACAACGTCAAATAAACAACAAAAACAACGACAACAACAACGTCAAATAAACAACAACAACAACAACAACATCAACTAAACAACAACAATAACAACGTCAAATAAACAACAACCACAACAACAACGTCAAATAAACAACAACAACAACGTCAAATAAACAACAACAACAACAACAACAACAACAACACCAACAATAACAACAACAACAACGTCAAATAAACAACAAAAACAACAACAACAATGTCAACAACATTTACAACGTCAAATAAACAACAACAACAACAACAACGTCAAATAAACAACAATAACAACAACGTCAACAACAACAACAATGTCAAATTAACAAGAACAACAATAACAATAACAACGTCAAATAAACAACAACAATAACGTCAAATAAACAACAACAACAACAACAACAACGGCAAATAATCAACAACAACAACAAATACAACAACAACAACAACGTCAAATAACAACAACAACGACAAATAAACAACAACAACGTCAAATAAACAACAACAACAACAACAACGTCAATTAAACAACAACAACAACAACGTCAAATAAACAACAACAACAATGTGAAATAAATAAGAACAACAACAACAACGTCAAATAAACAACAAAAACAACAACAATAATAATAACAACAACAACAACGTCAACAACAACAACGTCAAATAAACAATAACAACAACAACAACGTCAACAACAACAACGTCAAATAAACAACAACCACAACAACGTCAAATAAACAACAACAACGTCAAATAAAGAACAACAATAACAACAACAACGTCAAATAAACAACAACAACAACAACAACAATGTCAAATAAACAACAACAACAACAACAACACCGTTAACAACAACAACAATGTCAAATAAACAACAACAACAACGTCAATTAAACAACAACAACAACAACAACGTAAAATAAACAACAACAACGTCAAATAAAGAAGAAGAAGAACAACAACAACGTCAAATAAACAACAACAACAACGTCAACAACAACAACAACAACAACAATGTCAAATAAACAACAACAACAAAAACACCGTCAACAACAACAACAATGTCAAATAAACAACAACAACGACAAATAAACAACAACAACAACGTCAACAACAACGTCAAATAAAAAACAACAACAACGTCAAATAAACAACAACGTCAACAACAACAACAACGTGAAATAAACAACAACAACTATGTCAACAACAACAACATCAAATAAACAACAACAACAACAACAACAACGTCAACAACAACAACAACAACAACGTCAAATAAACAACAACAACAATAACAACGTCAAATAAACAAAAACAACAACAACAATAACAACACCGTCAAATAAACAACAACAACAACGTCAAATAAACAACAACAACAACAACAACAACGTCAAATAAACAACAACAACAACAACGTCAAATAAACAACAACAACAACAATGTCAACAACAACAACGTCAAATAAACAACAACAACAACAACGTCAAATAAACAATAACAACAACAACGTCAACAACAACAAAAACGTCAAATAAATAACAACAACAACAACGTCAACAACAACAACTACGTCAAATAAACAACAACAACAACGTCAAATAAACAATAACAACAACACCAACGTCAACAACAACAATGTCAAATAAACAACAACAACAACGTCAAATAAACAACAACAACAACAACGTCAAATAAACAACAACAACAACGTCAAATAAACAACAACAACAACAACAATTTCAAATAAACAACAACAACAACAACACCGTCAACAACAACAACAATGTCAAATAAACAACAACAATAACAACAACGTCAAATAAACAATAACAACAACTATGTCAACAAGAACAACAACGTCAAATAAACAACAACAAAAACAACAACAACAACGTCAATAAAACCAACAACGTCAAGTAAACAACAACAACAACAACGTCAAATAAACAACAACAACAACAACAACAACAATAACGTCAAATAAACAACAACCACAACAACGTCAAATAAACAACAACAACGTCAAATAAAGAACAACAACAACAACAACAACAACAACATCAAATAAACAACAACAACGTCAATAACAACAACAACAATGTCAAATAAACAACAACAACAACAATAACAACAACACCGTCAACAATAACAACAATGTCAAATAAACAACAACAACAACGTCAAATAAACAACAACGTCAACAACAACAACAACGTCAAATAAACAACAACCACAACAACGTCAACCCCAACAACAACAACGTCAAATAAACAACAAAAACAACGACAACAACAACGTCAAATAAACAACAACAACAACAACAACATCAACTAAACAACAACAATAACAACGTCAAATAAACAACAACCACAACAACAACGTCAAATAAACAACAACAACAACGTCAAATAAACAACAACAACAACAACAACACCAACAATAACAACAACAACAACGTCAAATAAACAACAAAAACAACAACAACAATGTCAACAACATTTACAACGTCAAATAAACAACAACAACAACAACGTCAAATAAACAACAATAACAACAACGTCAACAACAACAAGAATGTCAAATTAACAAGAACAACAATAACAATAACAACGTCAAATAAACAACAACAACAACAACACCGTCAAATAAACAACAACAACAACAACGTCAAATAAACAACAACAACAACAACGTCAAATAAACAACAACAACGTCAACAACAACAACAACGTCAAATAAACAACAACAACAACACCTATGTCAACAATAACAACAACGTCAAATAAACAACAACAACAACAACAACGTCAACAATAACAACAACGTCAAATAAACAACAACAACATCAAATAAACAATAACAACAACAACAACAACGTCAAATAAACAACAACCACAACAACGTCAAATAAACAATAACAACGTCAAATAAAGAACAACAACAACAACAACAACATCAAATAAACAACAACAACGTCAACAACAACAACAACAATGTCAAATAAACAACAACAACAACAATAACAACAACACCGTCAACAATAACAACAATGTCAAATAAACAACAACAACAACGTCAAATAAACAACAACGTTAACAACTACAACAACGTCAACCCCAACAACAACAACGTCAAAAAAACAACAACAACAACAACAACGTCAACAACAACAACAAGGTCAAATAAATAACAAAAACAACAACGTCAAATAAACAACAACAACAACATCAAATAAACAACAACAACAACAATAACAACAACAACAACGTCAAATAGATAACAACAACAACAACGTCAATTAAACAACAACAACGTCAAATAAACAACAACAAAAACAACAACAACATCAACAACAACAAAAACGTCAAATAAATAACAACAACAACAACGTCAACAACAACAACTACGTCAAATAAACAACAACAACAACGTCAAATAAACAATAACAACAACACCAACGTCAACAACAACAATGTCAAATAAACAGCAACAACAACGTCAAATAAACAACAACAACAACAACGTCAAATAAACAACAACAACAACGTCAAATAAACAACAACAACAACAACAACAATTTCAAATAAACAACAACAACAACAACACCGTCAAATAAACAATAACAACAACTATGTCAACAAGAACAACAACGTCAAATAAACAACAATAAAAACAACAACAACAACGTCAATAAAACCAACAACGTCAAGTAAACAACAACAACAACAACAACGTCAAATAAACAACAACAACAACAACAACAACAATAACGTCAAATAAACAACAACCACAACAACGTCAAATAAACAACAACAACGTCAAATAAACAACAACAACAACAACAACAACAACGTCAAATAAACAACAACAACGTCAATAACAACAACAACAATGTCAAATAAACAACAACAACAACAATAACAACAACACCGTCAACAATAACAACAATGTCAAATAAACAACAACAACAACGTCAAATAAACAACAACGTCAACAACAACAACAACGTCAAATAAACAACAACCACAACAACGTCAACCCCAACAACAACAACGTCAAATAAACAACAAAAACAACGACAACAACAACGTCAAATAAACAACAACAACAACAACATCAACTAAACAACAACAATAACAACGTCAAATAAACAACAACCACAACAACAACGTCAAATAAACAACAACAACAACGTCAAATAAACAACAACAACAACAACAACAACAACACCAACAATAACAACAACAACAACGTCAAATAAACAACAAAAACAACAACAACAATGTCAACAACATTTACAACGTCAAATAAACAACAACAACAACAACAACGTCAAATAAACAACAATAACAACAACGTCAACAACAACAACAATGTCAAATTAACAAGAACAACAATAACAATAACAACGTCAAATAAACAACAACAATAACGTCAAATAAACAACAACAACAACAACAACAACGGCAAATAATCAACAACAACAACAAATACAACAACAACAACAACGTCAAATAACAACAACAACGACAAATAAACAACAACAACGTCAAATAAACAACAACAACAACAACGTCAATTAAACAACAACAACAACAACGTCAAATAAACAACAACAATAATGTGAAATAAATAAGAACAACAACAACAACGTCAAATAAACAACAAAAACAACAACAATAATAATAACAACAACAACAACGTCAACAACAACAACGTCAAATAAACAATAACAACAACAACAACGTCAACAATAACAACGTCAAATAAACAACAACCACAACAACGTCAAATAAACAACAACAACGTCAAATAAAGAACAACAATAACAACAACAACGTCAAATAAACAACAACAACAACAACAACAATGTCAAATAAACAACAACAACAACAACAACACCGTTAACAACAACAACAATGTCAAATAAACAACAACAACAACGTCAATTAAACAACAACAACAACAACGTAAAATAAACAACAACAACGTCAAATAAAGAAGAAGAAGAACAACAACAACGTCAAATAAACAACAACAACAACGTCAACAACAACAACAACAACATCAAAAAAACAACAACAACAACAATAACAACAACAACAACGTCAAATAGATAACAACAACAACAACGTCAATTAAACAACAACAACGTCAAATAAACAACAACAAAAACAACAACAACATCAACAACAACAAAAACGTCAAATAAATAACAACAACAACAACGTCAACAACAACAACTACGTCAAATAAACAACAACAACAACGTCAAATAAACAATAACAACAACACCAACGTCAACAACAACAATGTCAAATAAACAACAACAACAACGTCAAATAAACAACAACAACAACAACAACGTCAAATAAACAACAACAACAACGTCAAATAAACAACAACAACAACAACAATTTCAAATAAACAACAACAACAACAACACCGTCAACAACAACAACAATGTCAAATAAACAACAACAATAACAACAACGTCAAATAAACAATAACAACAACTATGTCAACAAGAACAACAACGTCAAATAAACAACAACAAAAACAACAACAACAACAACGTCAATAAAACCAACAACGTCAAGTAAACAACAACAACAACAACGTCAAATAAACAACAACAACAACAACAACAACAACAATAACGTCAAATAAACAACAACCACAACAACGTCAAATAAACAACAACAACGTCAAATAAAGAACAACAACAACAACAACAACAACGTCAAATAAACAACAACAACGTCAATAACAACAACAACAATGTCAAATAAACAACAACAACAACAATAACAACAACACCGTCAACAATAACAACAATGTCAAATAAACAACAACAACAACGTCAAATAAACAACAACGTCAACAACAACAACAACGTCAAATAAACAACAACCACAACAACGTCAACCCCAACAACAACAACGTCAAATAAACAACAAAAACAACGACAACAACAACGTCAAATAAACAACAACAACAACAACAACATCAACTAAACAACAACAATAACAACGTCAAATAAACAACAACCACAACAACAACGTCAAATAAACAACAACAACAACGGCAAATAAACAACAACAACAACAACAACACCAACAATAACAACAACAACAACGTCAAATAAACAACAAAAACAACAACAACAATGTCAACAACATTTACAACGTCAAATAAACAACAACAACAACAACAACGTCAAATAAACAACAATAACAACAACGTCAACAACAACAACAATGTCAAATTAACAAGAACAACAATAACAATAACAACGTCAAATAAACAACAACAACAACAACACCGTCAAATAAACAACAACAACAACAACGTCAAATAAACAACAACAACAACACCGTCAAATAAACAACAACAACGTCAACAACAACAACAACGTCAAATAAACAACAACAACAACAACACCTATGTCAACAATAACAACAACGTCAAATAAACAACAACAACAACAACAACAACGTCAACAATAACAACAACGTCAAATAAACAACAACAACAACATCAAATAAACAATAACAACAACAACAACAACGTCAAATAAACAACAACCACAACAACGTCAAATAAACAACAACAACGTCAAATAAAGAACAACAACAACAACAACATCAAATAAACAACAACAACGTCAACAACAACAACAACAATGTCAAATAAACAACAACAACAACAATAAAAACAACACCGTCAACAATAACAACAATGTCAAATAAACAACAACAACAACGTCAAATAAACAACAACGTCAACAACTACAACAACGTCAACCCCAACAACAACAACGTCAAATAAACAACAACAACAACAACAACGTCAACAACAACAACAAGGTCAAATAAATAACAAAAACAACAACGTCAAATAAACAACAACAACAACAACATCAAATAAACAACAACAACAACAATAACAACAACAACAACGTCAAATAGATAACAACAACAACAACATCAATTAAACAACAACAACGTCAAATAAACAACAACAAAAACAACAACAACATCAACAACAACAAAAACGTCAAATAAATAACAACAACAACAACGTCAACAACAACAACTACGTCAAATAAACAACAACAACAACGTCAAATAAACAATAACAACAACACCAACGTCAACAACAACAATGTCAAATAAACAACAACAACAACGTCAAATAAACAACAACAACAACAACGTCAAATAAACAACAACAACAACGTCAAATAAACAACAACAACAACAACAATTTCAAATAAACAACAACAACAACAACACCGTCAACAACAACAACAATGTCAAATAAACAACAACAATAACAACAACGTCAAATAAACAATAACAACAACTATGTCAACAAGAACAACAACGTCAAATAAACAACAACAAAAACAACAACAACAACGTCAATAAAACCAACAACGTCAAGTAAACAACAACAACAACAACGTCAAATAAACAACAACAACAACAACAACAATAACGTCAAATAAACAACAACCACAACAACGTCAAATAAACAACAACAACGTCAAATAAAGAACAACAACAACAACAACAACAACGTCAAATAAACAACAACAACGTCAATAACAACAACAACAATGTCAAATAAACAACAACAACAACAATAACAACAACACCGTCAACAATAACAACAATGTCAAATAAACAACAACAACAACGTCAAATAAACAACAACGTCAACAACAACAACAACGTCAAATAAACAACAACCACAACAACGTCAACCCCAACAACAACAACGTCAAATAAACAACAAAAACAACGACAACAACAATGTCAAATAAACAACAACAACAACAACATCAACTAAACAACAACAATAACAACGTCAAATAAACAACAACCACAACAACAACGTCAAATAAACAACAACAACAACGTCAAATAAACAACAACAACAACAACAACACCAACAATAACAACAACAACAACGTCAAATAAACAACAAAAACAACAACAACAATGTCAACAACATTTACAACGTCAAATAAACAACAACAACAACAACAACGTCAAATAAACAACAATAACAACAACGTCAACAACAACAACAATGTCAAATTAACAAGAACAACAATAACAATAACAACGTCAAATAAACAACAACAACAACAACACCGTCAAATAAACAACAACAACAACAACGTCAAATAAACAACAACAACAACAACGTCAAATAAACAACAACAACGTCAACAACAACAACAACGTCAAATAAACAACAACAACAACAACACCTATGTCAACAATAACAACAACGTCAAATAAACAACAACAACAACAACAACAACGTCAACAATAACAACAACGTCAAATAAACAACAACAACAACATCAAATAAACAATAACAACAACAACAACAACGTCAAATAAACAACAACCACAACAACGTCAAATAAACAACAACAACGTCAAATAAAGAACAACAACAACAACAACAACATCAAATAAACAACAACAACGTCAACAACAACAACAACAATGTCAAATAAACAACAACAACAACAATAACAACAACACCGTCAACAATAACAACAATGTCAAATAAACAACAACAACAACGTCAAATAAACAACAACGTCAACAACTACAACAACGTCAACCCCAACAACAACAACGTCAAATAAACAACAACAACAACAACAACGTCAACAACAACAACAAGGTCAAATAAATAACAAAAACAACAACGTCAAATAAACAACAACAACAACAACATCAAATAAACAACAACAACAACAATAACAACAACAACAACGTCAAATAGATAACAACAACAACAACATCAATTAAACAACAACAACGTCAAATAAACAACAACAAAAACAACAACAACATCAACAACAACAAAAACGTCAAATAAATAACAACAACAACAACGTCAACAACAACAACTACGTCAAATAAACAACAACAACAACGTCAAATAAACAATAACAACAACACCAACGTCAACAACAACAATGTCAAATAAACAACAACAACAACGTCAAATAAACAACAACAACAACAACGTCAAATAAACAACAACAACAACGTCAAATAAACAACAACAACAACAACAATTTCAAATAAACAACAACAACAACAACACCGTCAACAACAACAACAATGTCAAATAAACAACAACAATAACAACAACGTCAAATAAACAATAACAACAACTATGTCAACAAGAACAACAACGTCAAATAAACAACAACAAAAACAACAACAACAACGTCAATAAAACCAACAACGTCAAGTAAACAACAACAACAACAACGTCAAATAAACAACAACAACAACAACAACAACAATAACGTCAAATAAACAACAACCACAACAACGTCAAATAAACAACAACAACGTCAAATAAAGAACAACAACAACAACAACAACAACAACGTCAAATAAACAACAACAACGTCAATAACAACAACAACAATGTCAAATAAACAACAACAACAACAATAACAACAACACCGTCAACAATAACAACAATGTCAAATAAACAACAACAACAACGTCAAATAAACAACAACGTCAACAACAACAACAACGTCAAATAAACAACAACCACAACAACGTCAACCCCAACAACAACAACGTCAAATAAACAACAAAAACAACGACAACAACAACGTCAAATAAACAACAACAACAACAACAACATCAACTAAACAACAACAATAACAACGTCAAATAAACAACAACCACAACAACAACGTCAAATAAACAACAACAACAACGTCAAATAAACAACAACAACAACAACAACACCAACAATAACAACAACAACAACGTCAAATAAACAACAAAAACAACAACAACAATGTCAACAACATTTACAACGTCAAATAAACAACAACAACAACAACAACGTCAAATAAACAACAATAACAACAACGTCAACAACAACAACAATGTCAAATTAACAAGAACAACAATAACAATAACAACGTCAAATAAACAACAACAACAACAACACCGTCAAATAAACAACAACAACAACAACGTCAAATAAACAACAACAACAACAACGTCAAATAAACAACAACAACGTCAACAACAACAACAACGTCAAATAAACAACAACAACAACACCTATGTCAACAATAACAACAACGTCAAATAAACAACAACAACAACAACAACAACAACGTCAACAATAACAACAACGTCAAATAAACAACAACAACAACATCAAATAAACAATAACAACAACAACAACAACGTCAAATAAACAACAACCACAACAACGTCAAATAAACAACAACAACGTCAAATAAAGAACAACAACAACAACAACAACATCAAATAAACAACAACAACGTCAACAACAACAACAACAATGTCAAATAAACAACAACAACAACAATAACAACAACACCGTCAACAATAACAACAATGTCAAATAAACAACAACAACAACGTCAAATAAACAACAACGTCAACAACTACAACAACGTCAACCCCAACAACAACAACGTCAAATAAACAACAACAACAACAACAACAACGTCAACAACAACAACAAGGTCAAATAAATAACAAAAACAACAACGTCAAATAAACAACAACAACAACATCAAATAAACAACAACAACAACAATAACAACAACAACAACGTCAAATAGATAACAACAACAACAACGTCAATTAAACAACAACAACGTCAAATAAACAACAACAAAAACAACAACAACATCAACAACAACAAAAACGTCAAATAAATAACAACAACAACAACGTCAACAACAACAACTACGTCAAATAAACAACAACAACAACGTCAAATAAACAATAACAACAACACCAACGTCAACAACAACAATGTCAAATAAACAACAACAACAACGTCAAATAAACAACAACAACAACAACAACGTCAAATAAACAACAACAACAACGTCAAATAAACAACAACAACAACAACAACAATTTCAAATAAACAACAACAACAACAACACCGTCAACAACAACAACAATGTCAAATAAACAACAACAATAACAACAACGTCAAATAAACAATAACAACAACTATGTCAACAAGAACAACAACGTCAAATAAACAACAATAAAAACAACAACAACAACGTCAATAAAACCAACAACGTCAAGTAAACAACAACAACAACAACAACGTCAAATAAACAACAACAACAACAACAACAACAATAACGTCAAATAAACAACAACCACAACAACGTCAAATAAACAACAACAACGTCAAATAAAGAACAACAACAACAACAACAACGTCAAATAAACAACAACAACGTCAATAACAACAACAACAATGTCAAATAAACAACAACAACAACAATAACAACAACACCGTCAACAATAACAACAATGTCAAATAAACAACAACAACAACGTCAAATAAACAACAACGTCAACAACAACAACAACGTCAAATAAACAACAACCACAACAACGTCAACCCCAACAACAACAACGTCAAATAAACAACAAAAACAACGACAACAACAACGTCAAATAAACAACAACAACAACAACAACATCAACTAAACAACAACAATAACAACGTCAAATAAACAACAACCACAACAACAACGTCAAATAAACAACAACAACAACGTCAAATAAACAACAACAACAACAACAACACCAACAATAACAACAACAACAACGTCAAATAAACAACAAAAACAACAACAACAATGTCAACAACATTTACAACGTCAAATAAACAACAACAACAACAACAACGTCAAATAAACAACAATAACAACAACGTCAACAACAACAACAATGTCAAATTAACAAGAACAACAATAACAATAACAACGTCAAATAAACAACAACAACAACAACACCGTCAAATAAACAACAACAACAACAACGTCAAATAAACAACAACAACAACAACGTCAAATAAACAACAACAACGTCAACAACAACAACAACGTCAAATAAACAACAACAACAACACCTATGTCAACAATAACAACAACGTCAAATAAACAACAACAACAACAACAACAACGTCAACAATAACAACAACGTCAAATAAACAACAACAACAACATCAAATAAACAATAACAACAACAACAACAACGTCAAATAAACAACAACCACAACAACGTCAAATAAACAACAACAACGTCAAATAAAGAACAACAACAACAACAACAACATCAAATAAACAACAACAACGTCAACAACAACAACAACAATGTCAAATAAACAACAACAACAACAATAACAACAACACCGTCAACAATAACAACAATGTCAAATAAACAACAACAACAACGTCAAATAAACAACAACGTCAACAACTACAACAACGTCAACCCCAACAACAACAACGTCAAATAAACAACAACAACAACAACAACAACGTCAACAACAACAACAAGGTCAAATAAATAACAAAAACAACAACGTCAAATAAACAACAACAACAACATCAAATAAACAACAACAACAACAATAACAACAACAACAACGTCAAATAGATAACAACAACAACAACGTCAATTAAACAACAACAACGTCAAATAAACAACAACAAAAACAACAACAACATCAACAACAACAAAAACGTCAAATAAATAACAACAACAACAACGTCAACAACAACAACTACGTCAAATAAACAACAACAACAACGTCAAATAAACAATAACAACAACACCAACGTCAACAACAACAATGTCAAATAAACAACAACAACAACGTCAAATAAACAACAACAACAACAACGTCAAATAAACAACAACAACAACGTCAAATAAACAACAACAACAACAACAACAACAATTTCAAATAAACAACAACAACAACAACACCGTCAACAACAACAACAATGTCAAATAAACAACAACAATAACAACAACGTCAAATAAACAATAACAACAACTATGTCAACAAGAACAACAACGTCAAATAAACAACAATAAAAACAACAACAACAACGTCAATAAAACCAACAACGTCAAGTAAACAACAACAACAACAACAACGTCAAATAAACAACAACAACAACAACAACAACAATAACGTCAAATAAACAACAACCACAACAACGTCAAATAAACAACAACAACGTCAAATAAAGAACAACAACAACAACAACAACGTCAAATAAACAACAACAACGTCAATAACAACAACAACAATGTCAAATAAACAACAACAACAACAATAACAACAACACCGTCAACAATAACAACAATGTCAAATAAACAACAACAACAACGTCAAATAAACAACAACGTCAACAACAACAACAACGTCAAATAAACAACAACCACAACAACGTCAACCCCAACAACAACAACGTCAAATAAACAACAAAAACAACGACAACAACAACGTCAAATAAACAACAACAACAACAACAACATCAACTAAACAACAACAATAACAACGTCAAATAAACAACAACCACAACAACAACGTCAAATAAACAACAACAACAACGTCAAATAAACAACAACAACAACAACAACAACAACAACACCAACAATAACAACAACAACAACGTCAAATAAACAACAAAAACAACAACAACAATGTCAACAACATTTACAACGTCAAATAAACAACAACAACAACAACAACGTCAAATAAACAACAATAACAACAACGTCAACAACAACAACAATGTCAAATTAACAAGAACAACAATAACAATAACAACGTCAAATAAACAACAACAATAACGTCAAATAAACAACAACAACAACAACAACAACGGCAAATAATCAACAACAACAACAAATACAACAACAACAACAACGTCAAATAACAACAACAACGACAAATAAACAACAACAACGTCAAATAAACAACAACAACAACAACGTCAATTAAACAACAACAACAACAACGTCAAATAAACAACAACAACAATGTGAAATAAATAAGAACAACAACAACAACGTCAAATAAACAACAAAAACAACAACAATAATAATAACAACAACAACAACGTCAACAACAACAACGTCAAATAAACAATAACAACAACAACAACGTCAACAACAACAACGTCAAATAAACAACAACCACAACAACGTCAAATAAACAACAACAACGTCAAATAAAGAACAACAATAACAACAACAACGTCAAATAAACAACAACAACAACAACAACAATGTCAAATAAACAACAACAACAACAACAACACCGTTAACAACAACAACAATGTCAAATAAACAACAACAACAACGTCAATTAAACAACAACAACAACAACAACGTAAAATAAACAACAACAACGTCAAATAAAGAAGAAGAAGAACAACAACAACGTCAAATAAACAACAACAACAACGTCAACAACAACAACAACAACAACAATGTCAAATAAACAACAACAACAAAAACACCGTCAACAACAACAACAATGTCAAATAAACAACAACAACGACAAATAAACAACAACAACAACAACGTCAACAACAACGTCAAATAAAAAACAACAACAACGTCAAATAAACAACAACGTCAACAACAACAACAACGTGAAATAAACAACAACAACTATGTCAACAACAACAACATCAAATAAACAACAACAACAACAACAACAACGTCAACAACAACAACAACAACAACGTCAAATAAACAACAACAACAATAACAACGTCAAATAAACAAAAACAACAACAACAATAACAACACCGTCAAATAAACAACAACAACAACGTCAAATAAACAACAACAACAACAACAACGTCAAATAAACAACAACAACAACAACGTCAAATAAACAACAACAACAACAATGTCAACAACAACAACGTCAAATAAACAACAACAACAACAACGTCAAATAAACAATAACAACAACAACGTCAACAACAACAACAACGTTAAATAAACAACAACAACAACAACGTAAAATAAACAACAACAACAACACCGTCAAATAAACAACAACAACAACCACGTCAAATAAACAACAACAACACCAACAACAACACCGTCAACAACAACAACAATGTCAAATAAACAACAACAACGTCAAATAAACAACAACAACAACGTCAACAACAACAACAACAACGTCAAATAAACAACAACAACAACAACGTCAAATAAATAACAACAACAAAACCGTCAAATGAACAACAACAAATATGTCAACAACAACAACAACATCAAATAAACAACAACAACAACGTCAAATAAACAACAACAACAATAACAACGTCAAATAAACAACAACAACAACACCGTCAAATAAACAACAACAACAACAACGTCAAATAAACAACAACAACAACAACAACGTCAAAAAAACAACAACAACAACGTCAAATAAACTACAACAACGTCAACAACAACAACAACGTCAAATAAACAACAACAACAACACCTATGTCAACAATAACAACAACGTCAAATAAACAACAACAACAACGTCAACAATAACAACAACGTCAAATAAACAACAACGTCAAATAAACAACAACAACAACAACAACACCATCAAATAAACAACAACAACAACAACGTCAAATAAACAACAACAACAATAACGTCAAATAAACAACAACAAAAACAACGTCAACAACAACAACAACGTCAAATAAACAACAACAACAACGTCAAAAACAACAACAACAACAACAACGTCAAATAAACAACAACAGCAACGTCAAATAAACAATAACAACAACAACAATGTCAAATAAACAACAACAACGTCAAATAAACAACAATAACAACAACGTCAACAACAACAACAATGTCAAATTAACAAGAACAACAATAACAATAACAACGTCAAATAAACAACAACAACAACAACACCGTCAAATAAACAACAACAACAACAACGTCAAATAAACAACAACAACAACGTCAAATAAACAACAACAACGTCAACAACAACAACAACGTCAAATAAACAACAACAACAACACCTATGTCAACAATAACAACAACGTCAAATAAACAACAACAACAACAACAACAACAACAACAACGTCAACAATAACAACAACGTCAAATAAACAACAACAACAACATCAAATAAACAATAACAACAACAACAACAACGTCAAATAAACAACAACCACAACAACGTCAAATAAACAACAACAACGTCAAATAAAGAACAAGAACAACAACAACAACATCAAATAAACAACAACAACGTCAACAACAACAACAACAATGTCAAATAAACAACAACAACAACAATAACAACAACACCGTCAACAATAACAACAATGTCAAATAAACAACAACAACAACGTCAAATAAACAACAACGTCAACAACTACAACAACGTCAACCCCAACAACAACAACGTCAAATAAACAACAACAACAACAACAACGTCAACAACAACAACAAGGTCAAATAAATAACAAAAACAACAACGTCAAATAAACAACAACAACAACATCAAATAAACAACAACAACAACAATAACAACAACAACAACGTCAAATAGATAACAACAACAACAACGTCAATTAAACAACAACAACGGGAAATAAACAACAACAAAAACAACAACAACATCAACAACAACAAAAACGTCAAATAAATAACAACAACAACAACGTCAACAACAACAACTACGTCAAATAAACAACAACAACAACGTCAAATAAACAAAAACAACAACACCAACGTCAACAACAACAATGTCAAATAAACAACAACAACAACGTCAAATAAACAACAACAACAACAACGTCAAATAAACAACAACAACAACGTCAAATAAACAACAACAACAACAACAACAATTTCAAATAAACAACAACAACAACAACACCGTCAACAACAACAACAATGTCAAATAAACAACAACAATAACAACAACGTCAAATAAACAATAACAACAACTATGTCAACAAGAACAACAACGTCAAATAAACAACAACAAAAACAACAACAACAACGTCAATAAAACCAACAACGTCAAGTAAACAACAACAACAACAACAACGTCAAATAAACAACAACAACAACAACAACAACAATAACGTCAAATAAACAACAACCACAACAACGTCAAATAAACAACAACAACGTCAAATAAAGAACAACAACAACAACAACAACAACAACAACGTCAAATAAACAACAACAACGTCAATAACAACAACAACAATGTCAAATAAACAACAACAACAACAATAACAACAACACCGTCAACAATAACAACAATGTCAAATAAACAACAACAACAACGTCAAATAAACAACAACGTCAACAACAACAACAACGTCAAATAAACAACAACCACAACAACGTCAACCCGAACAACAACAACGTCAAATAAACAACAAAAACAACGACAACAACAACGTCAAATAAACAACAACAACAACAACAACAACATCAACTAAACAACAACAATAACAACGTCAAATAAACAACAACCACAACAACAACGTCAAATAAACAACAACAACAACGTCAAATAAACAACAACAACAACAACAACACCAACAATAACAACAACAACAACGTCAAATAAACAACAAAAACAACAACAACAATGTCAACAACATTTACAACGTCAAATAAACAACAACAACAACAACAACGTCAAATAAACAACAATAACAACAACGTCAACAACAACAACAATGTCAAATTAACAAGAACAACAATAACAATAACAACGTCAAATAAACAACAACAATAACGTCAAATAAACAACAACAACAACAACAACGGCAAATAATCAACAACAACAACAAATACAACAACAACAACAACAACAACGTCAAATAACAACAACAACGACAAATAAACAACAACAACGTCAAATAAACAACAACAACAACAACAACGTCAATTAAACAACAACAACAACAACGTCAAATAAACAACAACAACAATGTGAAATAAATAAGAACAACAACAACAACGTCAAATAAACAACAAAAACAACAACAATAATAATAACAACAACAACAACGTCAACAACAACAACGTCAAATAAACAATAACAACAACAACAACGTCAACAACAACAACGTCAAATAAACAACAACCACAACAACGTCAAATAAACAACAACAACGTCAAATAAAGAACAACAATAACAACAACAACGTCAAATAAACAACAACAACAACAACAACAATGTCAAATAAACAACAACAACAACAACAACACCGTTAACAACAACAACAATGTCAAATAAGCAACAACAACAACGTCAATTAAACAACAACAACAACAACAACGTAAAATAAACAACAACAACGTCAAATAAAGAAGAAGAACAACAACAACAACGTCAAATAAACAACAACAACAACGTCAACAACAACAACAACAACAATGTCAAATAAACAACAACAACAAAAACACCGTCAACAACAACAACAATGTCAAATAAACAACAACAACGACAAATAAACAACAACAACAACAACGTCAACAACAACGTCAAATAAAAAACAACAACAACGTCAAATAAACAACAACGTCAACAACAACAACAACGTGAAATAAACAACAACAACTATGTCAACAACAACAACATCAAATAAACAACAACAACAACAACAACAACAACGTCAACAACAACAACAACAACAACAACGTCAAATAAACAACAACAACAATAACAACGTCAAATAAACAAAAACAACAACAACAATAACAACACCGTCAAATAAACAACAACAACAACGTCAAATAAACAACAACAACAACAACAACGTTAAATAAACAACAACAAAAACAACGTCAAATAAACAACAACAACAACAACAATGTCAACAACAACAACGTCAAATAAACAACAACAACAACAACGTCAAATAAACAATAACAACAACAACGTCAACAACAACAACAACGTTAAATAAACAACAACAACAACAACGTAAAATAAACAACAACAACAACACCGTCAAATAAACAACAACAACAACCACGTCAAATAAACAACAACAACACCAACAACAACACCGTCAACAACAACAACAATGTCAAATAAACAACAACAACGTCAAATAAACAACAACAACAACGTCAAAAACAACAACAACAACGTCAAATAAACAACAACAACAACAACGTCAAATAAATAACAACAACAACAACGTCAAATGAACAACAACAAATATGTCAACAACAACAACAACATCAAATAAACAACAACAACAACGTCAAATAAACAACAACAACAATAACAACGTCAAATAAACAACAACAACAACACCGTCAAATAAACAACAACAACAACAACGTCAAATAAACAACAACAACAACAACAACGTCAAAAAAACAACAACAACAACGTCAAATAAACTACAACAACGTCAACAACAACAACAACGTCAAATAAACAACAACAACAACACCTATGTCAACAATAACAACAACGTCAAATAAACAACAACAACAACAACGTCAAATAAACAACAACAACAACAACGTAAAATAAACAACAACAACAACAACACCACCATCAAATAAACAACAACAACAACAACAACGTCAAATAAACAACAACAACAATAACGTCAAATAAACAACAACAAAAACAACGTCAACAACAACAACAACGTCAAATAAACAACAACAACAACAACGTCAAAAACAACAACAACAACAACGTCAAATAAACAACAACAGCAACGTCAAATAAACAATAACAACAACAACAATGTCAAATAAACAACAACAACGTCAAATAAACAACAACAACAACAACGTCAACAACAACAACAAGGTCGAATAAACAACAACAACAAGAACGTCAAATAAACAACAACAACAACAACATCAAATAAACAACAACAACAACAATAACAACAACAACAACGTTAATTAAACAACAACAACGTCAAATAAACAACAACAACAAAAACAACAACAACATCAACAACAACAAAAACGTCAAATAAACAACAACAACAACAACGTCAAGAACAACAACTATGTCAAATAAACAATAACAACAACGTCAAATAAACAATAACAACAACACCAACGTTAACAACAACAACGTCAAATAAACAACAACAACAACAACGTCAAATAAACAACAACAACAACAACGTCAAATAAACAACAACAACAACGTCAACAACAAAAACAACAATTTCAAATAAACAACAATAACAACAACGCCGTCAACAACAACAACCATGTCAAATAAACAACAACAATAACAACAACGTCAAATAAACAACAACAACAACTATGTCAACAAGAACAACAACGTCAAATAAACAACAACAAAAACAACAACAACAACGTCAATAACAACAACAACGTCAAGTAAACAACAACAACAACAACAACGTCAAATAAACAACAACAACAACAACAACGTCAAATAAACAACAACAACAACAATGTCAAATAAACAACAACAACAACAACGTCAACAACAACAACAACGTCAACAACAACGTCAAATAAACAATAACAACAACAACAATGTCAAATAAAACACAACAACAATATCAACAACAACAACAACGTCAAATAAACAACAACAACAACAACATTAATAACGTCAAATAAACAACAACAACAACAACAACGTCAAATAAACAACAACAACAACAACAATAACAACAACAACGTCAAATAAACAACAACAACAACGTCAAATAAACAACAACAACAACGTCAAATAAAGAACAACAAAAACAACAACAACATCAACAACAACAAAAACGTCAAATAAACAACAACAACAACAACAACGTCAACAACAACAACTACGTCAAATAAACAACAACAACAACATCAAATAAACAATAACAACAACAACGTCAACAACAACAACGTCAAATAAACAACAACCACAACACCGTCAAATAAACAACAACAACAACAACGTCAAATAAACAACAACAACAACAACGTCAAATAAACAACAACAACGTCAACAACAACAACAACGTCAAATAAACAACAACAACAACACCTATGTCAACAATAACAACAACGTCAAATAAACAACAACAACAACAACAACAACGTCAACAATAACAACAACGTCAAATAAACAACACCAACAACATCAAATAAATAATAACAACAACAACGTCAAATAAACAACAACCACAACAACGTCAAATAAACAACAACAACGTCAAATAAAGAACAACAACAACAACAACATCAAATAAACAACAACAACGTCAACAACAACAACAACAATGTCAAATAAACAACAACAACAACAATAACAACAACACCGTCAACAATAACAACAATGTCAAATAAACAACAACAACAACGTCAAATAAACAACAACGTCAACAACTACAACAACGTCAACCCCAACAACAACAACGTCAAATAAACAACAACAACAACAACAACAACGTCAACAACAACAACAAGGTCAAATAAATAACAAAAACAACAACGTCAAATAAACAACAACAACAACAACAACAACATCAAATAAACAACAACAACAACAATAACAACAACAACAACGTCAAATAGATAACAACAACAACAACTTCAATTAAACAACAACAACGTCAAATAAACAACAACAAAAACATCAACAACATCAACAACAACAAAAACGTCAAATAAATAACAACAACAACAACGTCAACAACAACAACTACGTCAAATAAACAACAACAACAACGTCAAATAAACAATAACAACAACACCAACGTCAACAACAACAATGTCAAATAAACAACAACAACAACGTCAAATAAACAACAACAACAACGTCAAATAAACAACAACAACAACAACAATTTCAAATAAACAACAACACCGTCAACAACAACAACAATGTCAAATAAACAACAACAATAACAACAACGTCAAATAAACAATAACAACAACTATGTCAACAAGAACAACAACGTCAAATAAACAACAACAAAAACAACAACAACAACGTCAATAAAACCAACAACGTCAAGTAAACAACAACAACAACAACGTCAAATAAACAACAACAACAACAACAACAACAACAATAACGTCAAATAAACAACAACCACAACAACGTCAAATAAACAACAACAACGTCAAATAAAGAACAACAACAACAACAACAACGACAACGTCAAATAAACAACAACAACGTCAATAACAACAACAACAATGTCAAATAAACAACAACAACAACAATAACAACAACACCGTCAACAATAACAACAATGTCAAATAAACAACAACAACAACGTCAAATAAACAACAACGTCAACAACAACAACAACGTCAAATAAACAACAACCACAACAACGTCAACCCCAACAACAACAACGTCAAATAAACAACAAAAACAACGACAACAACAACGTCAAATAAACAACAACAACAACAACAACATCAACTAAACAACAACAATAACAACGTCAAATAAACAACAACCACAACAACAACGTCAAATAAACAACAACAACAACAACACCAACAATAACAACAACAACAACGTCAAATAAACAACAAAAACAACAACAACAATGTCAACAACATTTACAACGTCAAATAAACAACAATAACAACAACGTCAACAACAACAACAATGTCAAATTAACAAGAACAACAATAACAATAACAACGTCAAATAAACAACAACAATAACGTCAAATAAACAACAACAACAACAACAACAACGACAAATAATCAACAACAACAACAAATACAACAACAACAACAACGTCAAATAACAACAACAACGACAAATAAACAACAACAACGTCAAATAAACAACAACAACAACGTCAATTAAACAACAACAACAACAACAACGTCAATTAAATAACAACAACAATGTCAAATAAATAAGAACAACAACAACAACGTCAAATAAACAACAAAAACAACAACAATAATAACAACAACAACAACAACGTCAACAACAACAACGTCAAATAAACAATAACAACAACAACAACGTCAACAACAACAACGTCAAATAAACAACAACCACAACAACGTCAAATAAACAACAACAACGTCAAATAAAGAACAACAATAACAACAACAACGTCAAATAAACAACAACAACAACAACAACAATGTCAAATAAACAACAACAACAACAACACCGTTAACAACAACAACAATGTCATATAAACAACAACAACAACGTCAAATAAACAACAACAACAACAACAACGTAAAATAAACAACAACAACGTCAAATAAAGAAGAAGAACAACAACAACAACGTCAAATAAACAACAACAACAACGTCAACAACAACAACAACAACAACAACAACAATGTCAAATAAACAACAACAACAACAACACCGTCAACAACAACAACAATGTCAAATAAACAACAACAACGTCAAATAAACAACAACAACAACAACGTCAACAACAACGTCAAATAAAAAACAACAACAACGTCAAATAAACAACAACGTCAACAACAACAACAACGTGAAATAAACAACAACAACTATGTCAACAACAACAACATCAAATAAACAACAACGACAACAACAACAACGTCAACAACAACAACAACAACAACAACGTCAAATAAACAACAACAACAATAACAACGTCAAATAAACAAAAACAACAACGACAATAACAACACCGTCAAATAAACAACAACAACAACGTCAAATAAACAACAACAACAACAACGTCAAATAAACAACAACAACAACGTCAAATAAACAACAACAACAACAATGTCAACAACAACAACGTCAAATAAACAACAACAACAACAACGTCAAATAAACAATAACAACAACAACTTCAACAACAACAACAACGTTAAATAAACAACAACAACAACAACGTAAAATAAACAACAACAACAACACCGTCAAATAAACAACAACAACAACCACGTCAAATAAACAACAACAACACCAACAACAACACCGTCAACAACAACAACAATGTCAAATAAACAACAACAACGTCAAATAAACAACAACAACAACAACGTCAACAACAACAACAACAACGTCAAATAAACAACAACAACAACAACGTCAAATAAATAACAACAACAACAACGTCAAATGAACAACAACAAATATGTCAACAACAACAACAACATCAAATAAACAACAACAACAACGTCAAATAAACAACAACAACAATAACAACGTCAAATAAACAACAACAACAACACCGTCAAATAAACAACAACAACAACAACAACGTCAAATAAACAACAACAACAACAACAACGTCAAATAAATAACAACAACAACGTCAAATAAACAACAACAACGTCAACAACAACAACAACGTCAAATAAACAACAACAACAACACCTATGTCAACAATAACAACAACGTCAAATAAACAACAACAACAACAACGTCAACAATAACAACAACGTCAAATAAACAACTACAACAACAACGTCAAATAAACAACAACAACAATACCACCATCAAATAAACAACAACAACAACAACAACGTCAAATAAACAACAACAACAATAACGTCAAATAAACAACAACAAAAACAACGTCAACAACAACAACAACGTCAAATAAACAACAACAACAACGTCAAAAACAACAACAACAACAACGTCAAATAAACAACAACAGCAACGTCAAATAAACAATAACAACAACAACAATGTCAAATAAACAACAACAACAACGTCAAATAAACAACAACAACAACGTCAACAACAACAACAAGGTCAAATAAACAACAACAACAACAACGTCAAATAAACAACAACAACAACAACATCAAATAAACAACAACAACAACAATAACAACAACAACAACGTCAAATAGATAACAACAACAACAACAACGTTAATTAAACAACAACAACGTCAAATAAACAAAAACAAAAACAACAACAACATCAATAACAACAAAAACGTCAAATAAACAACAACAACAACAACGTCAAGAACAACAACTATGTCAAATAAACAATAACAACAACGTCAAATAACCAATAACAACAACACCAACGTTAACAACAACAACGTCAAATAAACAACAACAGCAACAACGTCAAATAAACAACAAAAACAACAACAATAATAATAACAACAACAACAACGTCAACAACAACAACGTCAAATAAACAATAACAACAACAACAACGTCAACAACAACAACGTCAAATAAACAACAACCACAACAACATCAAATAAACAACAACAACGTCAAATAAAGAACAACAATAACAACAACAACGTCAAATAAACAACAACAACAACAACAACAACAACAATGTCAAATAAACAACAACAACAACAACAACACC
The DNA here is from genome assembly GCA_948472305.1 of Vicia faba. Lineage (NCBI taxonomy): Eukaryota > Viridiplantae > Streptophyta > Magnoliopsida > Fabales > Fabaceae > Vicia > Vicia faba. Next base: position 1,343,823,645 of record OX451735.1, read on the forward strand.
GTCAACAACAACAACAATGTCAAATAAACAACAACAACAACGTCAAATAAACAACAACAACAACAACAACGTAAAATAAACAACAACAACGTCAAATAAAGAAGAAGAACAACAACAACAACGTCAAATAAACAACAACAACAACGTCAACAACAACAACAACAACAACAATGTCAAATAAATAACAAAAACAACAACACCGTCAACAACAACAACAATGTCAAATAAACAACAACAACGTCAAATAAACAACAACAACAACAACGTCAACAACAACGTCAAATAAAAAACAACAACAACGTCAAATAAACAACAACGTCAACAACAACAACAACGTGAAATAAACAACAACAACTATGTCAACAACAACAACATCAAATAAACAACAACAACAACAACAACAACGTCAACAACAACAACAACAACAACGTCAAATAAACAACAACAACAATAACAACGTCAAATAAACAAAAACAACAACAACAATAACAACACCGTCAAATAAACAACAACAACAACGTCAAATAAACAACAACAACAACAACGTCAAATAAACAACAACAACGTCAAATAAACAACAACAACAACAACGTCAAATAAACAACAACAACAACAATGTCAATAACAACAACGTCAAATAAACAACAACAACAACAACGTCAAATAAACAATAACAACAACAACGTCAACAACAACAACAACGTTAAATAAACAACAACAACAACAACAACGTAAAATAAACAACAACAACAACACCGTCAAATAAACAACAACAACAACCACGTCAAATAAACAACAACAACACCAACAACAACACCGTCAACAACAACAACAATGTCAAATAAACAACAACAACGTCAAATAAACAACAACAACAACGTCAACAACAACAACAACAACGTCAAATAAACAACAACAACAACAACGTCAAATAAATAACAACAACAACAACGTCAAATGAACAACAACAAATATGTCAACAACAACAACAACATCAAATAAACAACAACAACAACGTCAAATAAACAACAACAACAATAACAACGTCAAATAAACAACAACAACAACACCGTCAAATAAACAACAACAACAACAACGTCAAATAAACAACAACAACAACAACGTCAAATAAACAACAACAACAACGTCAAATAAACAACAACAACGTCAACAACAACAACAACGTCAAATAAACAACAACAACACCTATGTCAACAATAACAACAACGTCAAATAAACAACAACAACAACAACGTCAACAATAACAACAACGTCAAATAAACAACAACAACAACAACGTCAAATAAACAACAACAACAACAACAACGTCAACAATAACAACAACGTCAAATAAACAACAACAACAACATCAAATAAACAACAACAACAACGTCAAATAAACAACAACAACAATAACAACGTCAAATAAACAACAACAACAACAACAACACCGTCAAATAAACAACAACAACAACAACGTCAAATAAACAACAACAACAACAACGTCAAATAAACAACAACAACGTCAACAACAACAACAACGTCAAATAAACAACAACAACAACACCTATGTCAACAATAACAACAACGTCAAATAAACAACAACAACAACAACAACAACGTCAACAATAACAACAACGTCAAATAAACAACAACAACAACATCAAATAAACAATAACAACAACAACAACAACGTCAAATAAACAACAACCACAACAACGTCAAATAAACAACAACAACGTCAAATAAAGAACAACAACAACAACAACAACATCAAATAAACAACAACAACGTCAACAACAACAACAACAATGTCAAATAAACAACAACAACAACAATAACAACAACACCGTCAACAATAACAACAATGTCAAATAAACAACAACAACAACATCAAATAAACAACAACGTCAACAACTACAACAACGTCAACCCCAACAACAACAATGTCAAATAAACAACAACAACAACAACGTCAACAACAACAACAAGGTCAAATAAATAACAAAAACAACAACGTCAAATAAACAACAACAACAACAACAACATCAAAAAAACAACAACAACAACAATAACAACAACAACAACGTCAAATAGATAACAACAACAACAACGTCAATTAAACAACAACAACGTCAAATAAACAACAACAAAAACAACAACAACATCAACAACAACAAAAACGTCAAATAAATAACAACAACAACAACGTCAACAACAACAACTACGTCAAATAAACAATAACAACAACACCAACGTCAACAACAACAATGTCAAATAAACAACAACAACAACGTCAAATAAACAACAACAACAACAACGTCAAATAAACAACAACAACAACGTCAAATAAACAACAACAACAACAACAATTTCAAATAAACAACAACAACAACAACACCGTCAACAACAACAACAATGTCAAATAAACAACAACAATAACAACAACGTCAAATAAACAATAACAACAACTATGTCAACAAGAACAACAACGTCAAATAAACAACAACAAAAACAACAACAACAACGTCAATAAAACCAACAACGTCAAGTAAACAACAACAACAACAACGTCAAATAAACAACAACAACAACAACAACAACAACAATAACGTCAAATAAACAACAACCACAACAACGTCAAATAAACAACAACAACGTCAAATAAAGAACAACAACAACAACAACAACGTCAAATAAACAACAACAACGTCAATAACAACAACAACAATGTCAAATAAACAACAACAACAACAATAACAACAACACCGTCAACAATAACAACAATGTCAAATAAACAACAACAACAACGTCAAATAAACAACAACGTCAACAACAACAACGTCAAATAAACAACAACCACAACAACGTCAACCCCAACAACAACAACGTCAAATAAACAACAAAAACAACGACAACAACAACGTCAAATAAACAACAACAACAACAACAACATCAACTAAACAACAACAATAACAACGTCAAATAAACAACAACCACAACAACAACGTCAAATAAACAACAACAACAACGGCAAATAAACAACAACAACAACAACAACACCAACAATAAAAACAACAACAACGTCAAATAAACAACAAAAACAACAACAACAATGTCAACAACATTTACAACGTCAAATAAACAACAACAACAACAACGTCAAATAAACAACAATAACAACAACGTCAACAACAACAACAATGTCAAATTAACAAGAACAACAATAACAATAACAACGTCAAATAAACAACAACAACAACAACACCGTCAAATAAACAACAACAACAACAACGTCAAATAAACAACAACAACAACAACGTCAAATAAACAACAACAACGTCAACAACAACAACAACGTCAAATAAACAACAACAACAACACCTATGTCAACAATAACAACAACGTCAAATAAACAACAACAACAACAACAACAACGTCAACAATAACAACAACGTCAAATAAACAACAACAACAACATCAAATAAACAATAACAACAACAACAACAACGTCAAATAAACAACAACCACAACAACGTCAAATAAACAACAACAACGTCAAATAAAGAACAACAACAACAACAACAACATCAAATAAACAACAACAACGTCAACAACAACAACAACAATGTCAAATAAACAACAACAACAACAATAAAAACAACACCGTCAACAATAACAACAATGTCAAATAAACAACAACAACAACGTCAAATAAACAACAACGTCAACAACTACAACAACGTCAACCCCAACAACAACAACGTCAAATAAACAACAACAACAACAACGTCAACAACAACAACAAGGTCAAATAAATAACAAAAACAACAACGTCAAATAAACAACAACAACAACAACATCAAATAAACAACAACAACAACAATAACAACAACAACAACGTCAAATAGATAACAACAACAACAACGTCAATTAAACAACAACAACGTCAAATAAACAACAACAAAAACAACAACAACATCAACAACAACAAAAACGTCAAATAAATAACAACAACAACAACGTCAACAACAACAACTACGTCAAATAAACAACAACAACAACGTCAAATAAACAATAACAACAACACCAACGTCAACAACAACAATGTCAAATAAACAACAACAACAACGTCAAATAAACAACAACAACAACAACGTCAAATAAACAACAACAACAACAACAACAATTTCAAATAAACAACAACAACAACAACACCGTCAACAACAACAACAATGTCAAATAAACAACAACAATAACAACAACGTCAAATAAACAATAACAACAACTATGTCAACAAGAACAACAACGTCAAATAAACAACAACAAAAACAACAACAACAACGTCAATAAAACCAACAACGTCAAGTAAACAACAACAACAACAACGTCAAATAAACAACAACAACAACAACAACAACAATAACGTCAAATAAACAACAACCACAACAACGTCAAATAAACAACAACAACGTCAAATAAAGAACAACAACAACAACAACAACAACAACGTCAAATAAACAACAACAACGTCAATAACAACAACAACAATGTCAAATAAACAACAACAACAACAATAACAACAACACCGTCAACAATAACAACAATGTCAAATAAACAACAACAACAACGTCAAATAAACAACAGCGTCAACAACAACAACAACGTCAAATAAACAACAACCACAACAACGTCAACCCCAACAACAACAACGTCAAATAAACAACAAAAACAACGACAACAACAACGTCAAATAAACAACAACAACAACAACAACATCAACTAAACAACAACAATAACAACGTCAAATAAACAACAACCACAACAACAACGTCAAATAAACAACAACAACAACGTCAAATAAACAACAACAACAACAACAACACCAACAATAACAACAACAACAACGTCAAATAAACAACAAAAACAACAACAACAATGTCAACAACATTTACAACGTCAAATAAACAACAACAACAACAACAACGTCAAATAAACAACAATAACAACAACGTCAACAACAACAACAATGTCAAATTAACAAGAACAACAATAACAATAACAACGTCAAATAAACAACAACAACAACAACACCGTCAAATAAACAACAACAACAACAACGTCAAATAAACAACAACAACAACAACGTCAAATAAACAACAACAACGTCAACAACAACAACAACGTCAAATAAACAACAACAACAACACCTATGTCAACAATAACAACAACGTCAAATAAACAACAACAACAACAACAACAACAACGTCAACAATAACAACAACGTCAAATAAACAACAACAACAACATCAAATAAACAATAACAACAACAACAACAACGTCAAATAAACAACAACCACAACAACGTCAAATAAACAACAACAACGTCAAATAAAGAACAACAACAACAACAACAACATCAAATAAACAACAACAACGTCAACAACAACAACAACAATGTCAAATAAACAACAACAACAACAATAACAACAACACCGTCAACAATAACAACAATGTCAAATAAACAACAACAACAACGTCAAATAAACAACAACGTCAACAACTACAACAACGTCAACCCCAACAACAACGTCAACAATAACAATAACGTCAAATAAACAACAACAACAACAACGTCAACAATAACAACAACGTCAAATAAACAACAACAACAACAACGTCAAATAAACAACAACAACAACAACAACAACGTCAACAATAACAACAACGTCAAATAAACAACAACAACAACATCAAATAAACAACAGCAACAACGTCAAATAAACAACAACAACAATAACAACGTCAAATAAACAACAACAACAACAACAACACCGTCAAATAAACAACAACAACAACAACGTCAAATAAACAACAACAACAACAACGTCAAATAAACAACAACAACGTCAACAACAACAACAACGTCAAATAAACAACAACAACAACACCTATGTCAACAATAACAACAACGTCAAATAAACAACAACAACAACAACAACAACAACGTCAACAATAACAACAACGTCAAATAAACAACAACAACAACATCAAATAAACAATAACAACAACAACGTCAAATAAACAACAACCACAACAACGTCAAATAAACAACAACAACGTCAAATAAAGAACAACAACAACAACAACATCAAATAAACAACAACAACGTCAACAACAACAACAACAATGTCAAATAAACAACAACAACAACAATAACAACAACACCGTCAACAATAACAACAATGTCAAATAAACAACAACAACAACGTCAAATAAACAACAACGTCAACAACTACAACAACGTCAACCCCAACAACAACAACGTCAAATAAACAACAACAACAACAACAACGTCAACAACAACAACAAGGTCAAATAAATAACAAAAACAACAACGTCAAATAAACAACAACAACAACAACAACATCAAATAAACAACAACAACAACAATAACAACAACAACAACGTCAAATAGATAACAACAACAACAACTTCAATTAAACAACAACAACGTCAAATAAACAACAACAAAAACATCAACAACATCAACAACAACAAAAACGTCAAATAAATAACAACAACAACAACGTCAACAACAACAACTACGTCAAATAAACAACAACAACAACGTCAAATAAACAATAACAACAACACCAACGTCAACAACAACAATGTCAAATAAACAACAACAACAACGTCAAATAAACAACAACAACAACGTCAAATAAACAACAACAACAACAACAATTTCAAATAAACAACAACAACAACAACACCGTCAACAACAACAACAATGTCAAATAAACAACAACAATAACAACAACGTCAAATAAACAATAACAACAACTATGTCAACAAGAACAACAACGTCAAATAAACAACAACAAAAACAACAACAACAACGTCAATAAAACCAACAACGTCAAGTAAACAACAACAACAACAACGTCAAATAAACAACAACAACAACAACAACAACAATAACGTCAAATAAACAACAACCACAACAACGTCAAATAAACAACAACAACGTCAAATAAACAACAACGTCAACAACAACAACAACGTCAAATAAACAACAACCACAACAACGTCAACCCCAACAACAACAACGTCAAATAAACAACAAAAACAACGACAACAACAACGTCAAATAAACAACAACAACAACAACATCAACTAAACAACAACAATAACAACGTCAAATAAACAACAACCACAACAACAACGTCAAATAAACAACAACAACAACGTCAAATAAACAACAACAACAACAACACCAACAATAACAACAACAACAACGTCAAATAAACAACAAAAACAACAACAACAATGTCAACAACATTTACAACGTCAAATAAACAACAATAACAACAACGTCAACAACAACAACAATGTCAAATTAACAAGAACAACAATAACAATAACAACGTCAAATAAACAACAACAATAACGTCAAATAAACAACAACAACAACAACAACAACGACAAATAATCAACAACAACAACAAATACAACAACAACAACAACGTCAAATAACAACAACAACGACAAATAAACAACAACAACGTCAAATAAACAACAACAACAACGTCAATTAAACAACAACAACAACAACGTCAAATAAATAACAACAACAATGTCAAATAAATAAGAACAACAACAACAACGTCAAATAAACAACAAAAACAACAACAATAATAACAACAACAACAACAACGTCAACAACAACAACGTCAAATAAACAATAACAACAACAACAACGTCAACAACAACAACGTCAAATAAACAACAACCACAACAACGTCAAATAAACAACAACAACGTCAAATAAAGAACAACAATAACAACAACAACGTCAAATAAACAACAACAACAACAACAACAACAATGTCAAATAAACAACAACAACAACAACACCGTTAACAACAACAACAATGTCATATAAACAACAACAACAACGTCAAATAAACAACAACAACAACAACAACGTAAAATAAACAACAACAACGTCAAATAAAGAAGAAGAAGAACAACAACAACGTCAAATAAACAACAACAACAACGTCAACAACAACAACAACAACAACAACAACAATGTCAAATAAACAACAACAACAACACCGTCAACAACAACAACAATGTCAAATAAACAACAACAACGTCAAATAAACAACTACAACAACAACGTAAACAACAACGTCAAATAAAAAACAACAACAACGTCAAATAAACAACAACGTCAACAACAACAACAACGTGAAATAAACAACAACAACTATGTCAACAACAACAACATCAAATAAACAACAACGACAACAACAACAACGTCAACAACAACAACAACAACGTCAAATAAACAACAACAACAATAACAACGTCAAATAAACAAAAACAACAACGACAATAACAACACCGTCAAATAAACAACAACAACAACGTCAAATAAACAACAACAACAACAACGTCAAATAAACAACAACAACAACGTCAAATAAACAACAACAACAACAATGTCAACAACAACAACGTCAAATAAACAACAACAACGTCAAATAAACAATAACAACAACAACTTCAACAACAACAACAACGTTAAATAAACAACAACAACAACAACGTAAAATAAACAACAACAACAACACCGTCAAATAAACAACAACAACAACCACGTCAAATAAACAACAACAACACCAACAACAACACCGTCAACAACAACAACAATGTCAAATAAACAACAACAACGTCAAATAAACAACAACAACAACGTCAACAACAACAACAACAACGTCAAATAAACAACAACAACAACAACATCAAATAAATAACAACAACAACAACGTCAAATGAACAACAACAAATATGTCAACAACAACAACAGCATCAAATAAACAACAACAACAACGTCAAATAAACAACAACAACAATAACAACGTCAAATAAACAACAACAACAACACCGTCAAATAAACAACAACAACAACAACAACGTCAAATAAACAACAACAACAACAACAACGTCAAATAAATAACAACAACAACGTCAAATAAACAACAACAACAACAACGTCAACAATAACAACAACGTCAAATAAACAACTACAACAACAACGTCAAATAAACAACAACAACAACACCACCATCAAATAAACAACAACAACAACAACAACGTCAAATAAACAACAACAACAATAACGTCAAATAAACAACAACAAAAACAACGTCAACAACAACAACAACGTCAAATAAACAACAACAACAACGTCAAAAACAACAACAACAACAACGTCAAATAAACAACAACAGCAACGTCAAATAAACAATAACAACAACAACAATGTCAAATAAACAACAACAACAACGTCAAATAAACAACAACAACAACGTCAACAACAACAACAAGGTCAAATAAACAACAACAACAACAACGTCAAATAAACAACAACAACAACAACATCAAATAAACAACAACAACAACAATAACAACAACAACAACGTCAAATAGATAACAACAACAACAACAACGTTAATTAAACAACAACAACGTCAAATAAACAACAACAAAAACAACAACAACATCAACAACAACAAAAACGTCAAATAAACAACAACAACAACAACGTCAAGAACAACAACTATGTCAAATAAACAATAACAACAACGTCAAATAAACAATAACAACAACACCAACGTTAACAACAACAACGTCAAATAAACAACAACAGCAACAACGTCAAATAAACAACAAAAACAACAACAATAATAATAACAACAACAACAACGTCAACAACAACAACGTCAAATAAACAATAACAACAACAACAACGTCAACAACAACAACGTCAAATAAACAACAACCACAACAACATCAAATAAACAACAACAACGTCAAATAAAGAACAACAATAACAACAACAACGTCAAATAAACAACAACAACAACAACAACAACAATGTCAAATAAACAACAACAACAACAACAACACCGTCAACAACAACAACAATGTCAAATAAACAACAACAACAACGTCAAATAAACAACAACAACAACAACAACGTAAAATAAACAACAACAACGTCAAATAAAGAAGAAGAACAACAACAACAACGTCAAATAAACAACAACAACAACGTCAACAACAACAACAACAACAACAATGTCAAATAAATAACAAAAACAACAACCCCGTCAACAACAACAACAATGTCAAATAAACAACAACAACGTCAAATAAACAACAACAACAACAACGTCAACAACAACGTCAAATAAAAAACAACAACAACGTCAAATAAACAACAACGTCAACAACAACAACAACGTGAAATAAACAACAACAACTATGTCAACAACAACAACATCAAATAAACAACAACAACAACAACAACAACGTCAACAACAACAACAACAACAACGTCAAATAAACAACAACAACAATAACAACGTCAAATAAACAAAAACAACAACAACAATAACAACACCGTCAAATAAACAACAACAACAACGTCAAATAAACAACAACAACAACAACGTCAAATAAACAACAACAACGTCAAATAAACAACAACAACAACAACGTCAAATAAACAACAACAACAACAATGTCAATAACAACAACGTCAAATAAACAACAACAACAACAACGTCAAATAAACAATAACAACAACAACGTCAACAACAACAACAACGTTAAATAAACAACAACAACAACAACAACGTAAAATAAACAACAACAACAACACCGTCAAATAAACAACAACAACAACCATGTCAAATAAACAACAACAACACCAACAACAACACCGTCAACAACAACAACAATGTCAAATAAACAACAACAACGTCAAATAAACAACAACAACAACGTCAACAACAACAACAACAACGTCAAATAAACAACAACAACAACAACGTCAAATAAATAACAACAACAACAACGTCAAATGAACAACAACAAATATGTCAACAACAACAACAACATCAAATAAACAACAACAACAACGTCAAATAAACAACAACAACAATAACAACGTCAAATAAACAACAACAACAACACCGTCAAATAAACAACAACAACAACAACGTCAAATAAACAACAACAACAACAACGTCAAATAAACAACAACAACAACGTCAAATAAACAACAACAACGTCAACAACAACAACAACGTCAAATAAACAACAACAACACCTATGTCAACAATAACAACAACGTCAAATAAACAACAACAACAACAACGTCAACAATAACAACAACGTCAAATAAACAACAACAACAACAATGTCAAATAAACAACAACAACAACAACAACAACAACGTCAACAATAACAACAACGTCAAATAAACAACAACAACAACATCAAATAAACAACAACAACAACGTCAAATAAACAACAACAACAATAACAACGTCAAATAAACAACAACAACAACAACAACACCGTCAAATAAACAACAACAACAACAACGTCAAATAAACAACAACAACAACAACGTCAAATAAACAACAACAACGTCAACAACCACAACAACGTCAAATAAACAACAACAACAACACCTATGTCAACAATAACAACAACGTCAAATAAACAACAACAACAACAACAACAACGTCAACAATAACAACAACGTCAAATAAACAACAACAACAACATCAAATAAACAATAACAACAACAACAACAACGTCAAATAAACAACAACCACAACAACGTCAAATAAACAACAACAACGTCAAATAAAGAACAACAACAACAACAACATCAAATAAACAACAACAACGTCAACAACAACAACAACAATGTCAAATAAACAACAACAACAACAATAACAACAACACCGTCAACAATAACAACAATGTCAAATAAACAACAACAACAACGTCAAATAAACAACAACGTCAACAACTACAACAACGTCAACCCCAACAACAACAACGTCAAATAAACAACAACAATAACAACGTCAACAACAACAACAAGGTCAAATAAATAACAAAAACAACAACGTCAAATAAACAACAACAACAACAACAACATCAAAAAAACAACAACAACAACAATAACAACAACAACAACGTCAAATAGATAACAACAACAACAACGTCAATTAAACAACAACAACGTCAAATAAACAACAACAAAAACAACAACAACATCAACAACAACAAAAACGTCAAATAAATAACAACAACAACAACGTCAACAACAACAACTACGTCAAATAAACAACAACAACGTCAAATAAACAATAACAACAACACCAACGTCAACAACAACAATGTCAAATAAACAACAACAACAACGTCAAATAAACAACAACAACAACAACGTCAAATAAACAACAACAACAACGTCAAATAAACAACAACAACAACAACAATTTCAAATAAACAACAACAACAACAACACCGTCAACAACAACAACAATGTCAAATAAACAACAACAATAACAACAACGTCAAATAAACAATAACAACAACTATGTCAACAAGAACAACAACGTCAAATAAACAACAACAAAAACAACAACAACGTCAATAAAACCAACAACGTCAAGTAAACAACAACAACAACAACGTCAAATAAACAACAACAACAACAACAACAACAACAATAACGTCAAATAAACAACAACCACAACAACGTCAAATAAACAACAACAACGTCAAATAAAGAACAACAACAACAACAACAACGTCAAATAAACAACAACAACGTCAATAACAACAACAACAATGTCAAATAAACAACAACAACAACAATAACAACAACACCGTCAACAATAACAACAATGTCAAATAAACAACAACAACAACGTCAAATAAACAACAACGTCGACAACAACAACAACGTCAAATAAACAACAACCACAACAACGTCAACCCCAACAACAACAACGTCAAATAAACAACAAAAACAACGACAACAACAACGTCAAATAAACAACAACAACAACAACAACATCAACTAAACAACAACAATAACAACGTCAAATAAACAACAACCACAACAACAACGTCAAATAAACAACAACAACAACGGCAAATAAACAACAACAACAACAACAACACCAACAATAACAACAACAACAACGTCAAATAAACAACAAAAACAACAACAACAATGTCAACAACATTTACAACGTCAAATAAACAATAACAACAACAACGTCAAATAAACAACAATAACAACAACGTCAACAACAACAACAATGTCAAATTAACAAGAACAACAATAACAATAACAACGTCAAATAAACAACAACAACAACAACACCGTCAAATAAACAACAACAACAACAACGTCAAATAAACAACAACAACAACAACGTCAAATAAACAACAACAACGTCAACAACAACAACAACGTCAAATAAACAACAACAACAACACCTATGTCAACAATAACAACAACGTCAAATAAACAACAACAACAACAACAACGTCAACAATAACAACAACGTCAAATAAACAACAACAACAACATCAAATAAACAATAACAACAACAACAACAACGTCAAATAAACAACAACCACAACAACGTCAAATAAACAACAACAACGTCAAATAAAGAACAACAACAACAACAACAACATCAAATAAACAACAACAACGTCAACAACAACAACAACAATGTCAAATAAACAACAACAACAACAATAAAAACAACACCGTCAACAATAACAACAATGTCAAATAAACAACAACAACAACGTCAAATAAACAACAACGTCAACAACTACAACAACGTCAACCCCAACAACAACAACGTCAAATAAACAACAACAACAACAACAACGTCAACAACAACAACAAGGTCAAATAAATAACAAAAACAACAACGTCAAATAAACAACAACAACAACAACATCAAATAAACAACAACAACAACAATAACAACAACAACAACGTCAAATAGATAACAACAACAACAACATCAATTAAACAACAACAACGTCAAATAAACAACAACAAAAACAACAACAACATCAACAACAACAAAAACGTCAAATAAATAACAACAACAACAACGTCAACAACAACAACTACGTCAAATAAACAACAACAACAACGTCAAATAAACAATAACAACAACACCAACGTCAACAACAACAATGTCAAATAAACAACAACAACAACGTCAAATAAACAACAACAACAACAACGTCAAATAAACAACAACAACAACGTCAAATAAACAACAACAACAACAACAATTTCAAATAAACAACAACAACAACAACACCGTCAACAACAACAACAATGTCAAATAAACAACAACAATAACAACAACGTCAAATAAACAATAACAACAACTATGTCAACAAGAACAACAACGTCAAATAAACAACAACAAAAACAACAACAACAACGTCAATAAAACCAACAACGTCAAGTAAACAACAACAACAACAACATCAAATAAACAACAACAACAACAACAACAACAATAACGTCAAATAAACAACAACCACAACAACGTCAAATAAACAACAACAACGTCAAATAAAGAACAACAACAACAACAACAACAACAACGTGAAATAAACAACAACAACGTCAATAACAACAACAACAATGTCAAATAAACAACAACAACAACAATAACAACAACACCGTCAACAATAACAACAATGTCAAATAAACAACAACAACAACGTCAAATAAACAACAACGTCAACAACAACAACAACGTCAAATAAACAACAACCACAACAACGTCAACCCCAAAAACAACAACGTCAAATAAACAACAAAAACAACGACAACAACAACGTCAAATAAACAACAACAACAACAACAACATCAACTAAACAACAACAATAACAACGTCAAATAAACAACAACCACAACAACAACGTCAATTAAACAACAACAACAACGTCAAATAAACAACAACAACAACAACAACACCAACAATAACAACAACAACAACGTCAAATAAACAACAAAAACAACAACAACAATGTCAACAACATTTACAACGTCAAATAAACAACAACAACAACAACAACGTCAAATAAACAACAATAACAACAACGTCAACAACAACAACAATGTCAAATTAACAAGAACAACAATAACAATAACAACGTCAAATAAACAACAACAACAACAACACCGTCAAATAAACAACAACAACAACAACGTCAAATAAACAACAACAACAACAACGTCAAATAAACAACAACAACGTCAACAACAACAACAACGTCAAATAAACAACAACAACAACACCTATGTCAACAATAACAACAACGTCAAATAAACAACAACAACAACAACAACAACAACGTCAACAATAACAACAACGTCAAATAAACAACAACAACAACATCAAATAAACAATAACAACAACAACAACAACGTCAAATAAACAACAACCACAACAACGTCAAATAAACAACCACAACGTCAAATAAAGAACAACAACAACAACAACAACATCAAATAAACAACAACAACGTCAACAACAACAACAACAATGTCAAATAAACAACAACAACAACAATAACAACAACACCGTCAACAATAACAACAATGTCAAATAAACAACAACAACAACGTCAAATAAACAACAACGTCAACAACTACAACAACGTCAACCCCAACAACAACAACGTCAAATAAACAACAACAACAACAACAACGTCAACAACAACAACAAGGTCAAATAAATAACAAAAACAACAACGTCAAATAAACAACAACAACAACATCAAATAAACAACAACAACAACAATAACAACAACAACAACGTCAAATAGATAACAACAACAACAACGTCAATTAAACAACAACAACGTCAAATAAACAACAACAAAAACAACAACAACATCAACAACAACAAAAACGTCAAATAAATAACAACAACAACAACGTCAACAACAACAACTACGTCAAATAAACAACAACAACAACGTCAAATAAACAATAACAACAACACCAACGTCAACAACAACAATGTCAAATAAACAACAACAACAACGTCAAATAAACAACAACAACAACAACGTCAAATAAAAAACAACAACAACGTCAAATAAACAACAACAACAACAACAACAATTTCAAATAAACAACAACAACAACAACACCGTCAACAACAACAACAATGTCAAATAAACAACAACAATAACAACAACGTCAAATAAACAATAACAACAACTATGTCAACAAGAACAACAACGTCAAATAAACAACAATAAAAACAACAACAACAACGTCAATAAAACCAACAACGTCAAGTAAACAACAACAACAACAACAACGTCAAATAAACAACAACAACAACAACAACAATAACGTCAAATAAACAACAACCACAACAACGTCAAATAAACAACAACAACGTCAAATAAAGAACAACAACAACAACAACAACGTCAAATAAACAACAACAACGTCAATAACAACAACAACAATGTCAAATAAACAACAACAACAACAATAACAACAACACCGTCAACAATAACAACAATGTCAAATAAACAACAACAACAACGTCAAATAAACAACAACGTCAACAACAACAACAACGTCAAATAAACAACAACCACAACAACGTCAACCCCAACAACAACAACGTCAAATAAACAACAAAAACAACGACAACAACAACGTCAAATAAACAACAACAACAACAACAACATCAACTAAACAACAACAATAACAACGTCAAAAAAACAACAACCACAACAACAACGTCAAATAAACAACAACAACAACGTCAAATAAACAACAACAACAACAACAACAACAACACCAACAATAACAACAAAACAACGTCAAATAAACAACAAAAACAACAACAACAATGTCAACAACATTTACAACGTCAAATAAACAACAACAACAACAACAACGTCAAATAAACAACAATAACAACAACGTCAACAACAACAACAATGTCAAATTAACAAGAACAACAATAACAATAACAACGTCAAATAAACAACAACAATAACGTCAAATAAACAACAACAACAACAACAACAACGGCAAATAATCAACAACAACAACAAATACAACAACAACAACAACATCAAATAACAACAACAACGACAAATAAACAACAACAACGTCAAATAAACAACAACAACAACAACGTCAATTAAACAACAACAACAACAACGTCAAATAAACAACAACAACAATGTGAAATAAATAAGAACAACAACAACAACGTCAAATAAACAACAAAAACAACAACAATAATAATAACAACAACAACAACGTCAACAACAACAACGTCAAATAAACAATAACAACAACAACAACGTCAACAACAACAACGTCAAATAAACAACAACCACAACAACGTCAAATAAACAACAACAACGTCAAATAAAGAACAACAATAACAACAACAACGTCAAATAAACAACAACAACAACAACAATGTCAAATAAACAACAACAACAACAACAACACCGTTAACAACAACAACAATGTCAAATAAACAACAACAACAACGTCAATTAAACAACAACAACAACAACAACGTAAAATAAACAACAACAACGTCAAATAAAGAAGAAGAAGAACAACAACAACGTCAAATAAACAACAACAACAACGTCAACAACAACAACAACAACAACAATGTCAAATAAACAACAACAACAAAAACACCGTCAACAACAACAACAATGTCAAATAAACAACAACAACGACAAATAAACAACAACAACAACAACGTCAACAACAACGTCAAATAAAAAACAACAACAACGTCAAATAAACAACAACGTCAACAACAACAACAACGTGAAATAAACAACAACAACTATGTCAACAACAACAACATCAAATAAACAACAACAACAACAACAACAACAACGTCAAATAAACAACAACAACAACAATGTCAACAACAACAACGTCAAATAAACAACAACAACAACAACGTCAAATAAACAATAACAACAACAACGTCAACAACAACAACAACGTTAAATAAACAACAACAACAACAACGTAAAATAAACAACAACAACAACACCGTCAAATAAACAACAACAACAACCACGTCAAATAAACAACAACAACACCAACAACAACACCGTCAACAACAACAACAATGTCAAATAAACAACAACAACGTCAAATAAACAACAACAACAACGTCAACAACAACAACAACAACGTCAAATAAACAACAACAACAACAACGTCAAATAAATAACAACAACAAAACCGTCAAATGAACAACAACAAATATGTCAACAACAACAACAACATCAAATAAACAACAACAACAACGTCAAATAAACAACAACAACAATAACAACGTCAAATAAACAACAACAACAACACCGTCAAATAAACAACAACAACAACAACGTCAAATAAACAACAACAACAACAACAACGTCAAAAAAACAACAACAACAACGTCAAATAAACTACAACAACGTCAACAACAACAACAACGTCAAATAAACAACAACAACAACACCTATGTCAACAATAACAACAACGTCAAATAAACAACAACAACAACAACGTCAACAATAACAACAACGTTAAATAAACAACAACAACAACAACGTCAAATAAACAACAACAACAACAACAACACCATCAAATAAACAACAACAACAACAATAACGTCAAATAAACAACAACAACAACAATAACGTCAAATAAACAACAAAAAAAACAACGTCAACAACAACAACAACGTCAAATAAACAACAACAACAACAACGTCAAAAACAACAACAACAACAACGTCAAATAAACAACAACATCAACGTCAAATAAACAATAACAACAACAACAATGTCAAATAAACAACAACAACGTCAAATAAACAACAATAACAACAACGTCAACAACAACAACAATGTCAAATTAACAAGAACAACAATAACAATAACAACGTCAAATAAACAACAACAACAACAACACCGTCAAATAAACAACAACAACAACAACGTCAAATAAACAACAACAACAACAACGTCAAATAAACAACAACAACGTCAACAACAACAACAACGTCAAATAAACAACAACAACAACACCTATGTCAACAATAACAACAACGTCAAATAAACAACAACAACAACAACAACAACAACGTCAACAATAACAACAACGTCAAATAAACAACAACAACAACATCAAATAAACAATAACAACAACAACAACAACGTCAAATAAACAACAACCACAACAACGTCAAATAAACAACAACAACGTCAAATAAAGAACAACAACAACAACAACAACATCAAATAAACAACAACAACGTCAACAACAACAACAACAATGTCAAATAAACAACAACAACAACAATAACAACAACACCGTCAACAATAACAACAATGTCAAATAAACAACAACAACAACGTCAAATAAACAACAACGTCAACAACTACAACAACGTCAACCCCAACAACAACAACGTCAAATAAACAACAACAACAACAACAACGTCAACAACAACAACAAGGTCAAATAAATAACAAAAACAACAACGTCAAATAAACAACAACAACAACATCAAATAAACAACAACAACAACAATAACAACAACAACAACGTCAAATAGATAACAACAACAACAACGTCAATTAAACAACAACAACGGGAAATAAACAACAAAAAAAAACAACAACAACATCAACAACAACAAAAACGTCAAATAAATAACAACAACAACAACGTCAACAACAACAACTACGTCAAATAAACAACAACAACAACGTCAAATAAACAATAACAACAACACCAACGTCAACAACAACAATGTCAAATAAACAACAACAACAACGTCAAATAAACAACAACAACAACAACGTCAAATAAACAACAACAACAACGTCAAATAAACAACAACAACAACAACAACAATTTCAAATAAACAACAACAACAACAACACCGTCAACAACAACAACAATGTCAAATAAACAACAACAATAACAACAACGTCAAATAAACAATAACAACAACTATGTCAACAAGAACAACAACGTCAAATAAACAACAACAAAAACAACAACAACAACGTCAATAAAACCAACAACGTCAAGTAAACAACAACAACAACAACAACGTCAAATAAACAACAACAACAACAACAACAACAATAACGTCAAATAAACAACAACCACAACAACGTCAAATAAACAACAACAACGTCAAATAAAGAACAACAACAACAACAACAACAACAACAACGTCAAATAAACAACAACAACGTCAATAACAACAACAACAATGTCAAATAAACAACAACAACAACAATAACAACAACACCGTCAACAATAACAACAATGTCAAATAAACAACAACAACAACGTCAAATAAACAACAACGTCAACAACAACAACAACGTCAAATAAACAACAACCACAACAACGTCAACCCGAACAACAACAACGTCAAATAAACAACAAAAACAACGACAACAACAACGTCAAATAAACAACAACAACAACAACAACAACATCAACTAAACAACAACAATAACAACGTCAAATAAACAACAACCACAACAACAACGTCAAATAAACAACAACAACAACGTCAAATAAACAACAACAACAACAACAACACCAACAATAACAACAACAACAACGTCAAATAAACAACAAAAACAACAACAACAATGTCAACAACATTTACAAAGTCAAATAAACAACAACAACAACAACAACGTCAAATAAACAACAATAACAACAACGTCACCAACAACAACAATGTCAAATTAACAAGAACAACAATAACAATAACAACGTCAAATAAACAACAACAATAACGTCAAATAAACAACAACAACAACAACAACGGCAAATAATCAACAACAACAACAAATACAACAACAACAACAACAACAACGTCAAATAACAACAACAACGACAAATAAACAACAACAACGTCAAATAAACAACAACAACAACAACGTCAATTAAACAACAACAACAACAACGTCAAATAAACAACAACAACAATGTGAAATAAATAAGAACAACAACAACAACGTCAAATAAACAACAAAAACAACAACAATAATAATAACAACAACAACAACGTCAACAACAACAACGTCAAATAAACAATAACAACAACAACAACGTCAACAACAACAACGTCAAATAAACAACAACCACAACAACGTCAAATAAACAACAACAACGTCAAATAAAGAACAACAATAACAACAACAACGTCAAATAAACAACAACAACAACAACAACAATGTCAAATAAACAACAACAACAACAACAACACCGTTAACAACAACAACAATGTCAAATAAGCAACAACAACAACGTCAATTAAACAACAACAACAACAACAACGTAAAATAAACAACAACAACGTCAAATAAAGAAGAAGAACAACAACAACAACGTCAAATAAACAACAACAACAACGTCAACAACAACAACAACAACAATGTCAAATAAACAACAACAACAAAAACACCGTCAACAACAACAACAATGTCAAATAAACAACAACAACGACAAATAAACAACAACAACAACAACGTCAACAACAACGTCAAATAAAAAACAACAACAACGTCAAATAAACAACAACGTCAACAACAACAACAACGTGAAATAAACAACAACAACTATGTCAACAACAACAACATCAAATAAACAACAACAACAACAACAACAACGTCAACAACAACAACAACAACAACGTCAAATAAACAACAACAACAATAACAACGTCAAATAAACAAAAACAACAACAACAATAACAACACCGTCAAATAAACAACAACAACAACGTCAAATAAACAACAACAACAACAACAACGTCAAATAAACAACAACAACAACAACGTCAAATAAACAACAACAACAACAATGTCAACAACAACAACGTCAAATAAACAACAACAACAACAACGTCAAATAAACAATAACAACAACAACGTCAACAACAACAACAACGTTAAATAAACAACAACAACAACAACGTAAAATAAACAACAACAACAACACCGTCAAATAAACAACAACAACAACCACGTCAAATAAACAACAACAACACCAACAACAACACCGTCAACAACAACAACAATGTCAAATAAACAACAACAACGTCAAATAAACAACAACAACAACGTCAACAACAACAACAACAACGTCAAATAAACAACAACAACAACAACGTCAAATAAATAACAACAACAACAACGTCAAATGAACAACAACAAATATGTCAACAACAACAACAACATCAAATAAACAACAACAACAACGTCAAATAAACAACAACAACAATAACAACGTCAAATAAACAACAACAACAACACCGTCAAATAAACAACAACAACAACAACGTCAAATAAACAACAACAACAACAACAACGTCAAAAAAACAACAACAACAACGTCAAATAAACTACAACAACGTCAACAACAACAACAACGTCAAATAAACAACAACAACACCTATGTCAACAATAACAACAACGTCAAATAAACAACAACAACAACAACGTCAACAATAACAACAACGTCAAATAAACAACAACAACAACAACGTAAAATAAACAACAACAACAACAACACCACCATCAAATAAACAACAACAACAACAACAACGTCAAATAAACAACAACAACAATAACGTCAAATAAACAACAACAAAAACAACGTCAACAACAACAACAACGTCAAATAAACAACAACAACAACAACGTCAAAAACAACAACAACAACAACAACGTCAAATAAACAACAACAGCAACGTCAAATAAACAATAACAACAACAACAATGTCAAATAAACAACAACAACGTCAAATAAACAACAACAACAACAACGTCAACAACAACAACAAGGTCGAATAAACAACAACAACAAGAACGCAAATAAACAACAACAACAACAACATCAAATAAACAACAACAACAACAATAACAACAACAACAACGTCAAATAGATAACAACAACAACAACGTTAATTAAACAACAACAACGTCAAATAAACAACAACAACAAAAACAACAACAACATCAACAACAACAAAAACGTCAAATAAACAACAACAACAACAACGTCAAGAACAACAACTATGTCAAATAAACAATAACAACAACGTCAAATAAACAATAACAACAACACCAACGTTAACAACAACAACGTCAAATAAACAACAACAACAACGTCAAATAAACAACAACAACAACAACGTCAAATAAACAACAACAACAACGTCAACAATAAAAACAACAATTTCAAATAAACAACAATAACAACAACGCCGTCAACAACAACAACCATGTCAAATAAACAACAACAATAACAACAACGTCAAATAAACAACAACAACAACTATGTCAACAAGAACAACAACGTCAAATAAACAACAACAAAAACAACAACAACAACGTCAATAACAACAACAACGTCAAGTAAACAACAACAACAACAACAGCGTCAAATAAACAACAACAACAACAACAACAACAACGTCAAATAAACAACAACAACAACAATGTCAAATAAACAACAACAACAACAACGTCAACAACAACAACAACGTCAACAACAACGTCAAATAAACAACAACGTCAAATAAACAATAACAACAACAACAATGTCAAATAAAACACAACAACAATATCAACAACAACAACAACGTCAAATAAACAACAACAACAACAACAACATTAATAACGTCAAATAAACAACAACAACAACAACAACGTCAAATAAACAACAACAACAACAACAACAATAACAACAACAACGTCAAATAAACAACAACAACAACGTCAAATAAACAACAACAACAACGTCAAATAAAGAACAACAAAAACAACAACAACATCAACAACAACAAAAACGTCAAATAAACAACAACAACAACAACAACAACAACGTCAACAACAACAACTACGTCAAATAAACAACAACAACAACATCAAATAAACAATAACAACAACAACGTCAAGCACAACAACGTCAAATAAACAACAACCACAACACCGTCAAATAAACAACAACAACAACAACGTCAAATAAACAACAACAACAACAACGTCAAATAAACAACAACAACGTCAACAACAACAACAACGTCAAATAAACAACAACAACAACACCTATGTCAACAATAACAACAACGTCAAATAAACAACAACAACAACAACAACAACAACGTCAACAATAACAACAACGTCAAATAAACAAGACCAACAACATCAAATAAACAATAACAACAACAACGTCAAATAAACAACAACCACAACAACGTCAAATAAACAACAACAACGTCAAATAAAGAACAACAACAACAACAACATCAAATAAACAACAACAACGTCAACAACAACAACAACAATGTCAAATAAACAACAACAACAACAATAACAACAACACCGTCAACAATAACAACAATGTCAAATAAACAACAACAACAACGTCAAATAAACAACAACGTCAACAACTACAACAACGTCAACCCCAACAACAACAACGTCAAATAAACAACAACAACAACAACAACGTCAACAACAACAACAAGGTCAAATAAATAACAAAAACAACAACGTCAAATAAACAACAACAACAACAACAACAACATCAAATAAACAACAACAACAACAATAACAACAACAACAACGTCAAATAGATAACAACAACAACAACTTCAATTAAACAACAACAACGTCAAATAAACAACAACAAAAACATCAACAACATCAACAACAACAAAAACGTCAAATAAATAACAACAACAACAACGTCAACAACAACAACTACGTCAAATAAACAACAACAACAACGTCAAATAAACAATAATAACAACACCAACGTCAACAACAACAATGTCAAATAAACAACAACAACAACGTCAAATAAACAACAACAACAACGTCAAATAAACAACAACAACAACAACAATTTCAAATAAACAACAACACCGTCAACAACAACAACAATGTCAAATAAACAACAACAATAACAACAACGTCAAATAAACAATAACAACAACTATGTCAACAAGAACAACAACGTCAAATAAACAACAACAAAAACAACAACAACAACGTCAATAAAACCAACAACGTCAAGTAAACAACAACAACAACAACAACGTCAAATAAACAACAACAACAACAACAACAACAACAATAACGTCAAATAAACAACAACCACAACAACGTCAAATAAACAACAACAACGTCAAATAAAGAACAACAACAACAACAACAACGACAACGTCAAATAAACAACAACAACGTCAATAACAACAACAACAATGTCAAATAAACAACAACAACAACAATAACAACAACACCGTCAACAATAACAACAATGTCAAATAAACAACAACAACAACGTCAAATAAACAACAACGTCAACAACAACAACAACGTCAAATAAACAACAACCACAACAACGTCAACCCCAACAACAACAACGTCAAATGAACAACAAAAACAACGACAACAACAACGTCAAATAAACAACAACAACAACAACAACGTCAAATAAACGACAACAAAAACAACGTCAACAACAACAACAACGTCAAATAAACAACAACAACAACAACGTCAAAAACAACAACAACAACAACGTCAAATAAACAACAACAGCAACGTCAAATAAACAATAACAACAACAACAATGTCAAATAAACAACAACAACGTCAAATAAACAACAATAACAACAACGTCAACAACAACAACAATGTCAAATTAACAAGAACAACAATAACAATAACAACGTCAAATAAACAACAACAACAACAACACCGTCAAATAAACAACAACAACAACAACGTCAAATAAACAACAACAACAACAACGTCAAATAAACAACAACAACGTCAACAACAACAACAACGTCAAATAAACAACAACAACAACACCTATGTCAACAATAACAACAATGTCAAATAAACAACAACAACAACAACAACAACAACAACGTCAACAATAACAACAACGTCAAATAAACAACAACAACAACATCAAATAAACAATAACAACAACAACAACAACGTCAAATAAACAACAACCACAACAACGTCAAATAAACAACAACAACGTCAAATAAAGAACAACAACAACAACAACAACATCAAATAAACAACAACAACGTCAACAACAACAACAACAATGTCAAATAAACAACAACAACAACAATAACAACAACACCGTCAACAATAACAACAATGTCAAATAAACAACAACAACAACGTCAAATAAACAACAACGTCAACAACTACAACAACGTCAACCCCAACAACAACAACGTCAAATAAACAACAACAACAACAACAACCTCAACAACAACAACAAGGTCAAATAAATAACAAAAACAACAACGTCAAATAAACAACAACAACAACATCAAATAAACAACAACAACAACAATAACAACAACAACAACGTCAAATAGATAACAACAACAACAACGTCAATTAAACAACAACAACGGGAAATAAACAACAACAAAAACAACAACAACATCAACAACAACAAAAACGTCAAATAAATAACAACAACAACAACGTCAACAACAACAACTACGTCAAATAAACAACAACAACAACGTCAAATAAACAATAACAACAACGCCAACGTCAACAACAACAATGTCAAATAAACAACAACAACAACGTCAAATAAACAACAACAACAACAACGTCAAATAAAAAACAACAACAACGTCAAATAAACAACAACAACAACAACAACAATTTCAAATAAACAACAACAACAACAACACCGTCAACAACAACAACAATGTCAAATAAACAACAACAATAACAACAACGTCAAATAAACAATAACAACAACTATGTCAACAAGAACAACAACGTCAAATAAACAACAACAAAAACAACAACAACAACGTCAATAAAACCAACAACGTCAAGTAAACAACAACAACAACAACAACGTCAAATAAACAACAACAACAACAACAACAACAATAACGTCAAATAAACAACAACCACAACAACGTCAAATAAACAACAACAACGTCAAATAAAGAACAACAACAACAACAACAACAACAACAACGTCAAATAAACAACAACAACGTCAATAACAACAACAACAATGTCAAATAAACAACAACAACAACAATAACAACAACACCGTCAACAATAACAACAATGTCAATTAAACAACAACAACAACGTCAAATAAACAACAACGTCAACAACAACAACAACGTCAAATAAACAACAACCACAACAACGTCAACCCGAACAACAACAACGTCAAATAAACAACAAAAACAACGACAACAACAACGTCAAATAAACAACAACAACAACAACAACAACATCAACTAAACAACAACAATAACAACGTCAAATAAACAACAACCACAACAACAACGTCAAATAAACAACAACAACAACGTCAAATAAACAACAACAACAACAACAACACCAACAATAACAACAACAACAACGTCAAATAAACAACAAAAACAACAACAACAATGTCAACAACATTTACAACGTCAAATAAACAACAACAACAACAACAACGTCAAATAAACAACAATAACAACAACGTCAACAACAACAACAATGTCAAATTAACAAGAACAACAATAACAATAACAACGTCAAATAAACAACAACAATAACGTCAAATAAACAACAACAACAACAACAACGGCAAATAATCAACAACAACAACAAATACAACAACAACAACAACAACGTCAAATAACAACAACAACGACAAATAAACAACAACAACGTCAAATAAACAACAACAACAACAACGTCAATTAAACAACAACAACAACAACGTCAAATAAACAACAACAACAATGTGAAATAAATAAGAACAACAACAACAACGTCAAATAAACAACAAAAACAACAACAATAATAATAACAACAACAACAACGTCAACAACAACAACGTCAAATAAACAATAACAACAACAACAACGTCAACAACAACAACGTCAAATAAACAACAACGTCAAATAAACAACAACAACGTCAAATAAAGAACAACAATAACAACAACAACGTCAAATAAACAACAACAACAACAACAACAATGTCAAATAAACAACAACAACAACAACAACACCGTTAACAACAACAACAATGTCAAATAAGCAACAACAACAACGTCAATTAAACAACAACAACAACAACAACGTAAAATAAACAACAACAACGTCAAATAAAGAAGAAGAACAACAACAACAACGTCAAATAAACAACAACAACAACGTCAACAACAACAACAACAACAATGTCAAATAAACAACAACAACAAAAACACCGTCAACAACAACAACAATGTCAAATAAACAACAACAACGACAAATAAACAACAACAACAACAACGTCAACAACAACGTCAAATAAAAAACAACAACAACGTCAAATAAACAACAACGTCAACAACAACAACAACGTGAAATAAACAACAACAACTATGTCAACAACAACAACATCAAATAAACAACAACAACAACAACAACGTCAACAACAACAACAACAACAACAACGTCAAATAAACAACAACAACAATAACAACGTCAAATAAACAAAAACAACAACAACAATAACAACACCGTCAAATAAACAACAACAACAACGTCAAATAAACAACAACAACAACAACAACGTCAAATAAACAACAACAACAACAACGTCAAATAAACAACAACAACAACAATGTCAACAACAACAACGTCAAATAAACAACAACAACAACAACGTCAAATAAACAATAACAACAACAACGTCAACAACAACAACAACGTTAAATAAACAACAACAACAACAACGTAAAATAAACAACAACAACAACACCGTCAAATAAACAACAACAACAACCACGTCAAATAAACAACAACAACACCAACAACAACACCGTCAACAACAACAACAATGTCAAATAAACAACAACAACGTCAAATAAACAACAACAACAACGTCAACAACAACAACGTCAAATAAACAACAACAACAACAACGTCAAATAAATAACAACAACAACAACGTCAAATGAACAACAACAAATATGTCAACAACAACAACAACATCAAATAAACAACAACAACAACGTCAAATAAACAACAACAACAATAACAACGTCAAATAAACAACAACAACAACACCGTCAAATAAACAACAACAACAACAACGTCAAATAAACAACAACAACAACAACAACGTCAAAAAAACAACAACAACAACGTCAAATAAACTACAACAACGTCAACAACAACAACAACGTCAAATAAACAACAACAACAACACCTATGTCAACAATAACAACAACGTCAAATAAACAACAACAACAACAACGTCAACAATAACAACAACGTCAAATAAACAACAACAACAACAACGTAAAATAAACAACAACAACAACAACACCACCATCAAATAAACAACAACAACAACAACAACGTCAAATAAACAACAACAACAATAACGTCAAATAAACAACAACAAAAACAACGTCAACAACAACAACAACGTCAAATAAACAACAACAACAACAACGTCAAAAACAACAACAACAACAACAACGTCAAATAAACAACAACAGCAACGTCAAATAAACAATAACAACAACAACAATGTCAAATAAACAACAACAACGTCAAATAAACAACAACAACAACAACGTCAACAACAACAACAAGGTCGAATAAACAACAACAACAAGAACGTCAAATAAACAACAACAACAACAACATCAAATAAACAACAACAACAACAATAACAACAACAACAACGTCAAATAGATAACAACAACAACAACGTTAATTAAACAACAACAACGTCAAATAAACAACAACAACAAAAACAACAACAACATCAACAACAACAAAAACGTCAAATAAACAACAACAACAACAACGTCAAGAACAACAACTATGTCAAATAAACAATAACAACAACGTCAAATAAACAATAACAACAACACCAACGTTAACAACAACAACGTCAAATAAACAACAACAACAACGTCAAATAAACAACAACAACAACAACGTCAAATAAACAACAACAACAACGTCAACAACAAAAACAACAATTTCAAATAAACAACAATAACAACAACGCCGTCAACAACAACAACCATGTCAAATAAACAACAACAATAACAACAACGTCAAATAAACAACAACAACAACTATGTCAACAAGAACAACAACGTCAAATAAACAACAACAAAAACAACAACAACAACGTCAATAACAACAACAACGTCAAGTAAACAACAACAACAACAACAACGTCAAATAAACAACAACAACAACAACAACAACGTCAAATAAACAACAACAACAACAATGTCAAATAAACAACAACAACAACAACGTCAACAACAACAACAACGTCAACAACAACGTCAAATAAACAACAACGTCAAATAAACAATAACAACAACAACAATGTCAAATAAAACACAACAACAATATCAACAACAACAACAACGTCAAATAAACAACAACAACAACAACATTAATAACGTCAAATAAACAACAACAACAACAACAACGTCAAATAAACAACAACAACAACAACAACAATAACAACAACAACGTCAAATAAACAACAACAACAACGTCAAATAAACAACAACAACAACGTCAAATAAAGAACAACAAAAACAACAACAACATCAACAACAACAAAAACGTCAAATAAACAACAACAACAACAACAACAACGTCAACAACAACAACTACGTCAAATAAACAACAACAACAACATCAAATAAACAATAACAACAACAACGTCAACAACAACAACGTCAAATAAACAACAACCACAACACCGTCAAATAAACAACAACAACAACAACGTCAAATAAACAACAACAACAACAACGTCAAATAAACAACAACAACGTCAACAACAACAACAACGTCAAATAAACAACAACAACAACACCTATGTCAACAATAACAACAACGTCAAATAAACAACAACAACAACAACAACGTCAACAATAACAACAACGTCAAATAAACAAGACCAACAACATCAAATAAACAATAACAACAACAACGTCAAATAAACAACAACCACAACAACGTCAAATAAACAACAACGTCAAATAAAGAACAACAACAACAACAACATCAAATAAACAACAACAACGTCAACAACAACAACAACAATGTCAAATAAACAACAACAACAACAATAACAACAACACCGTCAACAATAACAACAATGTCAAATAAACAACAACAACAACGTCAAATAAACAACAACGTCAACAACTACAACAACGTCAACCCCAACAACAACAACGTCAAATAAACAACAACAACAACAACAACGTCAACAACAACAACAAGGTCAAATAAATAACAAAAACAACAACGTCAAATAAACAACAACAACAACAACAACAACATCAAATAAACAACAACAACAACAATAACAACAACAACAACGTCAAATAGATAACAACAACAACAACTTCAATTAAACAACAACAACGTCAAATAAACAACAACAAAAACATCAACAACATCAACAACAACAAAAACGTCAAATAAATAACAACAACAACAACGTCAACAACAACAACTACGTCAAATAAACAACAACAACAACGTCAAATAAACAATAATAACAACACCAACGTCAACAACAACAATGTCAAATAAACAACAACAACAACGTCAAATAAACAACAACAACAACGTCAAATAAACAACAACAACAACAACAATTTCAAATAAACAACAACACCGTCAACAACAACAACAATGTCAAATAAACAACAACAATAACAACAACGTCAAATAAACAATAACAACAACTATGTCAACAAGAACAACAACGTCAAATAAACAACAACAAAAACAACAACAACAACGTCAATAAAACCAACAACGTCAAGTAAACAACAACAACAACAACGTCAAATAAACAACAACAACAACAACAACAACAACAATAACGTCAAATAAACAACAACCACAACAACGTCAAATAAACAACAACAACGTCAAATAAAGAACAACAACAACAACAACAACGACAACGTCAAATAAACAACAACAACGTCAATAACAACAACAACAATGTCAAATAAACAACAACAACAACAATAACAACAACACCGTCAACAATAACAACAATGTCAAATAAACAACAACAACAACGTCAAATAAACAACAACGTCAACAACAACAACAACGTCAAATAAACAACAACCACAACAACGTCAACCCCAACAACAACAACGTCAAATAAACAACAAAAACAACGACAACAACAACGTCAAATAAACAACAACAACAACAACAACATCAACTAAACAACAACAATAACAACGTCAAATAAACAACAACCACAACAACAACGTCAAATAAACAACAACAACAACGTCAAATAAACAACAACAACAACAACACCAACAATAACAACAACAACAACGTCAAATAAACAACAAAAACAACAACAACAATGTCAACAACATTTACAACGTCAAATAAACAACAATAACAACAACGTCAACAACAACAACAATGTCAAATTAACAAGAACAACAATAACAATAACAACGTCAAATAAACAACAACAATAACGTCAAATAAACAACAACAACAACAACAACAACGACAAATAATCAACAACAACAACAAATACAACAACAACAACAACGTCAAATAACAACAACAACGACAAATAAACAACAACAACGTCAAATAAACAACAACAACAACGTCAATTAAATAACAACAGCAACAACGTCAAATAAATAACAACAACAATGTCAAATAAATAAGAACAACAACAACAACGTCAAATAAACAACAAAAACAACAACAATAATAACAACAACAACAACAACGTCAACAACAACAACGTCAAATAAACAATAACAACAACAACAACGTCAACAACAACAACGTCAAATAAACAACAACCACAACAACGTCAAATAAACAACAACAACGTCAAATAAAGAACAACAATAACAACAACAACGTCAAATAAACAACAACAACAACAACAACAACAATGTCAAATAAACAACAACAACAACAACACCGTTAACAACAACAACAATGTCATATAAACAACAACAACAACGTCAAATAAACAACAACAACAACAACAACGTAAAATAAACAACAACAACGTCAAATAAAGAAGAAGAACAACAACAACAACGTCAAATAAACAACAACAACAACGTCAACAACAACAACAACAACAACAACAATGTCAAATAAACAACAACAACAACAACACCGTCAACAACAACAACAATGTCAAATAAACAACAACAACGTCAAATAAACAACAACAACAACAACGTCAACAACAACGTCAAATAAAAAACAACAACAACGTCAAATAAACAACAACGTCAACAACAACAACAACGTGAAATAAACAACAACAACTATGTCAACAACAACAACATCAAATAAACAACAACGACAACAACAACAACGTCAACAACAACAACAACAACGTCAAATAAACAACAACAACAATAACAACGTCAAATAAACAAAAACAACAACGACAATAACAACACCGTCAAATAAACAACAACAACAACGTCAAATAAACAACAACAACAACAACGTCAAATAAACAACAACAACAACGTCAAATAAACAACAACAACAACAATGTCAACAACAACAACGTCAAATAAACAACAACAACAACAACGTCAAATAAACAATAACAACAACAACTTCAACAACAACAACAACGTTAAATAAACAACAACAACAACAACGTAAAATAAACAACAACAACAACACCGTCAAATAAACAACAACAACAACCACGTCAAATAAACAACAACAACACCAACAACAACACCGTCAACAACAACAACAATGTCAAATAAACAACAACAACGTCAAATAAACAACAACAACAACGTCAACAACAACAACAACAACGTCAAATAAACAACAACAACAACAACGTCAAATAAATAACAACAACAACAACGTCAAATGAACAACAACAAATATGTCAACAACAACAACAACATCAAATAAACAACAACAACAACGTCAAATAAACAACAACAACAATAACAACGTCAAATAAACAACAACAACAACACCGTCAAATAAACAACAACAACAACAACAACGTCAAATAAACAACAACAACAACAACAACAACGTCAAATAAATAACAACAACAACGTCAAATAAACAACAACAACGTCAACAACAACAACAACGTCAAATAAACAACAACAACAACACCTATGTCAACAATAACAACAACGTCATATAAACAACAACAACAACAACGTCAACAATAACAACAACGTCAAATAAACAACTACAACAACAACGTCAAATAAACAACAACAACAACACCACCATCAAATAAACAACAACAACAACAACAACGTCAAATAAACAACAACAACAATAACGTCAAATAAACAACAACAAAAACAACGTCAA
Organism: Vicia faba; assembly: GCA_948472305.1. NCBI lineage: Eukaryota > Viridiplantae > Streptophyta > Magnoliopsida > Fabales > Fabaceae > Vicia > Vicia faba. The sequence continues at coordinate 1,343,858,072 of OX451735.1, forward strand.
CAACAACAACAACGTCAAATAAACAACAACAACAACGTCAAAAACAACAACAACAACAACGTCAAATAAACAACAACAGCAACGTCAAATAAACAATAACAACAACAACAATGTCAAATAAACAACAACAACAACGTCAAATAAACAACAACAACAACGTCAACAACAACAACAAGGTCAAATAAACAACAACAACAACAACGTCAAATAAACAACAACAACAACAACATCAAATAAACAACAACAACAACAATAACAACAACAACAACGTCAAATAGATAACAACAACAACAACAACGTTAATTAAACAACAACAACGTCAAATAAACAACAACAAAAACAACAACAACATCAATAACAACAAAAACGTCAAATAAACAACAACAACAACAACGTCAAGAACAACAACTATGTCAAATAAACAATAACAACAACGTCAAATAAACAATAACAACAACACCAACGTTAACAACAACAACGTCAAATAAACAACAACAGCAACAACGTCAAATAAACAACAAAAACAACAACAATAATAATAACAACAACAACAACGTCAACAACAACAACGTCAAATAAACAATAACAACAACAACAACGTCAACAACAACAACGTCAAATAAACAACAACCACAACAACATCAAATAAACAACAACAACGTCAAATAAAGAACAACAATAACAACAACAACGTCAAATAAACAACAACAACAACAACAACAACAATGTCAAATAAACAACAACAACAACAACAACACCGTCAACAACAACAACAATGTCAAATAAACAACAACAACAACGTCAAATAAACAACAACAACAACAACAACGTAAAATAAACAACAACAACGTCAAATAAAGAAGAAGAACAACAACAACAACGTCAAATAAACAACAACAACAACGTCAACAACAACAACAACAACAACAATGTCAAATAAATAACAAAAACAACAACACCGTCAACAACAACAACAATGTCAAATAAACAACAACAACGTCAAATAAACAACAACAACAACAACGTCAACAACAACGTCAAATAAAAAACAACAACAACGTCAAATAAACAACAACGTCAACAACAACAACAACGTGAAATAAACAACAACAACTATGTCAACAACAACAACGTCAACAACAACAACAACGTGAAATAAACAACAACAACTATGTCAACAACAACAACATCAAATAAACAACAACAACAACAACAACAACGTCAACAACAACAACAACAACAACGTCAAATAAACAACAACAACAATAACAACGTCAAATAAACAAAAACAACAACAACAATAACAACACCGTCAAATAAACAACAACAACAACGTCAAATAAACAACAACAACAACAACGTCAAATAAACAACAACAACGTCAAATAAACAACAACAACAACAACGTCAAATAAACAACAACAACAACAATGTCAATAACAACAACGTCAAATAAACAACAACAACAACAACAACGTCAAATAAACAATAACAACAACAACGTCAACAACAACAACAACGTTAAATAAACAACAACAACAACAACGTAAAATAAACAACAACAACAACACCGTCAAATAAACAACAACAACAACCACGTCAAATAAACAACAACAACACCAACAACAACACCGTCAACAACAACAACAATGTCAAATAAACAACAACAACGTCAAATAAACAACAACAACAACGTCAACAACAACAACAACAACGTCAAATAAACAACAACAACAACAACGTCAAATAAATAACAACAACAACAACGTCAAATGAACAACAACAAATATGTCAACAACAACAACAACATCAAATAAACAACAACAACAACGTCAAATAAACAACAACAACAATAACAACGTCAAATAAACAACAACAACAACACCGTCAAATAAACAACAACAACAACAACGTCAAATAAACAACAACAACAACAACGTCAAATAAACAACAACAACAACGTCAAATAAACAACAACAACGTCAACAACAACAACAACGTCAAATAAACAACAACAACACCTATGTCAACAATAACAACAACGTCAAATAAACAACAACAACAACAACGTCAACAATAACAACAACGTCAAATAAACAACAACAACAACAACGTCAAATAAACAACAACAACAACAACAACAACGTCAACAATAACAACAACGTCAAATAAACAACAACAACAACATCAAATAAACAACAACAACAACGTCAAATAAACAACAACAACAATAACAACGTCAAATAAACAACAACAACAACAACAACACCGTCAAATAAACAACAACAACAACAACGTCAAATAAACAACAACAACAACAACGTCAAATAAACAACAACAACGTCAACAACAACAACAACGTCAAATAAACAACAACAACAACACCTATGTCAACAATAACAACAACGTCAAATAAACAACAACAACAACAACAACAACGTCAACAATAACAACAACGTCAAATAAACAACAACAACAACATCAAATAAACAATAACAACAACAACAACAACGTCAAATAAACAACAACCACAACAACGTCAAATAAACAACAACAACGTCAAATAAAGAACAACAACAACAACAACAACATCAAATAAACAACAACAACGTCAACAACAACAACAACAACAACAACAATAACAACAACACCGTCAACAATAACAACAATGTCAAATAAACAACAACAACAACGTCAAATAAACAACAACGTCAACAACTACAACAACGTCAACCCCAACAACAACAATGTCAAATAAACAACAACAACAACAACGTCAACAACAACAACAAGGTCAAATAAATAACAAAAACAACAACGTCAAATAAACAACAACAACAACAACAACATCAAAAAAACAACAACAACAACAATAACAACAACAACAACGTCAAATAGATAACAACAACAACAACGTCAATTAAACAACAACAACGTCAAATAAACAACAACAAAAACAACAACAACATCAACAACAACAAAAACGTCAAATAAATAACAACAACAACAACGTCAACAACAACAACTACGTCAAATAAACAATAACAACAACACCAACGTCAACAACAACAATGTCAAATAAACAACAACAACAACGTCAAATAAACAACAACAACAACAACGTCAAATAAACAACAACAACAACGTCAAATAAACAACAACAACAACAACAATTTCAAATAAACAACAACAACAACAACACCGTCAACAACAACAACAATGTCAAATAAACAACAACAATAACAACAACGTCAAATAAACAATAACAACAACTATGTCAACAAGAACAACAACGTCAAATAAACAACAACAAAAACAACAACAACAACGTCAATAAAACCAACAACGTCAAGTAAACAACAACAACAACAACGTCAAATAAACAACAACAACAACAACAACAACAATAACGTCAAATAAACAACAACCACAACAACGTCAAATAAACAACAACAACGTCAAATAAAGAACAACAACAACAACAACAACAACAACGTCAAATAAACAACAACAACGTCAATAACAACAACAACAATGTCAAATAAACAACAACAACAACAATAACAACAACACCGTCAACAATAACAACAATGTCAAATAAACAACAACAACAACAACGTCAAATAAACAACAACGTCAACAACAACAACGTCAAATAAACAACAACCACAACAACGTCAACCCCAACAACAACAACGTCAAATAAACAACAAAAACAACGACAACAACAACGTCAAATAAACAACAACAACAACAATAACATCAACTAAACAACAACAATAACAACGTCAAATAAACAACAACCACAACAACAACGTCAAATAAACAACAACAACAACGGCAAATAAACAACAACAACAACAACAACACCAACAATAACAACAACAACAACGTCAAATAAACAACAAAAACAACAACAACAATGTCAACAACATTTACAACGTCAAATAAACAACAACAACAACAACGTCAAATAAACAACAATAACAACAACGTCAACAACAACAACAATGTCAAATTAACAAGAACAACAATAACAATAACAACGTCAAATAAACAACAACAACAACAACACCGTCAAATAAACAACAACAACAACAACGTCAAATAAACAACAACAACAACAACAACGTCAAATAAACAACAACAACGTCAACAACAACAACAACGTCAAATAAACAACAACAACAACACCTATGTCAACAATAACAACAACGTCAAATAAACAACAACAACAACAACAACAACGTCAACAATAACAACAACGTCAAATAAACAACAACAACAACATCAAATAAACAATAACAACAACAACAACAACGTCAAATAAACAACAACCACAACAACGTCAAATAAACAACAACAACGTCAAATAAAGAACAACAACAACAACAACAACATCAAATAAACAACAACAACGTCAACAACAACAACAACAATGTCAAATAAACAACAACAACAACAATAAAAACAACACCGTCAACAATAACAACAATGTCAAATAAACAACAACAACAACGTCAAATAAACAACAACGTCAACAACTACAACAACGTCAACCCCAACAACAACAACGTCAAATAAACAACAACAACAACAACGTCAACAACAACAACAAGGTCAAATAAATAACAAAAACAACAACGTCAAATAAACAACAACAACAACAACATCAAATAAACAACAACAACAACAATAACAACAACAACAACGTCAAATAGATAACAACAACAACAACGTCAATTAAACAACAACAACGTCAAATAAACAACAACAAAAACAACAACAACATCAACAACAACAAAAACGTCAAATAAATAACAACAACAACAACGTCAACAACAACAACTACGTCAAATAAACAACAACAACAACGTCAAATAAACAATAACAACAACACCAACGTCAACAACAACAATGTCAAATAAACAACAACAACAACGTCAAATAAACAACAACAACAACAACGTCAAATAAACAACAACAACAACGTCAAATAAACAACAACAACAACAACAATTTCAAATAAACAACAACAACAACAACACCGTCAACAACAACAACAATGTCAAATAAACAACAACAATAACAACAACGTCAAATAAACAATAACAACAACTATGTCAACAAGAACAACAACGTCAAATAAACAACAACAAAAACAACAACAACAACGTCAATAAAACCAACAACGTCAAGTAAACAACAACAACAACAACGTCAAATAAACAACAACAACAACAACAACAACAATAACGTCAAATAAACAACAACCACAACAACGTCAAATAAACAACAACAACGTCAAATAAAGAACAACAACAACAACAACAACAACAACGTCAAATAAACAACAACAACGTCAATAACAACAACAACAATGTCAAATAAACAACAACAACAATAATAACAACAACACCGTCAACAATAACAACAATGTCAAATAAACAACAACAACAACGTCAAATAAACAACAACGTCAACAACAACAACAACGTCAAATAAACAACAACCACAACAACGTCAACCCCAACAACAACAACGTCAAATAAACAACAAAAACAACGACAACAACAACGTCAAATAAACAACAACAACAACAACATCAACTAAACAACAACAATAACAACGTCAAATAAACAACAACCACAACAACAACGTCAAATAAACAACAACAACAACGTCAAATAAACAACAACAACAACAACAACACCAACAATAACAACAACAACAACGTCAAATAAACAACAAAAACAACAACAACAATGTCAACAACATTTACAACGTCAAATAAACAACAACAACAACAACAACGTCAAATAAATAACAATAACAACAACGTCAACAACAACAACAATGTCAAATTAACAAGAACAACAATAACAATAACAACGTCAAATAAACAACAACAACAACAACACCGTCAAATAAACAACAACAACAACAACGTCAAATAAACAACAACAACAACAACGTCAAATAAACAACAACAACGTCAACAACAACAACAACGTCAAATAAACAACAACAACAACAACACCTATGTCAACAATAACAACAACGTCAAATAAACAACAACAACAACAACAACAACGTCAACAATAACAACAACGTCAAATAAACAACAACAACAACATCAAATAAACAATAACAACAACAACAACAACGTCAAATAAACAACAACCACAACAACGTCAAATAAACAACAACAACGTCAAATAAAGAACAACAACAACAACAACAACATCAAATAAACAACAACAACGTCAACAACAACAACAACAATGTCAAATAAACAACAACAACAACAATAACAACAACACCGTCAACAATAACAACAATGTCAAATAAACAACAACAACAACGTCAAATAAACAACAACGTCAACAACTACAACAACGTCAACCCCAACAACAACAACGTCAAATAAACAACAACAACAACAACAACGTCAACAACAACAACAAGGTCAAATAAATAACAAAAACAACAACGTCAAATAAACAACAACAACAACATCAAATAAACAACAACAACAACAATAACAACAACAACAACGTCAAATAGATAACAACAACAACAACGTCAATTAAACAACAACAACGTCAAATAAACAACAACAAAAACAACAACAACATCAACAACAACAAAAACGTCAAATAAATAACAACAATAACAACGTCAACAACAACAACTACGTCAAATAAACAACAACAACAACGTCAAATAAACAATAACAACAACACCAACGTCAACAACAACAATGTCAAATAAACAACAACAACAACGTCAAATAAACAACAACAACAACAACGTCAAATAAACAACAACAACAACGTCAAATAAACAACAACAACAACAACAACAATTTCAAATAAACAACAACAACAACAACACCATCAACAACAACAACAATGTCAAATAAACAACAACAATAACAACAACGTCAAATAAACAATAACAACAACTATGTCAACAAGAACAACAACGTCAAATAAACAACAACAAAAACAACAACAACAACGTCAATAAAACCAACAACGTCAAGTAAACAACAACAACAACAACAACGTCAAATAAACAACAACAACAACAACAACAACAATAACGTCAAATAAACAACAACCACAACAACGTCAAATAAACAACAACAACGTCAAATAAAGAACAACAACAACAACAACAACAACAACAACGTCAAATAAACAACAACAACGTCAATAACAACAACAACAATGTCAAATAAACAACAACAACAACAATAACAACAACACCGTCAACAATAACAACAATGTCAAATAAACAACAACAACAACGTCAAATAAACAACAACGTCAACAACAACAACAACGTCAAATAAACAACAACCACAACAACGTCAACCCGAACAACAACAACGTCAAATAAACAACAAAAACAACGACAACAACAACGTCAAATAAACAACAACAACAACAACAACAACATCAACTAAACAACAACAATAACAACGTCAAATAAACAACAACAACAACGTCAAATAAACAACAACAACAACAACAACAACAACAACGTCAAATAAACAACAAAAACAACAACAACAATGTCAACAACATTTACAACGTCAAATAAACAACAACAACAACAACAACAACGTCAAATAAACAACAATAACAACAACGTCAACAACAACAACAATGTCAAATTAACAAGAACAACAATAACAATAACAACGTCAAATAAACAACAACAATAACGTCAAATAAACAACAACAACAACAACAACGGCAAATAATCAACAACAACAACAAATACAACAACAACAACAACGTCAAATAACAACAACAACGACAAATAAACAACAACAACGTCAAATAAACAACAACAACAACAACGTCAATTAAACAACAACAACAACAACGTCAAATAAACAACAACAACAATGTGAAATAAATAAGAACAACAACAACAACGTCAAATAAACAACAAAAACAACAACAATAATAATAACAACAACAACAACGTCAACAACAACAACGTCAAATAAACAATAACAACAACAACAACGTCAACAACAACAACGTCAAATAAACAACAACCACAACAACGTCAAATAAACAACAACAACGTCAAATAAAGAACAACAATAACAACAACAACGTCAAATAAACAACAACAACAACAACAACAATGTCAAATAAACAACAACAACAACAACAACACCGTTAACAACAACAACAATGTCAAATAAGCAACAACAACAACGTCAATTAAACAACAACAACAACAACAACGTAAAATAAACAACAACAACGTCAAATAAAGAAGAAGAACAACAACAACAATGTCAAATAAACAACAACAACAACGTCAACAACAACAACAACAACAACAATGTCAAATAAACAACAACAACAAAAACACCGTCAACAACAACAACAATGTCAAATAAACAACAACAACGACAAATAAACAACAACAACAACAACGTCAACAACAACGTCAAATAAAAAACAACAACAACGTCAAATAAACAACAACGTCAACAACAACAACAACGTGAAATAAACAACAACAACTATGTCAACAACAACAACATCAAATAAACAACAACAACAACAACAACAACGTCAACAACAACAACAACAACAACAACAACAACAACGTCAAATAAACAACAACAACAATAACAACGTCAAATAAACAAAAACAACAACAACAATAACAACACCGTCAAATAAACAACAACAACAACGTCAAATAAACAACAACAACAACAACAACGTCAAATAAACAACAACAACAACAACGTCAAATAAACAACAACAACAACAATGTCAACAACAACAACGTCAAATAAACAACAACAACAACAACGTCAAATAAACAATAACAACAACAACGTCAACAATAACAACAACGTTAAATAAACAACAACAACAACAACGTAAAATAAACAACAACAACAACACCGTCAAATAAACAACAACAACAACCACGTCAAATAAACAACAACAACACCAACAACAACACCGTCAACAACAACAACAATGTCAAATAAACAACAACAACGTCAAATAAACAACAACAACAACGTCATCAACAACAACAACAACGTCAAATAAACAACAACAACAACAACGTCAAATAAATAACAACAACAACAACGTCAAATGAACAACAACAAATATGTCAACAACAACAACAACATCAAATAAACAACAACAACAACGTCAAATAAACAACAACAACAATAACAACGTCAAATAAACAACAACAACAACACCGTCAAATAAACAACAACAACAACAACGTCAAATAAACAACAACAACAACAACGTCAAAAAAACAACAACAACAACGTCAAATAAACTACAACAACGTCAACAACAACAACAACGTCAAATAAACAACAACAACAACACCTATGTCAACAATAACAACAACGTCAAATAAACAACAACAACAACAACGTCAACAATAACAACAACGTCAAATAAACAACAACAACAACAACGTCAAATAAACAACAACAACAACAACACCACCATCAAATAAACAACAACAACAACAACAACGTCAAATAAACAACAACAACAATAACGTCAAATAAACAACAACAAAAACAACGTCAACAACAACAACAACGTCAAATAAACAACAACAACAACAACGTCAAAAACAACAACAACAACAACGTCAAATAAACAACAACAGCAACGTCAAATAAACAATAACAACAACAACAATGTCAAATAAACAACAACAACGTCAAATAAACAACAACAACAACAACGTCAACAACAACAACAAGGTCGAATAAACAACAACAACAAGAACGTCAAATAAACAACAACAACAACAACATCAAATAAACAACAACAACAACAATAACAACAACAACAACGTCAAATAGATAACAACAACAACAACGTTAATTAAACAACAACAACGTCAAATAAACAAAAACAACAAAAACAACAACAACATCAACAACAACAAAAACGTCAAATAAACAACAACAACAACAACGTCAAGAACAACAACTATGTCAAATAAACAATAACAACAACGTCAAATAAACAATAACAACAACACCAACGTTAACAACAACAACGTCAAATAAACAACAACAACAACAACGTCAAATAAACAACAACAACAACAACGTCAAATAAACAACAACAACAACGTCAACAACAAAAACAACAATTTCAAATAAACAACAATAACAACAACGCCGTCAACAACAACAACAATGTCAAATAAACAACAACAATAACAACAACGTCAAATAAACAACAACAACAACTATGTCAACAAGAACAACAACGTCAAATAAACAACAACAAAAACAACAACAACAACGTCAATAACAACAACAACGTCAAGTAAACAACAACAACAACAACAACGTCAAATAAACAACAACAACAACAACAACAACGTCAAATAAACAACAACAACAACAATGTCAAATAAACAACAACAACAACAACGTCAACAACAACAACAACGTCAACAACAACGTCAAATAAACAACAACGTCAAATAAACAATAACAACAACAACAATGTCAAATAAAACACAACAACAATATCAACAACAACAACAACGTCAAATAAACAACAACAACAACAACATTAATAACGTCAAATAAACAACAACAACAACAACGTCAAATAAACAACAACAACAACAACAACAATAACAACAACAACGTCAAATAAACAACAACAACAACGTCAAATAAACAACAACAACAACGTCAAATAAAGAACAACAAAAACAACAACAACATCAACAACAACAAAAACGTCAAATAAACAACAACAACAACAACAACAACGTCAACAACAACAACTACGTCAAATAAACAACAACAACATCAAATAAACAATAACAACAACAACGTCAACAACAACAACGTCAAATAAACAACAACCACAACAACGTCAAATAAACAACAACAACAACAACGTCAACAACAACGTCAAATAAAAAACAACAACAACGTCAAATAAACAACAACGTCGACAACAACAACAATGTCAAATAAACAACAACAACGTCAAATAAACAACAACAACAACAACAACGTCAATAACAACAACAACAACGTCAGGTAAACAACAACAACAACAACGTCAAATAAACAACAACAACGTCAAATAAACAACAACAACAACAACAATGTCAACAACAACAACAACGTCAAATAAACAACAACAACAACGTCATCAACAACGTCAAATAAACAACAACGTCAAATAAACAATAACAACAACAACAATGTCAAATAAACAACAACAATGTCAAATAAACAACAACAACAATATCAACAACAACAACAACGTCAAATAAACAACAACAACAACGTCAAATAAACAACAACAACAATAATAACGTCAAATAAACAACAACAACAACAATGTCAAATAAACAACAACAACAATAATAGCAACAATAACAACAACAACGTCAAATAAACAACAACAACAACGTCAAATAAACAACAACAAAAACAACAACAACATCAACAACAACAAAAACGTCAAATAAACAACAACAACAACAACAACGTCAACAACAACAACAACGTCAAATAAACAACAACAACAACATCAAATAAACAATAACAACAACAACAACGTCAAATAAACAACAACCACAACAACGTCAAATAAACAACAACAACGTCAAATAAAGAACAACAACAACAACAACATCAAATAAACAACAACAACGTCAACAACAACAACAACAATGTCAAATAAACAACAACAACAACAACAATAACAACAACACCGTCAACAATAACAACAATGTCAAATAAACAACAACTACAACGTCAAATAAACAACAACGTCAACAACAACAACAACGTCAACCCCAACAACAACAACGTCAAATAAACAACAAAAACAACGACAACAACAACGTCAAATAAACAACAACAACAACAATAACATCAACTAAACAACAACAATAACAACGTCAAATAAACAACAACCACAACAACAACGTCAAATAAACAACAACAACAACGCCAAATAAACAACAACAACAACACCAACAATAACAACAACAACAACGTCAAATAAACAACAAAAACAACAACAACAATGTCAACAACATTAACAACGTCAAATAAACAACAACAACAACAACAACAACGTCAAATAAACAACAACAACAACAACGTCAACAACAACAACAATGTCAAATTAACAAGAACAACAATACCAATAACAACGTCAAATAAACAACAACAATAACGTCAAATAAACAACAACAACAACAACAACGACAAATAATCAACAACAACAACAAAAACGTCAAATAACAACAACAACGCCAAATAAACAACAACAATAACAACGTCAAATAAACAACAACAACAACGTCAAATAAACAACAACAACAACAACGTCAAATAAACAACAACAACAACGTCAACTAAACAATAAAAACAACAACAATAATAATAACAACAACAACAACAACGTCAACAACAACAACGTCAACAACAACGTCAAATAAACAATAACAACAACAACAACGTCAACAACAACAACGTCAAATAAACAACAACCACAACAACGTCAAATAAACAACAACAACGTCAAATAAAGAACAACAACAACAACAACAACAACGTCAAATAAACAACAACAACGTCAACAACAACAACAACAACAATGTCAAATAAACAACAACAGCAACAACAACACCGTTAACAACAACAATGTCAAATAAACAACAACAACAACGTCAAATAAACAACAACAACAACAACAACAACGTCAAATAAACAACAACAACGTCAAATAAAGAAGAAGAAGAACAACAACAACGTCAAATAAACAACAACAACAACGTCAACAACAACAACAACAACAATGTCAAATAAACAACAACAACAACAACACCACCGTCAACAACAACAACAATGTCAAATAAACAACAACAACAACAACGTCAAATAAACAACAACAACTATGTCAACAACAACAACAACGTCAAATAAACAACAACAACAACAACAACGTCAAATAAACAACAACAACAACAACAACGTCAAATAAACAACAACAACAACAATGTCAACAACAACAACGTCAAATAAACAACAACAACAGCAACTATGTCAACAACAACAACAACGTCAAATAAACAATAACAACAACAACGTCAACAACAACAACAACATTAAATAAACAACAACAACAACAACAACGTAAAATAAACAACAACAACAACAACACCGTCAAATAAACAACAACAACAACAACAACAACCACGTCAAATAAACAACAACAACACCAACAACAACACCGTCAACAACAACAACAATGTCAAATAAACAACAACAACGTCAAATAAACAACAACAACAACAACGTCAACAACAACAACAACAACGTCAAATAAACAACAACAACAACGTCAAATAAACAACAACAACAACAACGTCAAATAAACAACAACAAATATGTCAACAACAACAACAACATCAAATAAACAACAACAACAACGTCAAATAAACAACAACAACAATAACAACGTTAAATAAACCACAACAACAACAACACCGTCAAATAAACAACAACAACGTCAACAACAACAACAACAACGTCAAATAAACAACAACAACAACACCTATGTCAACAATAACAACAACGTCAAATAAACAACAACAACAACAACAACGTCACCAATAACAACAACGTCAAATAAACAACGACAACAACAACAACAACGTCAAATAAACAACAACAACAACAACAACAACACCATCAAATAAACAACAACAACAACAACGTCAAATAAACAACAACAACAATAACGTCAAATAAACAACAATAAAAACAACGTCAACAACAACAACAACGTCAAATAAACAACAACAACAACAACGTCAAAAACAACAACAACTTCAAATAAACAACGACAGCAACGTCAAATAAACAATAACAACCACAACAATGACAAATAAACAACAACAACAACGTCAAATAAACAACAACAACAACGTCAAATAAACAACAACAACAACAACGTCAACAACAACAACAAGGTCAAATAAACAACAACAACAACAACGTCAAATAAACAACAACAACAACAACATCAAATAAACAACAACAACAACAATAACAACAACAACAACGTCAAATAGATAATAACAACAACAACGTCAATTAAACAACAACAACGTCAAATAAACAACAACAAAAACAACAACAACATCAACAACAACAAAAACGTCAAATAAATAACAACAACAACAACGTCAACAACAACAACTACGTCAAATAAACAACAACAACAACGTCAAATAAACAATAACAACAACACCAACGTCAACAACAACAACGTCAAATAAACAACAACAACAACAACAAATAAACAACAACAACAACAACGTCAAATAAACAACAACAACAACGTCAAATAAACAACAACAACAACAACAATTTCAAATAAACAACAACAACAACAACACCATCAAAAACAACAACAATGTCAAATAAACAACAACAATAACAACAACGTCAAATAAACAATAACAACAACTATGTCAACAAGAACAACAACGTCAAATAAGCAACAACAAAAACAACAACAACAACAACGTCAATAAAACCAACAACGTCAAGTAAACAACAACAACAACAACGTCAAATAAACAACAACAACAAAAACAGCAACAATAACAACAACAACGTCAAATAAACAACAACAACAATGTCAAATAAACAACAACAAAAATAACAACAACATCAACAACAACAAAAATGTCAAATAAACAACAACAACAACAACAACAACGTCAACAACAACAACTACATCAAATAAACAACAACAACAACATCAAATAAACAATAACAACAACAACAACGTCAAATAAACAACAACCACAACAACGTCAAATAAACAACAACAACGTCAAATAAAGAACAACAACAACAACAACATCAAATAAACAACAACAACGTCAACAACAACAACAACAATGTCAAATAAACAACAACAACAACAATAACAACAACACCGTCAACAATAACAACAATGTCAAATAAACAACAACAACAACGTCAAATAAACAACAACGTCAACAACAACAACAACGTCAACCCCAACAACAACAACGTCAAATAAACAACAAAAACACTGACAACAACAACGTCAAATAAACAAAAACAACAACAATAACATCAACTAAACAACAACAATAACAACGTCAAATAAACAACAACCACAACAACAACATCAAATAAACAACAACAACAACGTCAAATAAACAACAACAATAACACCAACAATAACAACAACAACAACGTCAAATAAACAACAAAAACAACAACAACAATGTCAACAACATTAACAACGTCAAATAAACAACAACAACAACAACAACAACGTCAAATAAACAACAACAACAACAACGTCAACAACAACAACAATGTCAAATTAACAAGAACAACAATAACAATAACAATGTCAAATAAACAACAACAATAACGTCAAATAAACAACAACAACAACGACGACAAATAATCAACAACAACAACAAATACAACAACAACAACAACGTCAAATAACAACAACAACGCAAATAAACAACAACAATAACAACGTCAAATAAACAACAACAACAACGTCAAATAAACAACAACAACAACAACGTCAAATAAACAACAACAACGTCAACTAAACAACAAAAACAACAACAATAATAATAACAACAACAAAAAAGTCAACAACAACAACGTCAACAACAACGTCAAATAAACAACAACAACAACACCAACAATAACAACAACAACAACGTCAAATAAACAACAAAAACAACAACAACAATGTCAACAACATTAACAACGTCAAATAAACAACAACAACAACAACAACGTCAAATAAACAACAACAACAACAACGTCAACAACAACAACAATGTCAAATTAACAAGAACAACAATAACAATAACAACGTCAAATAAACAACAACAATAACGTCAAATAAACAACAACAACAACGGCAAATAATCAACAACAACAACAAATACAACAACAACAACAACGTCAAATAACAACAACAACGCCAAATAAACAACAACAATAACAACGTCAAATAAACAACAACAACAACGTCAAATAAACAACAACAACAACAACAACAACGTCAAATAAACAACAACAACAACAACGTCAACTAAACAACAAAAACAACAACAATAATAATAACAACAACAACAACAACGTCAACAACAACAACGTCAACAACGTCAACAACAACGTCAAATAAACAATAACAACAACAACAACGTCAACAACAACAACGTCAAATAAACAACAACCACAACAACGTCAAATAAACAACAACAACGTCAAATAAAGAACAACAAGAACAACAACAACAACGTCAAATAAACATCAACAACGTCAACAACAACAACAACACCGTTAACAACAACAATGTCAAATAAACAACAACAACAACGTCAAATAAACAACAACAACAACAACGTCAAATAAACAACAACAACGTCAAATAAAGAAGAAGAACAACAACAACAACGTCAAATAAACAACAACAACAACGTCAACAACAACAACAACAACAACAATGTCAAATAAACAACAACAACAACAACAACACCGTCAACAACAACAACAATGTCAAATAAACAACAACAACGTCAAATAAACAACAACAACAACAACGTCAACAACAACAACAACGTCAAATAAACAACAACAACAACGTCAAATAAACAACAACAACAACAACGTCAAATAAACAACAACAAATATGTCAACAACAACAACAACATCAAATAAACAACAACAACAACGTCAAATAAACAACAACAACAATAACAACATCAAATAAACCACAACAACAACAACACCGTCAAATAAACAACAACAACGTCAACAACAACAACAACGTCAAATAAACAACAACAACAACACCTATGTCAACAATAACAACAACGTCAAATAAACAATAACAACAACAACAACATCAACAATAACAACAACGTCAAATAAACAACGACAACAACAACAACAACAACGTCAAATAAACAACAACAACAACAACAACACCATCAAATAAACAACAACAACAACAACGTCAAATAAACAACAACAACGATAACGTCAAATAAACAACAATAAAAACAACGTCAACAACAACAACAACGTCAAATAAACAACAACAACAACGTCAAAAACAACAACAACAACAACAACAACAACTTCAAATAAACAACAACAGCAACGTCAAATAAACAATAACAACCACAACAATGACAAATAAACAACAACAACAACGTCAAATAAACAACAACAACAACGTCAAATAAATAACAACAACAACAACAACATCAACAACAACAACAAGGTCAAATAAACAACAACAACAACAACGTCAAATAAACAACAACAACAACAACAACTTCAAATAAACAACAACAACAACAATAACAACAACAACAACGTCAAATAGATAACAACAACAACAACGTCAATTAAACAACAACAACGTCAAATAAACAACAACAAAAACAACAACAACATCAACAACAACAAAAACGTCAAATAAATAACAACAACAACAACGTCAACAACAACAACTACGTCAAATAAACAACAACAACAACGTCAAATAAACAATAACAACAACACCAACGTCAACAACAACAACGTCAAATAAACAACAACAACAACGTCAAATAAACAACAACAACAACAACGTCAAATAAACAACAACAACAACGTCAAATAAACAACAACAACAACAACAACAATTTCAAATAAACAACAACAACAACAACACCGTCAACAACTACAACAATGTCAAATAAACAACAACAATAACAACAACATCAAATAAACAATAACAACAACTATGTCAACAAGAACAACAACGTCAAATAAACAACAACAAAAACAACAACAACAACGTCAATAAAACCAACAACGTCAAGTAAACAACAACAACAACAACGTCAAATAAACAACAACAACAATAACAGCAACAATAACAACAACAACGTCAAATAAACAACAACAACAACAACGTCAAATAAACAACAACAAAAACAACAACAACATCAACAACAACAAAAACGTCAAATAAACAACAACAACAACAACAACGTCAACAACAACAACTACGTCAAATAAACAACAACAACAACATCAAATAAACAATAACAACAACAACAACGCAAATAAACAACAACCACAACAACGTCAAATAAACAACAACAACGTCAAATAAAGAACAACAACAACAACAACAAGATCAAATAAACAACAACAACGTCAACAACAACAACAATGTTGTGATCGGTGGATCTTGAACTGACTGTTTAACGCTGGTTCGCGAAATGTCGCGGAAGCAAGAGTCGCCACCGTCTTTTATTTTCTCCAAATGGAAAGGACAAAAGCACAGAAAAATTCCTTAAAGAGATTGCTCTCGGTTCGGGAGGTAGGTTATAGAAAGGGAAGGTGTTAGCACCCTTTCTATCCATGGTTATCCATGGGCTCTTAGATACTTGCTCATTTGTGTTTTCAAAATTGTTTGTTTGCTTTTCAATGTGGGTTTAAAAAGTTTCTTTTGAAAAATTTCAGATCGACTCATACGTCAGAGTGTTTGAAAAGTTTGCTTTGAAAGCTTTTGAAAAGTGTCAGTGTGAAAAGTCTTTTGAGTTTGTTTTGAGATTAGAGCAAGTATCCTTGAGAACCTACCTACCCTAAGGAATTCGTCTGTGTAAGAATCCTTTAAAGTAATGCCATCCCACCATTGAGAGGTAGGTAGCATCACCGTTTGGAGGTGTTCGGGTCAATTCGATATTCGGGACGTGGTGATCACCAGAGCAATGGGAAGACACCTTAGAAGCTACCCTCATGCCAGGTTCCCGGATCATGAGGACTTACTAAGACGCCCTCTACTCGACGACCACCTTTCGAGGCAAGGCAACAGTGAGGCGTACCCTAGGGGTGGTGTGTGCGAATCGTGCGTTGTTTTCATTGATATTTATCTTGTCATGTTTGTCGTGTTCTACGCATTGATTTTATTTTAAGTCCATACATTCTTTCATGCATATTTGTTAGCAGTTTATATTTTGCGGGAAAAGAAATCTAAGACTATTACAAAGGCGCGGGTCCACATCGCCAAAATTAACCGGACCCGATTTAGCGGAAAGTAAATTAAAGCGATAAAAGTGCAAGAAATTAATTTACAAGGCTTTGGGGCAGTTACAAAATTATAATAAGCGATAAAAATAAATGCGCAAATTAATAATTAAAAAAAACCAATGGGCGTTGGACCCTTTTACAAACAATTAAAAATTAATAGGAAATTAAAATTAGATGATTTAAATGTCTTTTTGGTATTTTTGTATTCTTTAAATTTAATAAGGGAAGGAAATTAATTGAAATTAAATTGAAAGACAAACCCTAATTCTAGTATTTTTTTATTTATTATGAAAGTTTTTTGATTAAACCTAAATTAAACTCTAAATTAATTTATGTACAGTTAAAAAAAGAAAATAAATAAATAAATAATATTATTCTGAAAAAAGGAAAATTAAAAAAAAAGAAAATAAAAAGTTGTTTAAACCTAAATTCTACTTTTTGATTTTTTATTAGAAAGATTAAAATGATAGCCTAATTAACCTAAATTATTTACATGTTTAAAAATAATCATAATAAATAAATATTACATTTTTTATTTTTCTGACTTTTGTATGTTTTTGTTATTTTGATGAAAATAATTAATTAATGAAAACCAATGAAAATAAGAAAATAATATAACAATTAAAAAGAATGAAATATAAAAAGAAGGTCAAACCAGGGGGGGGGTAGTCCCCAAGTGGAGGTTCAGGCCTGGTAATTTAAGCCCATTGAGCTTCAGTTTTCGTTGACCTTTTTGGATTATGTGGGACACGTTGACCAGCTTCCATGGTAGGCCTTCAATCCATGCCTTTGACTTGCTTTTGTGGGACGCGTGGATAATAGGTGAGGAGGACATATAGTGATCCTTAAGAGCGTGCCTGCATAGGATTAGCTTTTGAAAAATAACATGAAATTGTTGAAGACCTGGGAATCGAACCCAGGTCTCACGCCTTGCCAATGCCTTCCACCTGCCACTGAACCACTTTGATCACTTTTATTATATATTAATGAATGAATAATGTAAAGAGAATCTGGTTAGTGGCCACTAGGCACAAAAAAACGCGCGCTGGTTCAAATGAACCAACCAGTGATTGCCAGATCATCGTCTTCCTCACGTTTCTTTCTGCCTGAAAAATAACAAACATTTAACGGGGGTTTTGAACCCCCCCAATATATGCATGTTTTCAAAATAGCGATTAGGCTATATGCAAACATAAAAATGGCGCGACTAGTGGAATCAGATCGTCCAAAGGTCCTGAGTTTGTTAGGCTTGGTCTCGTTATCTAATTTTGCCGTATGAGAGAAACCCTCTTTGGGACTTCCTGAAACCCTAAAGATCATTCATGGTAATATCGCGTATGTTGCTCAAAAACGAAATTCATTAGCATGGTTAGCATCAGAACAAAACAACAATCATGAATCCACAAACAAAAATCAAAAAAAATGCTTAAATTATGATATGCGTTTAAGAACTTTTTGTTGTACAGTCACAGGTCCCATTACCAATTCTTGAGGTCTGACTTGATTCTAATGGTTGGAACGTGTCCAGTAATTGCCACTGAAGCTTTTGGAATAGATTTTGGAGTCTGAATCGCCCTTGAACTCTGAATTCAGTTTTGGAATTCTTGGAAAATTTTCAAGTTTGTGTATTGTGTATGAGCGCAGCTTGCAGTCTCTAGGGTTTTGGTTTGTGGTACTGAGTATGTATAGAACATGTTAGGTCAACAAAGTTGGATAGAATCTCATGAATTCAATGGTTTAAGATTTGATTTGCTTAATATCTTTTTCCAATCTTTTTTCATGTTATTTTTGTTCAATCATGATCCAATCTCATCCAAATTTACCTAATTGGGATATGCACGAAATATTATGAATAAACATGCATGAAAAGATTTTTTTTAGGTTAAGCTTGATATTTTTCATATATTAAAATCATTTAAATGAATATAAATTAATATTAATTCAAATAAATAATTAAAAAATATGAGAATACTTCCCTTTGGGCCTAGTGGTCGTGCATAGGCTTGGCATGAAGAAATTTGGAAGAAAATTGGGCCCATTTGCATTTTTAGGCCTTTTGAACCATTGTTGATTTTCAAAAATTTCCAAAAATTTCCCAACTTCTACAAGGCATAACTTGGTCAATTTTTAAGCTTTTCACATGTTCTTGGACGTTTTGGAAAGGTCTTTGAGTCCTTTAACCAATGCCTTTGGTCCCATGTCATTTTGATTCACCAATCTCAAGTTATGGCCTTTGACTTAAAGTCACTTTTTGTTGACTTTTGAAAATGACCTATAATGTTGAAATTGATAACTTTTTGTGAGAGCATTTCTTGGATTTGGAACATGAAGATGAATTGTAGGAAATGTCTTTCTCTTCAAAATGAGCTTTGGATGGAATTTTTCTGATAATCCATGTGAAAGTTATGCCCTGGTCAATTTCTGTTGACTTTTTCAGCTGTCCAAATATAGCAACTTTTGCATCTTTGATGATTTCTGAGCCAAATTTTGAGAATCATGATCAAGCATTGATCAAATGATGTTTGTGGCTTCAAAATGATGTGTTGACCAAAAATTTGAACTTTTGACTGCCAAATGACCATTTTGCCCCTACAGTTGACTGTAGTGCAATCTAGGGTTTTGACTGTGCAATTTTGAGCTGAATGCCTTGAAACTTGACATGAGGATGCTTGACCGTCTTTTTAAGCATATGAGACTTGATTGGGCCTTTGAAAAGTTCATTTGCTTGACCATAACTCAAACCCTAGTTTTGACTGTCTAGGAGACAGTTGAGCTGCACAACCCTTGGGGAACTTTGTGACCTTGACTTTGACAATTCTTGATGAATATGGGAGGGCAAATTTTGGGGTACAACAGTTGCCCCTGTTCAATCTTCTTAGACCTGAGGATGCAGATTGGCTGACGTGCCTTTCGTAATCCGAGGGTAGAAGATGATTGGACACCAGAGTGCCCAGAAATTTGCGCTCACATAGTAACAGTGATGATGAGGGAATGGGCTTATAGATGCCATTTGGATGTTGCTTGGATAGGATGATGGGCTTATAGATGCCATCTGGATATTGATCGCGTAGGAAGTTCCTTAGCGAGAACCTGCATACCTGCAAAACAGAAAAATGAGTACCTGACACGTTGCAGGAGCTGATTTTAGATGCTTGATATAGATAGGTCCTGATTGGTTACAGGAGCTGAGTCTGGAGCTTCAAATGCTGATGAATGAACCAGGAATGGTTACTGCCTTAATCATGAATGGTAAGAGAACCTTGGGTGATTTTAACTTCAACAACGCTCGTTGAGAAAAATCTTGGTGAGAATTACCATCTTTGTAGTGTCAGGAAGGGAACCAAAGGATATTACAATCTCAAAGGGAGTTACCTCACTCACGTTGGAGAGGGAACTATAGGAAATTATAATCTGAAAGGAGATATCACCTCACGCTCATGCCGGAGAGGGAAACATCTGAAGAAGGAATTACCACCTCACGCGCCGTTGGAGAGGGGACCATAAGAGAATGTCACCTCACGCTCATGCCGGAGAGGGAAACATCTGAAAAAGGAATTACCACCTCACGCTCACCGTCGGAGAGGGGACCACAAAAGAATATCACCTCACGCTCATCGTTGGAGAGGAAAACATCTTGAAAAAGGAATTACCACCTCACGCTCACCGTCGGAGAGGGGACCACAAAAGAATATCACCTCACGCTCATCGTCGGAGAGGAAAACATCTTGAAAAAGGAATTACCACCTCACGCGCCGTTGGAGAGGGGACCATAACTTCTACTGAGTCTTTATCAGAAAAATCTGTTTGGAGTCGATTTAACTGGACTAGAGACATCCTTGAAATATGTTTGGGGATTTCAACTGCACCCTTCCTGAAAGGTAGAGGTCAGTCATATGCGATGCATGGTATGGATCAAGCAATGATGTTATCAATATAAATGAGATTTGTATGATGCAATACGTTATGCATGCTATAATGATGTATGTGATGATTCATGTATGTTTTTGTCTAGGAAAATAAATCCTTGACGGGTGCCGGGAAGTCATATCCTGGGCTGATGTTGAGGAAGAGATTTTGCTTCCGCTGTGGATGATTCGTTGCAAGAATACCGGTAGGAGGAGATAACTCTGTTGAGTAATGAAATAATTCTGCGGGAGAAAAGATACTCTAGCGATCATGCTGGGGAGTGCTACTCTGTGGGGATAGCGATGCTTTGCTGAGTTGATGAAGATAACTCCGCTGGGGATATCCTTGTTGTGCTGGAAGTGTTGATAGACTTCGCTGGGGGTAGGAAGATACTTTGCCGAGGATGCTCTTTCCGTGGCTTTTGGCTGAGGATAACCCAGTTATATCCTGTTACGGAAATAACTCTTTAAATCAAGCCGGGACGACGCGTTCGTGCTTTGCGAGGGATAAGCTTCCAGAATCTACTGGGGATAAGCTTGCCGTTTGGGGAGATATGAGTTCCAACTTTCCTGGGGAACCTGGATTGGACTCTTCTGGGGGAAGTTTGATATGCTGGGAAGTGATTCCTTTGAATAGTGGTATACCGCCGGGGAACAATCTTTAAACCAGGACTGCCGGGGATACTTGTTAAGAATATATGTATTGCTGCTGAGGAATGTTTGAGATCGGCTGGAGGATACTCAATTCCTTTGATATTTGATGATTTTGTTTGGAGGAGAATGTACTGTTTTGCTGAACCACTCTCTGGGGAGTTAAGATACACCTGGCCGTGTTCTTTAGCTGAACCTACCTTGGTACCTTAGAAGATAGAACAATTAGACTGCTCAGACAACTCTTTTATTGCCCCTGTTTCCGGTGTCACCTGCAATGAATTCCTTTGTTTCGTATGCAAATATTTATGAGTTAGCAAATTATTGTCAATGCACACATCACAAATTGAACCTTGGACGTTCTTCGCAAAACAAAACAGAAAAAGAAAAAACACTTGAGCACGTTTAACTGAAAATGTATTTTTATTGATTTTTGAATGGCCTGAATATAGGCGTTTTGTATACAAGAGGCTGACGTCCTAGTAAGAGGTACGTCGCCGAGCAAAAGAATTTATACAAGTTTTGTACAAAAGAAAATAAAACAGCTGTGTGAAAGATGAATGATCCACTGGGTTTCAACTCTGCTATTGTCTTTATAACTCCGAGCGTCTCATCACTTGATGACCTTGGTTGAAGGTGAAGCTGACTGATCGATGCCGTCTGAACTCGATGTAGATACCGGATTCTGGATGCAAAGTGATCAATGAGACATAGTTTTACGCTTTATCCCTAACTTTTGCCTGGACCGCCCTTTCGGGTTTTCAGTCCACCGGGATACCCATTTTTGCCCAAGCCGCCCTTTCAGGTTTTCGACTTGCCGGGTGTACAGATTTTTCATTTTCATCCCTACATTTTGCCCGAACCCTTTTGGTTCGACGGGAAGCCCTAATTTTTGCCTAGGCATGTCAGCCTAGCGGGTCTTTTTTCACGCGTAGTATTTTTTAACTATGTCTGCATTGGCGGGGTGAGGAAGGTCGTCACCATCCATGTTGGTTAATATCATTGCTCCTCCTGAGAACACATGCTTAACCACAAATGGCCCTTCGTACGTAGGAGTCCATTTGCCCCTTGGATCACTCTGAGGAAGGATGATTCTCTTGATAACCAGATCCCCAACTTGATATTCTTGTAGTCTGACTTTCTTGTTAAATGCCCTGATCATTCGTTTCTGATACGTCTGACCATGACAGATAGCAGCAAGCCTCTTTTCATCAATAAGGTTGAGTTGGTCTAGTCGTGTCTGGATCCAATCATCTTCGTTCAGGTTTGCATCCTTCATTATCCGGAGAGAGGGAATTTGCACTTCGATCGGCAAGACTGCCTCCATGCCATAAACCAGAGAGAAAGGAGTTGCCCCGGTTGACGTCCTTGCTGAGGTACGGTACCCATGCAGGGCGAACGGTAACATCTCGTGCCAATCTTTGTACGTCACTGTCATTTTTTGCACGATCTTCTTAATGTTCTTATTTGCTGCTTCTACAGCCCCATTCATCTTCGGTCTGTAAGGAGAAGAATTGTGGTGCTGTATTTTGAACTGTTCGCAGAGCTCAGCAATCATCTTATTGTTCAGATTGGTACCGTTGTCTGTAATTATCCGCTCAGGGACGCCGTATCGACAGATCAGGTTGTGTCGGATAAACCGTGCCACCACAGTCTTGGTTACTGTAGCATAGGATGCTGCCTCAACCCACTTTGTAAAATAGTCGATCGCCACTAGGATGAAGCGATGTCCGTTGGATGCCGTAGGTCTTATCTCGCCGATCATGTCTATGCCCCACATTGCGAACGGCCAAGGCGCAGTCAGAACGTTCAGGGGGACCGGAGGAACATGCACCTTATCTGCATAGATCTGGCACTTGTGGCATGTCCTAGAATGTTGGTAGCAATCAGCTTCCATGGTAGACCAGTAATATCCTGCCCGTAGGATCTTTTTAGCCATAGTGTGCCCACTGGAATGCGTACCAAAGGTCCCTTCATGTAGCTCTTCCATGATTCTTTCCGCTTCAGTCTTGTCCACACAACGCAGTAAGGTTGAATCATGGTTTCTCTTGTACAGGATGCCGTTGCTTAGGAAGAACTTGGATGCGAACCGTCTCAGGAATTTCTTATCGTTGATAGAGGCACCTTCAGGGTATTCCTGAGCTTCCAGATATCTCTTCACTTCGTGGTACCAAGGCTTCTCAGTTACCAATTCAGCTTCGAGATCACAACAGTATGCCGGTTCGTCCAGTTTCCAGATGATGATCCGGGGAGCCTCATTATCCCATTTGACCTTGAACATTGAAGACATTGTAGCTAACGCGTCCGCTAACTGATTCTCTTCTCTTGGAAAGTGCTCAAAGGTTATCTCTGTGAAGTGGGGAATCAAGGTCAACACACATTCTTTGTAAGGAATCAAGTTTGGATGTTTCGTATCCCACTCTCCGTTGATCTGATTGATCACTAGAGCGGAATCTCCGAAGACACTGAGGAACTTGATTCGTAGGTCGATCGCAGCTTGAAGACCCATGATACACGCCTCATACTCCGCCATGTTGTTGGTACAGTTGAAACACAGCCGGGCAGTGAGTGGAGTATGAGTACCTTGTGGAGATATGATGATGGCGCCGATACCATTTCCCAAAGCATTGGAAGCTCCGTCAAAGTGCATAGACCATCGGGATCCTGGTTCAGGTCCTTCATCCGGTCCAGGTACTTCACAATCAGTCACAATCATGATGCTTTCGTCTGGAAACTCGAAGTTCATTGATTGGTAGTCATCTACAGCTTGATGAGCTAAGTGGTCTGCCAATACACTCCCTTTGATGGCTTTCTGGGTGGTGTACTGAATGTCGTATTCCGTCAAGATCATTTGCCATCTTGCAATTCTCCCAGACAGAGCAGGCTTTTCAAATATGTATTTTATCGGATCCATCTTTGAGATCAACAAGGTAGTGTGAGTCAGCATATACTGTCTCAGCCGGCGAGCTGCCCATACCAAAGCGCAGCAAGTTTTCTCAAGCAGTGAGTATCGGGTCTCACAGTCGGTAAACTTTTTGCTAAGGTAATAAATGGCATGCTCTTTTCGGCCAGACTCGTCATGCTGCCCCAGCACACACCCCATTGAGTTGTCTAGCACTGTCAGATATAGGATCAGAGGTCTCCCTTCAACCGGTGGCATGAGGATGGGTGGTTCTTGGAGGTACTCTTTGATTTTATCGAAAGCGGCCTGACATTCATCGTTCCAACGTACTACCTGATCTTTCTTCAGCAGCTTGAAGATTGGCTCACAGGTAGCAGTCAAATGAGATATGAATCGAGCGATGTAATTCAGGCGTCCTAAAAAGCCTCTGACTTCCTTCTCTGTCTTAGGAGCTGGCATCTCTTGAATAGCTTTGACCTTAGCAGGGTCCACTTGAATACCTTTATCACTGACCACGAAGCCTAGCAACTTCCCAGATCTTACCCCGAAGGTGCACTTGTTCGGGTTCAATCTCAGCTTATACAATTTCAAACGGTCAAACAACTTCTGCAGGTGATCTAGATGCTCTTCCTCAGTCTGGGACCTAGCGATCATGTCGTCCACATACACTTCGATCTCATGGTGGATCATATCATGAAATAAGGCAACCATGGCACGCTGGTAGGTTGCCCCAGCATTCTTCAATCCGAACGGCATGACCTTGTAACAGAAGGTGCCCCACTGAGTAACAAATGTAGTCTTTTCCATGTCTTCAGGTGCCATCTTGATCTGATTGTAGCCTGAAAAGCCATCCATGAAAGAGAATACTTTGTGTTGGGCTGTATTATCAACGAGGACATCAATGTGAGGTAAGGGGAAGTCATCCTTGGGGCTGGCCCTGTTCAGATCCCTGTAATCGACACACATTCTGACCTTTCCGTCCTTCTTAGGTACCGGCACCACATTAGCAACCCACTGAGGGTAAGAAGTCACTGCAAGAAACCCGGCATCAAACTGTTTCATGACTTCGGCTTTAATCTTTTCAGACATCTCTGGACGCATCCGACGAACCTTTTGTTTAACTGGAGGGCAGTCTTCTCTAGTTGGCAAATGATGGACAACAATATCGGTATCCAACCCTGGCATGTCTTCGTAGGACCAGGCAAAGATCTCCATATAGTCATGTAGCATCTTGGTTAACCGTTGCTTCACGCTGAGCTCTAGGTTCGCACCAATCTTTACCTCTTTCCTGTCTGCCTCAGTACCTAGGTTTATAGTTTCTACTGGCTCTTCATGGGGTTGAATCGCCCTCTCTTCCTGAAGCAACAGTCTTGCAAGCTCGCCAGGCACTTCGCAATCATCTTCACCTTCGTCTTCGGCTAAGTTGATCGGATTTTCGAAGTCATAATCGGCATTAGCAGAGCTGTTATCAGTGAGATCCAGAGTGGATTGGAACCTGTATGAGTGAGTGTGTGTGTAAATACAGCTGTTTTCTGAAAATTATGTAAAGGAAATGAAAGAAGAAAAAAAAAAGGAACACAATTTTTGCAATGCGAAAATAGTCCAAGGTTTTCATTCATGATGTATAAAATGACAGTTCATATGCCCTCACAAATAGAACCACGGTGCCTCGGGTAAGACACCGGGCCATAGAGTTTATCATTGTCTATTACAAAATGAAACAAAGAAATTTATTACTTAGTAACCAAAGAAACATGGAGGTTGTCTTTTGCACTCCAATTGTTGAGTCCACCATCAGCAACCGGGTATATCCAGCTATCGAACTCAGCTTCATCAACTTCCTCTTCATCACCAATAGCATTAACTCCATGAGCAGGCAGGGGAGCTGTCACCACATTGGGCTTGTCAGATGCCTCGAACTGTACCTCCTTAGCGTCAATGAGGTCCTGCAGCTTGTTCCTTAGTGCCCAACAGTCGTCAGTGGCATGCCCCGGGCTATCTGAATGGTAAGCACAACGGGCATTCGGGTTGTACTTGGGAGAGGTAGTGTTAGGGAACTTTGGCGCCTCCTTGACAGTCACCAAATTGGTGGATAGTAACTGTGGCAGGATTTGCGACAGGGTCATGCTTAACCGAGTGAACTCTCTCCGGGGTCTATCAGCCCTTTGAGGATTGTTTGACCGGGGAGCGGCAGCAGGCGTAGCAATCATGACCGCACTGACAGATTGGCGGCGATCAGGTCTTTCTGATTTTCTGGAGCCATACACAGCACTAGACTCCTTTTTAAACGGTTTCTTGTCCGACCCAGATGATGATGCAGCCTTTGCAATCTTTCCAGACTTCAACCCAGCTTCAATTCTCTCTCCAGTTAAGATCAAATCAGTGAAACCAGCAGAAGAATTCCCAATGAGATGATTAAAGAACGGCCCAGATAGGGTCCCCAAGAACATATCCACTAATTCTCGATCAGTCAAAGGTGGCTGCACCCTGCCAGCCAGATCTCTCCATTTCTGCGCGTACTCTTTAAAACCTTCGCTTGCGCCCAACGACATACCCTGGAGTTGGGTACGTGTGGGGGCAAGGTCGGCATTATACTGATACTGCTTGTAGAAAGCAGTAGCCAGCTCCTCCCAGTTACGAACTTTGGTCCCATCCAGCTGATAGAACCATTCGAGATGAGTCCCTGAAAGACTCTCCTGGAAGAAGTGGATCCATAGATTCTTGTCCGCAGAGTACGGCTGAATCTTTCGCACATAGGACCTTAAATGCAGCTTGGGACAGGATGCCCCGTCATACTTGGAGAAAGTGGGAGCTTTGAACTTGTGCGGGATAATTATACCAGTCGACAAACCCAGATCTCCGAAGTCCAGCCCAGGTGTCTGTTGCACCTCCATAGCTTTCAGCCTGTCCTCCAGTTGTTTATACTTGTTGTCTTCAGGAGGGTACTGCTCTTCATCAAAATCTGTCTCGTTGTCGGAGACCACCGGACTAGGAACCCTTGCTTCTGCCTGAGAAGGACTTTTGCCAACAGAAGAAACAACCTCTTCTTGGTGCAGAGTATTACCCAACCTTCGGCCCGAGTTGAATAGAACAGTCCTTCTTTTCTTCTTCTTCTCCTTCTTCAGGAGCATGGCCTTCAGCTCTTCTTGGCCTTTAGCTAGACCCATGATCATTTCTTGAAACTGCGCATTCTGCGCCTGGAGAGCCTTGATTGAAGTCTCAGTTGATTCAGATCCGGAATTCATGATGCTGAAATAAACAGCGAAGAACTGTAAGCAACCTGAAAAAAGGGAAAAACCTGCTATGCACATGATGTATGAAATGCGTATGCAATGCATTCAAGGGTTCGAAAGTTCAAATTCATTGTAAACAAGAAAAGAACACACGTTATCATTAAAGAAATCATTGTTTAATACATCAAGGCCTCGTGGGCAAAAAGGAAATACAAAAGTCAAGTCAATCCCAAAATACACTGCGCATCCTCTTCGGAGCTATGTAGGTGTTGAGGTTCCTCTCCTCGTGCAGCAGACGGGTGAGCTCCAAGACTTTCTTTTCACTGGCATGCAGATTAGTCTCCAAAGAATTCCTTTCCTCCTTAAGCTGAATCCAGCTCTTCTGCATCTCTTCCCAGGATGTGGGCATATCAGGGTGCTGAATAACATGAGACACTTCCCCTTCCAAGACAGGTTCTTTGATTACTGGAAGCATGTGAGGATAAGGCATCACTAACTTCTGAGAGCGGGCGCGTACCCATTTGAGATAGGGCTCCAAAGGGATGGAGTTCCTGTGCCCCAGTGTCTTGCTGTTTATCCTACTGGGCATCCTCCAGGCTCTGATAAATTTCTGACGAAGTCCTTGAGTATCACTGTCGAAGTCAAAAACTATGTCGGGAATTAACATGTCATGAGGACCATCCCTCCGAGCATAACCAAACTGTTTCCAAGCCAGGCATGGGCTATAAGTAATACCTCCTCTGATTCCAAGTAAAGGAACATTAGGGTACTCCCCACAACGATCAATGATAGTGACATCTCCTCTGGATCTAGGGCACCAATGTATATCTGCATGTGTAAGAGTCATCAACCGTTGTGACCATCTCAAACCCCGCTCATTCTTCAGGACTGATTGGGGAAGGTGCGAAATAAACCACCTTCCCAGGAGAGGAGTGCAACACATAAGGACACCTCTTTTTCTCATGGTTCGAGTGTAACATGAGTGAAGGATGTCCCCCAGCAACGTAGGTATAGGATTCCTGGACATAAAGATCTGGACGGCACTGATATCAATAAGCTGATCTGGATTAGGGAATAGTACCAAACCATAAACAAGGAGGGCTACCACTTCTTCAAAAGCTTGCAAATCAAGAGAGTTCCAACATTCAAGGGCTTTCTCAAACAGAAACTTGGCTAAGAACCCTTTGACGCCACTTCTAACTTCCCAATGTCCCTTGAGGTCAGATGACTGTAGGTGCAAGGCTTTAGCAATCTCTTCCAGCTTAGGTTCCCTTTCTGTGCCGTTGAAAGGCAGCTGATCAAGGATAGGGATCTTCAGGAGCCGGGAGAACTCCTCCAGTGTAGGTACCAACTGATAGTCCAAGAAGGTAAAGCAGTGATGCAGAGGGTCAAAGAACTGGAACAAGACCTTTATCATATCTTCCTCAACGTTGGTGTTGACCAAGCTGATGAGGCTTCCATGTCTGTCACTGAATGAAGAGTTCTCGGGAATCCTGGATATAAGCTCCTTAAGCTGAGGAGGGATCCTTACAAGATTGACCTGAATTGTCTTTCTACGAGCAGTTTCCATGTCCTACAAAACAAGAACAAAGATGAAAATTCGAACCCCTGAAATGGTTAGTCAATGCATATGATGCTGGATGATGTCATGATGCTATGATTAAACACACCACAGATATTTACAGAGACAAACATGTAGGGCAAACAAGGCACACAAGACAAGCTCTTAAGGTTTAAGGCCAGCATGGGGGCTGGGTAATACCCTCTTGAGTTGGTGGGTTCATACCTGTCCTAATCAAAGTAACCGGGTTCTAAGGTTCCCAATATCACGGGGTTGCTTTCATTGTTCATCGTTTCGATTTAGCCACTGAACTGGCGACCGAAATATTCCAGGAAAGCAACCCTCAATTGAGCGTAGTATCGAGTATCCACCAACCTCGGACTGCACCAAAGTCAGTGATCTCACTACCCTAAAGAGGCCAAGATAGTTCAATTAAGGTTCCTAAGGTCTGTTGATGCTTCACGACACCACGCGGAGGCCCCGTACTCTCCTTGACTGAACTCAAGGGTTACCGGTACACACCAAAGTGCCACATCAACGTAGCAGATTGTTTCAACCGTGTCGGTATACCCCGCACAGTTCCCTCACAGCCTTGTTGCTACTTTCTAAGAAAGGTATCCCCCAGATCCGGGTGTAGGACCTATAGAACTCCCAAGCAACCCACAATTTAAAGCACACAAGGAAGACAATTGAAAACATAGTTATAAGCTAGCCCTAAGGTACACCTCACTTTATAAAGTTTTATCCCCAGCAGAGTCGCCAGTTCTGTGATCGGTGGATCTGGAACTGACTGTTTAACGCTGGTTCGCGAAATGTCGCGGAAGCAAGAGTCGCCACCGTCTTTTATTTTCTCCAAATGGAAAGGACAAAAGCACAGAAAAATTCCTTAAAGAGATTGCTCTCGGTTCGGGAGGTAGGTTATAGAAAGGGAAGGTGTTAGCACCCTTTCTATCCATGGTTATCCATGGGCTCTTAGATACTTGCTCATTTGTGTTTTCAAAATTGTTTGTTTGCTTTTCAATGTGGGTTTAAAAAGTTTCTTTTGAAAAATTTCAGATCGACTCATACGTCAGAGTGTTTGAAAAGTTTGCTTTGAAAGCTTTTGAAAAGTGTCAGTGTGAAAAGTCTTTTGAGTTTGTTTTGAGATTAGAGCAAGTATCCTTGAGAACCTACCTACCCTAAGGAATTCGTCTGTGTAAGAATCCTTTAAAGTAATGCCATCCCACCATTGAGAGGTAGGTAGCATCACCGTTTGGAGGTGTTCGGGTCAATTCGATATTCGGGACGTGGTGATCACCAGAGCAATGGGAAGACACCTTAGAAGCTACCCTCATGCCAGGTTCCCGGATCATGAGGACTTACTAAGACGCCCTCTACTCGACGACCACCTTTCGAGGCAAGGCAACAGTGAGGCGTACCCTAGGGGTGGTGTGTGCGAATCGTGCGTTGTTTTCATTGATATTTATCTTGTCATGTTTGTCGTGTTCTACGCATTGATTTTATTTTAAGTCCATACATTCTTTCATGCATATTTGTTAGCAGTTTATATTTTGCGGGAAAAGAAATCTAAGACTATTACAAAGGCGCGGGTCCACATCGCCAAAATTAACCGGACCCGATTTAGCGGAAAGTAAATTAAAGCGATAAAAGTGCAAGAAATTAATTTACAAGGCTTTGGGGCAGTTACAAAATTATAATAAGCGATAAAAATAAATGCGCAAATTAATAATTAAAAAAAACCAATGGGCGTTGGACCCTTTTACAAACAATTAAAAATTAATAGGAAATTAAAATTAGATGATTTAAATGTCTTTTTGGTATTTTTGTATTCTTTAAATTTAATAAGGGAAGGAAATTAATTGAAATTAAATTGAAAGACAAACCCTAATTCTAGTATTTTTTTATTTATTATGAAAGTTTTTTGATTAAACCTAAATTAAACTCTAAATTAATTTATGTACAGTTAAAAAAAGAAAATAAATAAATAAATAATATTATTCTGAAAAAAGGAAAATTAAAAAAAAAGAAAATAAAAAGTTGTTTAAACCTAAATTCTACTTTTTGATTTTTTATTAGAAAGATTAAAATGATAGCCTAATTAACCTAAATTATTTACATGTTTAAAAATAATCATAATAAATAAATATTACATTTTTTATTTTTCTGACTTTTGTATGTTTTTGTTATTTTGATGAAAATAATTAATTAATGAAAACCAATGAAAATAAGAAAATAATATAACAATTAAAAAGAATGAAATATAAAAAGAAGGTCAAACCAGGGGGGGGGGTAGTCCCCAAGTGGAGGTTCAGGCCTGGTAATTTAAGCCCATTGAGCTTCAGTTTTCGTTGACCTTTTTGGATTATGTGGGACACGTTGACCAGCTTCCATGGTAGGCCTTCAATCCATGCCTTTGACTTGCTTTTGTGGGACGCGTGGATAATAGGTGAGGAGGACATATAGTGATCCTTAAGAGCGTGCCTGCATAGGATTAGCTTTTGAAAAATAACATGAAATTGTTGAAGACCTGGGAATCGAACCCAGGTCTCACGCCTTGCCAATGCCTTCCACCTGCCACTGAACCACTTTGATCACTTTTATTATATATTAATGAATGAATAATGTAAAGAGAATCTGGTTAGTGGCCACTAGGCACAAAAAAACGCGCGCTGGTTCAAATGAACCAACCAGTGATTGCCAGATCATCGTCTTCCTCACGTTTCTTTCTGCCTGAAAAATAACAAACATTTAACGGGGGTTTTGAACCCCCCCAATATATGCATGTTTTCAAAATAGCGATTAGGCTATATGCAAACATAAAAATGGCGCGACTAGTGGAATCAGATCGTCCAAAGGTCCTGAGTTTGTTAGGCTTGGTCTCGTTATCTAATTTTGCCGTATGAGAGAAACCCTCTTTGGGACTTCCTGAAACCCTAAAGATCATTCATGGTAATATCGCGTATGTTGCTCAAAAACGAAATTCATTAGCATGGTTAGCATCAGAACAAAACAACAATCATGAATCCACAAACAAAAATAAAAAAAAATGCTTAAATTATGATATGCGTTTAAGAACTTTTTGTTGTACAGTCACAGGTCCCATTACCAATTCTTGAGGTCTGACTTGATTCTAATGGTTGGAACGTGTCCAGTAATTGCCACTGAAGCTTTTGGAATAGATTTTGGAGTCTGAATCGCCCTTGAACTCTGAATTCAGTTTTGGAATTCTTGGAAAATTTTCAAGTTTGTGTATTGTGTATGAGCGCAGCTTGCAGTCTCTAGGGTTTTGGTTTGTGGTACTGAGTATGTATAGAACATGTTAGGTCAACAAAGTTGGATAGAATCTCATGAATTCAATGGTTTAAGATTTGATTTGCTTAATATCTTTTTCCAATCTTTTTTCATGTTATTTTTGTTCAATCATGATCCAATCTCATCCAAATTTACCTAATTGGGATATGCACGAAATATTATGAATAAACATGCATGAAAAGATTTTTTTTAGGTTAAGCTTGATATTTTTCATATATTAAAATCATTTAAATGAATATAAATTAATATTAATTCAAATAAATAATTAAAAAATATGAGAATACTTCCCTTTGGGCCTAGTGGTCGTGCATAGGCTTGGCATGAAGAAATTTGGAAGAAAATTGGGCCCATTTGCATTTTTAGGCCTTTTGAACCATTGTTGATTTTCAAAAATTTCCAAAAATTTCCCAACTTCTACAAGGCATAACTTGGTCAATTTTTAAGCTTTTCACATGTTCTTGGACGTTTTGGAAAGGTCTTTGAGTCCTTTAACCAATGCCTTTGGTCCCATGTCATTTTGATTCACCAATCTCAAGTTATGGCCTTTGACTTAAAGTCACTTTTTGTTGACTTTTGAAAATGACCTATAATGTTGAAATTGATAACTTTTTGTGAGAGCATTTCTTGGATTTGGAACATGAAGATGAATTGTAGGAAATGTCTTTCTCTTCAAAATGAGCTTTGGATGGAATTTTTCTGATAATCCATGTGAAAGTTATGCCCTGGTCAATTTCTGTTGACTTTTTCAGCTGTCCAAATATAGCAACTTTTGCATCTTTGATGATTTCTGAGCCAAATTTTGAGAATCATGATCAAGCATTGATCAAATGATGTTTGTGGCTTCAAAATGATGTGTTGACCAAAAATTTGAACTTTTGACTGCCAAATGACCATTTTGCCCCTACAGTTGACTGTAGTGCAATCTAGGGTTTTGACTGTGCAATTTTGAGCTGAATGCCTTGAAACTTGACATGAGGATGCTTGACCGTCTTTTTAAGCATATGAGACTTGATTGGGCCTTTGAAAAGTTCATTTGCTTGACCATAACTCAAACCCTAGTTTTGACTGTCTAGGAGACAGTTGAGCTGCACAACCCTTGGGGAACTTTGTGACCTTGACTTTGACAATTCTTGATGAATATGGGAGGGCAAATTTTGGGGTACAACAAATGTCAAATAAACAACAACAACAACAATAACAACAACACCGTCAACAATAACAACAATGTCAAATAAACAACAACAACAACGTCAAATAAACAACAACGTCAACAACAACAACAACGTCAACCCCAACAACAACAACGTCAAATAAACAACAAAAACAACGACAACAACAACGTCAAATAAACAACAACAACAACAATAACATCAACTAAACAACAACAATAACAACGTCAAATAAACAACAACCACAACAACAACGTCAAATAAACAACAACAACAACGTCAAATAAACAACAACAACAACACCAACAATAACAACAACAACAACGTCAAATAAACAACAAAAACAACAACAACAATGTCAACAACATTAACAACGTCAAATAAACAACAACAACAACAACAACGTCAAATAAACAACAACAACAACAACGTCAACAACAACAACAATGTCAAATTAACAAGAACAACAATAACAATAACAACGTCAAATAAACAACAACAATAACGTCAAATAAACAACAACAACAACAACGGCAAATAATCAACAACAACAACAAATACAACAACAACAACAACGTCAAATAACAACAACAACGCCAAATAAACAACAACAATAACAACGTCAAATAAACAACAACAACAACGTCAAATAAACAACAACAACAACAACGTCAAATAAACAACAACAACAACAACAACGTCAACTAAACAACAAAAACAACAACAATAATAATAACAACAACAACAACAACAACGTCAACAACAACAACGTCAACAACAACGTCAAATAAACAACAACAACAACACCAACAATAACAACAACAACAACGTCAAATAAACAACAAAAACAACAATAATAATGTCAACAACATTAACAACGTCAAATAAACAACAACAACAACAACAACAACAACGTCAAATAAACAACAACAACAACAACGTCAACAACAACAACAATGTCAAATTAACAAGAACAACAATAACAATAACAACGTCAAATAAACAACAACAATAACGTCAAATAAACAACAACAACAACAACGACAAATAATCAACAACAACAACAAATACAACAACAACAACAACGTCAAATAACAACAACAACACCGAATAAACAACAACAATAACAACGTCAAATAAACAACAATAACAACGTCAAATAAACAACAACAACAACAACGTCAAATAAACAACAACAACAACAACGTCAACTAAACAACAAAAACAACAACAATAATAATAACAACAACAACAACAACAACAACGTCAACAACAACAACGTCAACAACAACAACGTCAACAACAACAACGTCAACAACAACGTCAAATAAACAATAACAACAACAACAACGTCAACAACAACAACGTCAAATAAACAACAACCACAACAACGTCAAATAAACAACAACAACGTCAAATAAAGAACAACAAGAACAACAACAACAACGTCAAATAAACAACAACAACGTCAACAACAACAACAACAACACCGTTAACAACAACAATGTCAAATAAACAACAAAACAACGTCAAATAAACAACAACAACAACAACAACAACAACGTCAAATAAACAACAACAACGTCAAATAAAGAAGAAGAAGAACAACAACAACGTCAAATAAACAACAACAACAACGTCAACAACAACAACAACAACAATGTCAAATAAACAACAACAACAACAACAACACCGTCAACAACAACAACAATGTCAAATAAACAACAACATCAACGTCAAATAAACAACAACAACGTCAAATAAAAAACAACAACAACGTCAAATAAACAACAACGTCAACAACAACAACAACGTGAAATAAACAACAACAACTATGTCAACAACAACAACATCAAATAAACAACAACAACAACAACAACAACGTCAACAACAACAACAACAACGTCAAATAAACAACAACAACAATAACAACGTCAAATAAACAAAAACAACAACAACAACAACACCGTCAAATAAACAACAACAACAACGTCAAATAAACAACAACAACAACAACAACAACATCAAATAAACAACAACAACAACAACAACGTCAAATAAACAACAACAACAGCAAATAAACAACAACAATAGCAACTATGTCAACAACAACAACAACGTCAAATAAACAATAACAACAACAACGTCAACAACAACAACAACGTTAAATAAACAACAACAACAACAACGTAAAATAAACAACAACAACAACACCGTCAAATAAACAACAACAACAACCACGTCAAATAAACAACAACAACACCAACAACAACACCGTCAACAACAACAACAATGTCAAATAAACAACAACAACGTCAAATAAACAACAACAACAACAACAATGTCAACAACAACAACGTCAAATAAACAACAACAACAACGTCAAATAAACAACAACAACAACAACGTCAAATAAACAACAACAACAACACCGTCAAATAAACAACAACAACGTCAACAACAACAACAACGTCAAATAAACAACAACAACAACACCTATGTTAACAATAACAACAACGTCAAATAAACAACAACAACAACAACAACAACGTCAACAATAACAACAACGTCAAATAAACAACAACAACAACAACAACAACAACGTCAAATAAACAACAACAACAACAACACCACCATCAAATAAACAACAACAACAACAACGTCAAATAAACAACAACAACAATAACGTCAAATAAACAACAATAAAAACAACGTCAACAACAACAACAACGTCAAATAAACAACAACAACAACAACGTCAAAAACAACAACAACAACAACAACGTCAAATAAACAACAACAGCAACGTCAAATAAACAATAACAACCACAACAACGTCAAATAAACAACAACAACAACAACAACAATGTCAACAACAACAACGTCAAATAAACAACAACAACAGCAACTATGTCAACAAAAACAACAACGTCAAATAAACAATAACAACAACAACGTCAACAACAACAACAACGTTAAATAAACAACAACAACAACAACAACGTAAAATAAACAACAACAACAACACCGTCAAATAAACAACAACAACAACCACGTCAAATAAACAACAACAACACCAACAACAACACCGTCAACAACAACAACAATGTCAAATAAACAACAACAACGTCAAATAAACAACAACAACAACAACAACGTCAACAACAACAACAACGTCAAATAAACAACAACAACAACAACGTCAAATAAACAACAACAATAACAACGTCAAATAAACAACAACAAATATGTCAACAACAACAACAACATCAAATAAACAACAACAACAACGTCAAATAAACAAGAACAATAATAACAACGTCAAATAAACCACAACAACAACAACACCGTCAAATAAACAACAACAACGTCAACAACAACAACAACGTCAAATAAACAACAACAACAACACCTATGTCAACAATAACAACAACGTCAAATAAACAACAACAACAACAACAACAACAACGTCAACAATAACAACAACGTCAAATAAACAACAACAACAACAACAACGTCAAATAAACAACAACAACAACAACACCACCATCAAATAAACAACAACAACAACAACGTCAAATAAACAACAACAACAATAACGTCAAATAAACAACAATAAAAACAACGTCAACAACAACAACAACGTCAAATAAACAACAACAACAAAAACGTCAAAAACAACAACAACAACAACAACGTCAAATAAACAACAACAGCAACGTCAAATAAACAATAACAACCACAACAATGAAAAATAAACAACAACAACAACAACAACGTCAAATAAACAACAACGTCAAATAAACAACAACAACAACAACAACAACAACGTCAACATTAACAACAAGGTCAAATAAACAACAACAACAACGTCAAATAAACAACAACAACAACAACAACATCAAATAAACAACAACAACAACAATAACAACAACAACAACGTCAAATAGATAACAACAACAACAACGTCAATTAAACAACAACAACGTCAAATAAACAACAACAAAAACAACAACAACATCAACAACAACAAAAACGTCAAATAAATAACAACAACAACAACAACGTCAACAACAACAACTACGTCAAATAAACAACAACAACAACGTCAAATAAATAATAACAACAACACCAACGTCAACAACAACAACGTCAAATAAACAACAACAACAACGTCAAATAAACAACAACAACAACGTCAAATAAACAACAACAACAACAACGTCAAATAAACAACAACAACAACGTCAAATAAACAACAACAACAACAACAATTTCAAATAAACAACAACAACAACAACACCGTCACCAACAACAACAATGTCAAATAAACAACAACAATAACAACAACGTCAAATAAACAATAACAACAACTATGTCAACAAGAACAACAACGTCAAATAAACAACAACAAAAACAACAACAACAACGTCAATAAAACCAACAACGTCAAGTAAACAACAACAACAACAACGTCAAATAAACAACAACAACGTCAAATAAACAACAACAACAACAACAACAATAACGTCAAATAAACAACAACCACAACAACGTCAAATAAACAACAACAACGTCAAATAAAGAACAACAACAACAACAACAACAACAACAACATCAAATAAGCAACAACAACGTCAATAACAACAACAACAATGTCAAATAAACAACAACAACAACAATAACAACAACACCGTCAACAATAACAACAACGTCAAATAAACAACAACCACAACAACAACGTCAAATAAACAACAACAACAACGTCAAATAAACAACAACAACAACAACACCAACAATAACAACAACAACAACGTCAAATAAACAACAAAAACAACAACAACAATGTCAACAACATTAACAACGTCAAATAAACAACAACAACAACAACGTCAAATAAACAACAACAACAACAACAACGTCAACAACAACAACAATGTCAAATTAAGAAGAACAACAATAACAATAACAACGTCAAATAAACAGCAATAATAACGTCAAATAAACAACAACAACAACAACGGCAAATAATCAACAACAACAACAAATACAACAACAACAACGTCAAATAACAACAACAACGACAAATAAACAACAACAACAACAACGTCAAATAAACAACAACAACAACAACGTCAAATAAACAACAACAACAACGTCAAATAAACAACAACAACAATGTCAAATAAATAAGAACAACAACAACAACGTCAAATAAACAACAAAAACAACAACAATAATAATAATAACAACAACAACAACGTCAATAACAACAACGTCAAATAAACAATAACAACAACAACAACGTCAACAACAACAACGTCAAATAAACAACAACCACAACAATGTCAAATAAACAACAACAACGTCAAATAAAGAACAACAATAACAACAACAACAACAACAACAACAATGTCAAATAAACAACAACAACAACAACAACACCGTTAACAACAATAACAATGTCAAATAAACAACAACAACAACGTCAAATAAACAACAACAACAACAACGTCAAATAAACAACAACAACGTCAAATAAAGAAGAAGAACAACAACAACAACGTCAAATAAACAACAACAACAACGTCAACAACAACAACAACAACAACAATGTCAAATAAACAACAACAACAACAACACCGTTAACAACAACAACAATGTCAAATAAACAACAACAACGTCAAATAAACAACAACAACAACAACGTCAACAACAACGTCAAATAAAAAACAACACCAATGTCAAATAAACAACAACGTCAACAACAACGACAACGTGAAATAAACAACAACAACATCAAATAAACAACAACAACAACAACAACAACAACAACGTCAAATAAACAACAACAACAATAACAACGTCAAATAAACAAAAACCACAACAACAATAACAACACCGTCAAATAAACAACAACAACAACGTCAAATAAACAACAACAACAACAACAACGTCAAATAAACAACAACAACGTCAAATAAACAACAACAACAACAATGTCAACAACATCAACGTCAAATAAACAACAACAACAACGTCAAATAAACAATAACAACAACAACGTCAACAACAACAACAACGTTAAATAAACAACAACAACAACAACGTAAAATAAACAACAACAACAACAACACCGTCAAATAAACAACAACAACAACCACGTCAAATAAACAACAACAACACCAACAACAACACCGTCAACAACAACAACAATGTCAAATAAACAACAACAACGTCAAATAAACAACAACAACAACGTCAACGACAACAACAACATCGTCAAATAAACAACAACAACAACGTCAAATAAATAACAACAACAACAACGTCAAATGAACAACAACAAATATGTCAACAACAACAACAACATCAAATAAACAACAACAACAACGTCAAATAAACAATAACAACAATAACAACGTCAAATAAACAACAACAACAACAACACCGTCAAATAAACAACAACAACAACAACGTCAAATAAACAACAACAACAACAACGTCAAATAAACAACAACAACGTCAACAACAACAACAACGTCAAATAAACAACAACAACAACACCTATGTCAACAATAACAACAACTTCAAATAAACAACAACAACAATAACGTCAAATAAACAACAATAAAAACAACGTCAACAACAACAACAATGTCAAATAAACAACAACAACAACAACGTCAAAAACAACAACAACAACAACAACGTCAAATAAACAACAACAGCAACGTCAAATAAACAATAACAACCACAACAATGAAAAATAAACCACAACAACAACAACGTCAAATAAACAACAACAACAACGTCAAATAAACAACAACAATAACAACAACAACGTCAACAACAACAACAAGGTCAAATAAACAACAACAACAACAACGTCAAATAAACAACAACAACAACAACAACATCAAATAAACAACAACAACAACAATAACAACAACAACAACGTCAAATAGATAACAACAACAACAACGTCAATTAAACAACAACAACGTCAAATAAACAACAACAAAAACAACAACAACATCAACAACAACAAAAACGTCAAATAAATAACAACAACAACAACGTCAACAACAACAACTACGTCAAATAAACAACAACAACAACATCAAATAAACAATAACAACAACACCAACGTCAACAACAACAACGTCAAATAAACAACAACAACAACGTCAAATAAACAACAACAACAACGTCAAATAAACAACAACAACAACAACAACGTCAAATAAACAACAACAACAACAACAATTTCAAATAAACAACAACAACAACAACACCGTCACCAACAACAACAATGTCAAATAAACAACAACAATAACAACAACGTCAAATAAACAATAACAACAACTATGTCAACAAGAACAACAACGTCAAATAAACAACAACAAAAACAACAACAACAACGTCAATAAAACCAACAACGTCAAGTAAACAACAACAACAACAACGTCAAATAAACAACAACAACGTCAAATAAACAACAACAACAACAACAACAACAATAACGTCAAATAAACAACAACCACAACAACGTCAAATAAACAACAACAACAACGTCAAATAAAGAACAACAACAACAACAACAACAACAACAACATCAAATAAGCAACAACAACGTCAATAACAACAACAACAATGTCAAATAAACAACAACAACAACAATAACAACAACACCGTCAACAATAACAACAACATCAACTAAACAACAACAATAACAAGGTCAAATAAACAACAACCACAACAACAACGTCAAATAAACAACAACAACAACGTCAAATAAACAACAACAACAACAACACCAACAATAACAACAACAACAACAACGTCAAATAAACA
This sequence comes from Vicia faba, assembly GCA_948472305.1. Classification (NCBI taxonomy): domain Eukaryota; kingdom Viridiplantae; phylum Streptophyta; class Magnoliopsida; order Fabales; family Fabaceae; genus Vicia; species Vicia faba. Next base: position 1,343,901,854 of record OX451735.1, read on the forward strand.
ACAAAAACAACAACAACAATGTCAACAATATTAATAACGTCAAATAAACAACAACAACAACAACGTCAAATAAACAACAACAACAACAACAACGTCAACAACAACAACAATGTCAAATTAACAAGAACAACAATAACAATAACAACGTCAAATAAACAACAACAATAACGTCAAATAAACAACAACAACAACAACGGCAAATAATCAACAACAACAACAAATACAACAACAACAACAGCAAATAACAACAACAACGACAAATAAACAACAACAACAACAACGTCAAATAAACAACAACAACAACAACGTCAAATAAACAACAACAACAACGTCAAATAAACAACAACAACAATGTCAAATAAATAACAAAAACAACAACAACGTCAAATAAACAACAAAAACAACAACAATAATAATAATAACAACAACAACAACGTCAAATAAACAATAACAACAACAACAACGTCAACAACAACAACGTCAAATAAACAACAACCACAACAATGTCAAATAAACAACAACAACGTCAAATAAAGAACAACAATAACAACAACAACGTCAAATAAACAACAACAACAACAACAACAACAACAATGTCAAATAAACAACAACAACAACAACACCGTTAACAACAATAACAATGTCAAATAAACAACAACAACAACGTCAAATAAACAACAACAACAACAACAACGTCAAATAAACAACAACAACGTCAAATAAAGAAGAAGAAAAACAACAAAACGTCAAATAAACAACAACAACAACGTCAACAACAACAACAACAACAACAATGTCAAATAAACAACAACAACAACAACACCGTCAACAACAACAACAATGTCAAATAAACAACAACAACGTCAAATAAACAACAACAACAACAACGTCAACAACAACGTCAAATAAAAAACAACAACAACGTCAAATAAACAACAACAACAACGTGAAATAAACAACAACAACATCAAATAAACAACAACAACAACAACAACAACAACAACGTCAAATAAACAACAACAACAATAACAACGTCAAATAAACAAAAACCACAACAACAATAACAACACCGTCAAATAAACAACAACAACAACGTCAAATAAACAACAACAACAACAACGTCAAATAAACAGCAACAACAACGTCAAATAAACAACAACAACAACAATGTCAACAACATCAACGTCAAATAAACAACAACAACAACGTCAAATAAACAATAACAACAACAACGTCAACAACAACAACAACGTTAAATAAACAACAACAACAACAACGTAAAATAAACAACAACAACAACAACACCGTCAAATAAACAACCACAACAACCACATCAAATAAACAACAACAACACCAACAACAACACCGTCAACAACAACAACAATGTCAAATAAACAACAACAACGTCAAATAAACAACAACAACAACGTCAACAACAACAACAACAACGTCAAATAAACAACAACAACAACGTCAAATAAATAACAACAACAACAACGTCAAATGAACAACAACAAATATGTCAACAACAACAACAACATCAAATAAACAACAACAACAACGTCAAATAAACAATAACAACAATAACAACGTCAAATAAACAACAACAACAACACCGTCAAATAAACAACAACAACAACAACATCAAATAAAAAACAACAACAACAACGTCAAATAAACAACAACAACGTCAACAACAACAACAACGTCAAATAAACAACAACAACAACACCTATGTCAACAATAACAACAACTTCAAATAAACAACAACAACAATAACGTCAAATAAACAACAATAAAAACAACGTCAACAACAACAACAATGTCAAATAAACAACAATAACAACAACGTCAAAAACAACAACAACAACAACAACGTCAAATAAACAACAACAACAACGTCAAATAAACAATAACAACCACAACAATGAAAAATAAACAACAACAACAACAACGTCAATTAAACAACAACAACAACGTCAAATAAACAACAACAACAACAACAACGTCAACAACAACAACAAGGTCAAATAAACAACAACAACAACGTCAAATAAACAACAACAACAACAACAACAACAACATCAAATAAACAACAACAACAACAATAACAACAACAACAACGTCAAATAGATAACAACAACAACAACGTCAATTAAACAACAACAACGTCAAATAAAAAACAACAAAAACAACAACAACATCAACAACAACAAAAACGTCAAATAAATAACAACAACAACAACGTCAACAACAACAACTACGTCAAATAAACAACAACAACAACGTCAAATAAACAATAACAACAACACCAACGTCAACAACAACAACGTCAAATAAACAACAACAACAACGTCAAATAAACAACAACAACAACGTCAAATAAACAACAACAACAACAACGTCAAATAAACAACAACAACAACGTCAAATAAACAACAACAACAACAACAATTTCAAATAAACAACAACAACAACAACACCGTCACCAACAACAACAATGTCAAATAAACAACAACAATAACAACAACGTCAAATAAACAATAACAACAACTATGTCAACAAGAACAACAACGTCAAATAAACAACAACAAAAACAACAACAACAACAACGTCAATAAAACCAACAACGTCAAGTAAACAACAACAACAACAACGTCAAATAAACAACAACAACGTCAAATAAACAACAACAACAACAACAACAACAATAACGTCAAATAAACAACAACCACAACAACGTCAAATAAACAACAACAACGTCAAATAAAGAACAACAACAACAACAACAACAACAACATCAAATAAACAACAACAACGTCAATAACAACAACAACAACAATGTCAAATAAACAACAACAACAACAATAACAACAACACCGTCAACAATAACAACAACATCAACTAAACAACAACAATAACAACGTCAAATAAACAACAACCACAACAACAACGTCAAATAAACAACAACAACAACGTCAAATAAACAACAACAACAACACCAACAATAACAACAACAACAACGTCAAATAAACAACAAAAACAACAACAACAATGTCAACAACATTAACAACGTCAAATAAACAACAACAACAACAACGTCAAATAAACAACAACAACAACAACGTCAACAACAACAACAATGTCAAATTAACAAGAACAACAATAACAATAACAACGTCAAATAAACAACAACAATAACGTCAAATAAACAACAACAACAACAACGTCAAATAACAACAACAACGACAAATAAACAACAACAACAACAACGTCAAATAAACAACAACAACAACAACGTCAAATAAACAACAACAACAACGTCAAATAAACAACAACAACGTCAAATAAAGAAGAAGAAAAACAACAAAACGTCAAATAAACAACAACAACAACGTCAACAACAACAACAACAACAATGTCAAATAAACAACAACAACAACAACAACACCGTCAACAACAACAACAATGTCAAATAAACAACAACAACGTCAAATAAACAACAACAACAACAACGTCAATAACAACGTCAAATAAAAAACAACAACAACGTCAAATAAACAACAACAACAACGTGAAATAAACAACAACAACATCAAATAAACAACAACAACAACAACAACAACAACAACAACGTCAAATAAACAACAACAACAATAACAACGTCAAATAAACAAAAACCACAACAACAATAACAACACCGTCAAATAAACAACAACAACAACGTCAAATAAACAACAACAACAACAACGTCAAATAAACAACAACAACAACGTCAAATAAACAACAACAACAACAATGTCAACAACATCAACGTCAAATAAACAACAACAACAACGTCAAATAAACAATAACAACAACAACGTCAACAACAACAACAACGTTAAATAAACAACAACAACAACAACGTAAAATAAACAACAACAACAACAACACCGTCAAATAAACAACCACAACAACCACGTCAAATAAACAACAACAACACCAACAACAACACCGTCAACAACAACAACAATGTCAAATAAACAACAACAACGTCAAATAAACAACAACAACAACGTCAACAACAACAACAACAACGTCAAATAAACAACAACAACAACGTCAAATAAATAACAACAACAACAACGTCAAATGAACAACAACAAATATGTCAACAACAACAACAACATCAAATAAACAACAACAACAACGTCAAATAAACAATAACAACAATAACAACGTCAAATAAACAACAACAACAACACCGTCAAATAAACAACAACAACAACAACATCAAATAAAAAACAACAACAACAACGTCAAATAAACAACAACAACGTCAACAACAACAACAACGTCAAATAAACAACAACAACAACACCTATGTCAACAATAACAACAACTTCAAATAAACAACAACAACAATAACGTCAAATAAACAACAATAAAAACAACGTCAACAACAACAACAATGTCAAATAAACAACAATAACAACAACGTCAAAAACAACAACAACAACAACAACGTCAAATAAACAACAACAACAACGTCAAATAAACAATAACAACCACAACAATGAAAAATAAACAACAACAACAACAACGTCAATTAAACAACAACAACAACGTCAAATAAACAACAACAACAACAACAACGTCAACAACAACAACAAGGTCAAATAAACAACAACAACAACGTCAAATAAACAACAACAACAACAACAACAACAACATCAAATAAACAACAACAACAACAATAACAACAACAACAACGTCAAATAGATAACAACAACAACAACGTCAATTAAACAACAACAACGTCAAATAAAAAACAACAAAAACAACAACAACATCAACAACAACAAAAACGTCAAATAAATAACAACAACAACAACGTCAACAACAACAACTACGTCAAATAAACAACAACAACAACGTCAAATAAACAATAACAACAACACCAACGTCAACAACAACAACGTCAAATAAACAACAACAACAACGTCAAATAAACAACAACAACAACGTCAAATAAACAACAACAACAACAACGTCAAATAAACAACAACAACAACGTCAAATAAACAACAACAACAACAACAATTTCAAATAAACAACAACAACAACAACACCGTCACCAACAACAACAATGTCAAATAAACAACAACAATAACAACAACGTCAAATAAACAATAACAACAACTATGTCAACAAGAACAACAACGTCAAATAAACAACAACAAAAACAACAACAACAACAACGTCAATAAAACCAACAACGTCAAGTAAACAACAACAACAACAACGTCAAATAAACAACAACAACGTCAAATAAACAACAACAACAACAACAACAACAATAACGTCAAATAAACAACAACCACAACAACGTCAAATAAACAACAACAACGTCAAATAAAGAACAACAACAACAACAACAACAACAACATCAAATAAACAACAACAACGTCAATAACAACAACAACAACAATGTCAAATAAACAACAACAACAACAATAACAACAACACCGTCAACAATAACAACAACATCAACTAAACAACAACAATAACAACGTCAAATAAACAACAACCACAACAACAACGTCAAATAAACAACAACAACAACGTCAAATAAACAACAACAACAACACCAACAATAACAACAACAACAACGTCAAATAAACAACAAAAACAACAACAACAATGTCAACAACATTAACAACGTCAAATAAACAACAACAACAACAACGTCAAATAAACAACAACAACAACAACGTCAACAACAACAACAATGTCAAATTAACAAGAACAACAATAACAATAACAACGTCAAATAAACAACAACAATAACGTCAAATAAACAACAACAACAACAACGTCAAATAACAACAACAACGACAAATAAACAACAACAACAACAACGTCAAATAAACAACAACAACAACAACGTCAAATAAACAACAACAACAACGTCAAATAAACAACAACAACGTCAAATAAAGAAGAAGAAAAACAACAAAACGTCAAATAAACAACAACAACAACGTCAACAACAACAACAACAACAATGTCAAATAAACAACAACAACAACAACACCGTCAACAACAACAACAATGTCAAATAAACAACAACAACGTCAAATAAACAACAACAACAACAACGTCAATAACAACGTCAAATAAAAAACAACAACAACGTCAAATAAACAACAACAACAACGTGAAATAAACAACAACAACATCAAATAAACAACAACAACAACAACAACAACAACAACAACGTCAAATAAACAACAACAACAATAACAACGTCAAATAAACAAAAACCACAACAACAATAACAACACCGTCAAATAAACAACAACAACAACGTCAAATAAACAACAACAACAACAACGTCAAATAAACAACAACAACAACGTCAAATAAACAACAACAACAACAATGTCAACAACATCAACGTCAAATAAACAACAACAACAACGTCAAATAAACAATAACAACAACAACGTCAACAACAACAACAACGTTAAATAAACAACAACAACAACAACGTAAAATAAACAACAACAACAACAACACCGTCAAATAAACAACCACAACAACCACGTCAAATAAACAACAACAACACCAACAACAACACCGTCAACAACAACAACAATGTCAAATAAACAACAACAACGTCAAATAAACAACAACAACAACGTCAACAACAACAACAACAACGTCAAATAAACAACAACAACAACGTCAAATAAATAACAACAACAACAACGTCAAATGAACAACAACAAATATGTCAACAACAACAACAACATCAAATAAACAACAACAACAACGTCAAATAAACAATAACAACAATAACAACGTCAAATAAACAACAACAACAACACCGTCAAATAAACAACAACAACAACAACGTCAAATAAAAAACAACAACAACAACGTCAAATAAACAACAACAACGTCAACAACAACAACAACGTCAAATAAACAACAACAACAACACCTATGTCAACAATAACAACAACTTCAAATAAACAACAACAACAATAACGTCAAATAAACAACAATAAAAACAACGTCAACAACAACAACAATGTCAAATAAACAACAATAACAACAACGTCAAAAACAACAACAACAACAACAACGTCAAATAAACAACAACAACAACGTCAAATAAACAATAACAACCACAACAATGAAAAATAAACAACAACAACAACAACGTCAATTAAACAACAACAACAACGTCAAATAAACAACAACAACAACAACAACGTCAACAACAACAACAAGGTCAAATAAACAACAACAACAACGTCAAATAAACAACAACAACAACAACAACAACAACATCAAATAAACAACAACAACAACAATAACAACAACAACAACGTCAAATAGATAACAACAACAACAACGTCAATTAAACAACAACAACGTCAAATAAATAACAACAAAAACAACAACAACATCAACAACAACAAAAACGTCAAATAAATAACAACAACAACAACGTCAACAACAACAACTACGTCAAATAAACAACAACAACAACGTCAAATAAACAATAACAACAACACCAACGTCAACAACAACAACGTCAAATAAACAACAACAACAACGTCAAATAAACAACAACAACAACGTCAAATAAACAACAACAACAACAACGTCAAATAAACAACAACAACAACGTCAAATAAACAACAACAACAACAACAATTTCAAATAAACAACAACAACAACAACACCGTCACCAACAACAACAATGTCAAATAAACAACAACAATAACAACAACGTCAAATAAACAATAACAACAACTATGTCAACAAGAACAACAACGTCAAATAAACAACAACAAAAACAACAACAACAACGTCAATAAAACCAACAACGTCAAGTAAACAACAACAACAACAACGTCAAATAAACAACAACAACGTCAAATAAACAACAACAACAACAACAACAACAATAACGTCAAATAAACAACAACCACAACAACGTCAAATAAACAACAACAACGTCAAATAAAGAACAACAACAACAACAACAACAACAACATCAAATAAACAACAACAACGTCAATAACAACAACAACAACAATGTCAAATAAACAACAACAACAACAATAACAACAACACCGTCAACAATAACAACAACATCAACTAAACAACAACAATAACAACGTCAAATAAACAACAACCACAACAACAACGTCAAATAAACAACAACAACAACGTCAAATAAACAACAACAACAACACCAACAATAACAACAACAACAACGTCAAATAAACAACAAAAACAACAACAACAATGTCAACAACATTAACAACGTCAAATAAACAACAACAACAACAACGTCAAATAAACAACAACAACAACAACGTCAACAACAACAACAATGTCAAATTAACAAGAACAACAATAACAATAACAACGTCAAATAAACAACAACAATAACGTCAAATAAACAACAACAACAACAACGTCAAATAACAACAACAACGACAAATAAACAACAACAACAACAACGTCAAATAAACAACAACAACAACAACGTCAAATATACAACAACAACAACGTCAAATAAACAACAACAACAATGTCAAATAAATAAGAACAACAACAACAACGTCAAATAAACAACAAAAACAACAACAATAATAATAATAACAACAACAACAACGTCAACAACAACAACGTCAAATAAACAATAACAACAACAACAACGACAACAACAACAACGTCAAATAAACAACAACCACAACAATGTCAAATAAACAACAACAACGTCAAATAAAGAACAACAATAACAACAACAACGTCAAATAAACAACAACAACAACAACAACAACAACAATGTCAAATAAACAACAACAACAACAACAACACCGTTAACAACAATAACAATGTCAAATAAACAACAACAACAACGTCAAATAAACAACAACAACAACAACAACGTCAAATAAACAACAACAACGTCAAATAAAGAAGAAGAAGAACAACAACAACGTCAAATAAACAACAACAACAACGTCAACAACAACAACAACAACAATGTCAAATAAACAACAACAACAACAACACCGTCAACAACAACAACAATGTCAAATAAACAACAACAACGTCAAATAAACAACAACAACAACAACGTCAACAACAACGTCAAATAAAAAACAACAACAACGTCAAATAAACAACAACGTCAACAACAACAACAACGTGAAATAAACAACAACAACATCAAATAAACAACAACAACAACAACAACAACGTCAAATAAACAACAATAACAATAACAACGTCAAATAAACAAAAACCACAACAACAATAACAACACCGTCAAATAAACAACAACAACAACGTCAAATAAACAACAACAACAACAACAACGTCAAATAAACAACAACAACAACGTCAAATAAACAACAACAACAACAATGTCAACAACATCAACGTCAAATAAACAACAACAACAACGTCAAATAAACAATAACAACAACAACGTCAACAACAACAACAACGTTAAATAAACAACAACAACAACAACAACGTAAAATAAACAACAACAACAACAACACCGTCAAATAAACAACAACAACAACCACGTCAAATAAACAACAACAACACCAACAACAACACCGTCAACAACAACAACAATGTCAAATAAACAACAACAACGTCAAATAAACAACAACAACAACGTCAACAACAACAACAACAACGTCAAATAAACAACAACAACAACGTCAAATAAATAACAACAACAACAACGTCAAATGAACAACAACAAATATGTCAACAACAACAACAACATCAAATATACAACAACAACAACGTCAAATAAACAATAACAACAATAACAACGTCAAATAAACAACAACAACAACACCGTCAAATAAACAACAACAACAACAACGTCAAATAAACAACAACAACAACAACGTCAAATAAACAACAACAACGTCAACAACAACAACAACGTCAAATAAACAACAACAACAACACCTATGTCAACAATAACAACAACTTCAAATAAACAACAACAACAATAACGTCAAATAAACAACAATAAAAACAACGTCAACAACAACAACAATGTCAAATAAACAACAACAACAACAACGTCAAAAACAACAACAACAACAACAACAACAACGTCAAATAAACAACAACAGCAACGTCAAATAAACAATAACAACCACAACAATGAAAAATAAACAACAACAACAACAACGTCAAATAAACAACAACAACAACGTCAAATAAACAACAACAACGTCAACAACAACAACAAGGTCAAATAAACAACAACAACAACGTCAAATAAACAACAACAACAACAACAACATCAAATAAACAACAACAACAACAATAACAACAACAACAACGTCAAATAGATAACAACAACAACAACGTCAATTAAACAACAACAACGTCAAATAAACAACAACAAAAACAACAACAACATCAACAACAACAAAAACGTCAAATAAATAACAACAACAACAACGTCAACAACAACAACTACGTCAAATAAACAACAACAACAACGTCAAATAAACAATAACAACAACACCAACGTCAACAACAACAACGTCAAATAAACAACAACAACAACGTCAAATAAACAACAACAACAACATCAAATAAACAACAACAACAACAACGTCAAATAAACAACAACAACAACGTCAAATAAACAACAACAACAACAACAATTTCAAATAAACAACAACAACAACAACACCGTCACCAACAACAACAATGTCAAATAAACAACAACAATAACAACAACGTCAAATAAACAATAACAACAACTATGTCAACAAGAACAACAACGTCAAATAAACAACAACAAAAACAACAACAACGTCAATAAAACCAATAACGTCAAGTAAACAACAACAACAACAACGTCAAATAAACAACAACAACGTCAAATAAACAACAACAACAACAACAACAACAATAACGTCAAATAAACAACAACCACAACAACGTCAAATAAACAACAACAACGTCAAATAAAGAACAACAACAACAACAACAACAACAACATCAAATAAACAACAACAACGTCAATAACAACAACAACAACAATGTCAAATAAACAACAACAACAACAATAACAACAACACCGTCAACAATAACAACAACATCAACTAAACAACAACAATAACAACGTCAAATAAACAACAACCACAACAACAACGTCAAATAAACAACAACAACAACGTCAAATAAACAACAACAACAACACCAACAATAACAACAACAACAACGTCAAATAAACAACAAAAACAACAACAACAATGTCAACAACATTAACAACGTCAAATAAACAACAACAACAACAACGTCAAATAAACAACAACAACAACAACGTCAACAACAACAACAATGTCAAATTAACAAGAACAACAATAACAATAACAACGTCAAATAAACAACAACAATAACGTCAAATAAACAACAACAACAACAACGTCAAATAACAACAACAACGACAAATAAACAACAACAACAACAACGTCAAATAAACAACAACAACAACAACGTCAAATAAACAACAACAACAACGTCAAATAAACAACAACAACAATGTCAAATAAATAAGAACAACAACAACAACGTCAAATAAACAACAAAAACAACAACAATAATAATAATAACAACAACAACAACGTCAACAACAACAACGTCAAATAAACAATAACAACAACAACAACGTCAACAACAACAACGTCAAATAAACAACAACCACAACAATGTCAAATAAACAACAACAACGTCAAATAAAGAACAACAATAACAACAACAACGTCAAATAAACAACAACAACAACAACAACAACAATGTCAAATAAACAACAACAACAACAACACCGTTAACAACAATAACAATGTCAAATAAACAACAACAACGTCAAATAAACAACAACAACAACAACAACGTCAAATAAACAACAACAACGTCAAATAAAGAAGAAGAACAACAACAACAACGTCAAATAAACAACAACAACAACGTCAACAACAACAACAACAACAACAATGTCAAATAAACAACAACAACAACAACACCGTCAACAACAACAACAATGTCAAATAAACAACAACAACGTCAAATAAACAACAACAACAACAACAACGTCAACAACAACGTCAAATAAAAAACAACAACAACGTCAAATAAACAACAACGTCAACAACAACAACAACGTGAAATAAACAACAACAACATCAAATAAACAACAACAACAACAACAACAACAACGTCAAATAAACAACAACAACAATAACAACGTCAAATAAACAACAACAACAACACCGTCAAATAAACAACAACAACAACAACGTCAAATAAAAAACAACAACAACAACGTCAAATAAACAACAACAACGTCAACAACAACAACAACGTCAAATAAAGAACAACAACAACACCTATGTCAACAATAACAACAACTTCAAATAAACAACAACAACAATAACGTCAAATAAACAACAATAAAAACAACGTCAACAACAACAACAATGTCAAATAAACAACAACAACAACAACGTCAAAAACAACAACAACAACAACAACAACGTCAAATAAACAACAACAGCAACGTCAAATAAACAATAACAACCACAACAATGAAAAATAAACAACAACAACAACAACGTCAAATAAACAACAACGTCAAATAAACAACAACAACAACAACAACAACGTCAACAACAACAACAAGGTCAAATAAACAACAACAACAACGTCAAATAAACAACAACAACAACAACAACATCAAATAAACAACAACAACAACAATAACAACAACAACAACGTCAAATAGATAACAACAACAACAACAACGTCAATTAAACAACAACAACGTCAAATAAACAACAACAAAAACAACAACAACATCAACAACAACAAAAACGTCAAATAAATAACAACAACAACAACGTCAACAACAACAACTACGTCAAATAAACAACAACAACAACGTCAAATAAACAATAACAACAACACCAACGTCAACAACAACAACGTCAAATAAACAACAACAACAACGTCAAATAAACAACAACAACAACATCAAATAAACAACAACAACAATAACGTCAAATAAACAACAACAACAACGTCAAATAAACAACAACAACAACAACAATTTCAAATAAACAACAACAACAACAACACCGTCACCAACAACAACAATGTCAAATAAACAACAACAATAACAACAACGTCAAATAAACAATAACAACAACTATGTCAACAAGAACAACAACGTCAAATAAACAACAACAAAAACAACAACAACAACGTCAATAAAACCAACAACGTCAAGTAAACAACAACAACAACAACGTCAAATAAACAACAACAACGTCAAATAAACAACAACAACAACAACAACAACAATAACGTCAAATAAACAACAACCACAACAACGTCAAATAAACAACAACAACGTCAAATAAAGAACAACAACAACAACAACAACAACAACATCAAATAAACAACAACAACGTCAATAACAACAACAACAACAATGTCAAATAAACAACAACAACAACAATAACAACAACACCGTCAACAATAACAACAACATCAACTAAACAACAACAATAACAACGTCAAATAAACAACAACCACAACAACAACGTCAAATAAACAACAACAACAACGTCAAATAAACAACAACAACAACACCAACAATAACAACAACAACAACGTCAAATAAACAACAAAAACAACAACAACAATGTCAACAACATTAACAACGTCAAATAAACAACAACAACAACGTCAAATAAACAACAACAACAACAACGTCAACAACAACAACAATGTCAAATTAACAAGAACAACAATAACAATAACAACGTCAAATAAACAACAACAATAACGTCAAATAAACAACAACAACAACAACGTCAAATAACAACAACAACGACAAATAAACAACAACAACAACAACGTCAAATAAACAACAACAACAACAACGTCAAATAAACAACAACAACAACAACGTCAAATAAACAACAACAACAATGTCAAATAAATAAGAACAACAACAACAACGTCAAATAAACAACAAAAACAACAACAATAATAATAATAACAACAACAACAACGTCAACAACAACAACGTCAAATAAACAATAACAACAACAACAACGTCAACAACAACAACGTCAAATAAACAACAACCACAACAATGTCAAATAAACAACAACAACGTCAAATAAAGAACAACAATAACAACAACAACGTCAAATAAACAACAACAACAACAACAACAACAACAATGTCAAATAAACAACAACAACAACAACAACAACACCGTTAACAACAATAACAATGTCAAATAAACAACAACAACAACGTCAAATAAACAACAACAACAACAACAACGTCAAATAAACAACAACAACGTCAAATAAAGAAGAAGAACAACAACAACAACGTCAAATAAACAACAACAACAACGTCAACAACAACAACAACAACAACAATGTCAAATAAACAACAACAACAACAACACCGTCAACAACAACAACAATGTCAAATAAACAACAACAACGTCAAATAAACAACAACAACAACAACGTCAACAACAACGTCAAATAAAAAACAACAACAACGTCAAATAAACAACAACGTCAACAACAACAACAACGTGAAATAAACAACAACAACATCAAATAAACAACAACAACAACAACAACAACAACAACAACGTCAAATAAACAACAACAACAATAACAACGTCAAATAAACAAAAACCACAACAACAATAACAACACCGTCAAATAAACAACAACAACAACGTCAAATAAACAACAATAACAACACCGTCAAATAAACAACAACAACAACGTCAAATAAACAACAACAACAACAACGTCAAATAAACAACAACAACAACGTCAAATAAACAACAACAACAACAATGTCAACAACATCAACGTCAAATAAACAACAACAACAACGTCAAATAAACAATAACAACAACAACGTCAACAACAACAACAACGTTAAATAAACAACAACAACAACAACAACGTAAAATAAACAACAACAACAACAACACCGTCAAATAAACAACAACAACAACCACGTCAAATAAACAACAACAACACCAACAACAACACCGTCAACAACAACAACAATGTCAAATAAACAACAACAACGTCAAATAAACAACAACAACAACGTCAACAACAACAACAACAACGTCAAATAAACAACAACAACAACGTCAAATAAATAACAACAACAACAACGTCAAATGAACAACAACAAATATGTCAACAACAACAACAACATCAAATAAACAACAACAACAACGTCAAATAAACAATAACAACAATAACAACGTCAAATAAACAACAACAACAACACCGTCAAATAAACAACAACAACAACAACGTCAAATAAACAACAACAACAACAACGTCAAATAAACAACAACAACGTCAACAACAACAACAACGTCAAATAAACAACAACAACAACACCTATGTCAACAATAACAACAACTTCAAATAAACAACAACAACAACAATAACGTCAAATAAACAACAATAAAAACAACGTCAACAACAACAACAATGTCAAATAAACAACAACAACAACAACGTCAAAAACAACAACAACAACAACAACAACGTCAAATAAACAACAACAGCAACGTCAAATAAACAATAACAACCACAACAATGAAAAATAAGCAACAACAACAACAACAACGTCAAATAAACAACAACAACAACGTCAAATAAACAACAACAACAACAACAACGTCAACAACAACAACAAGGTCAAATAAACAACAACAACAACGTCAAATAAACAACAACAACAACAACAACATCAAATAAACAACAACAACAACAATAACAACAACAACAACGTCAAATAGATAACAACAACAACAACGTCAATTAAACAACAACAACGTCAAATAAACAACAACAAAAACAACAACAACATCAACAACAACAAAAACGTCAAATAAATAACAACAACAACAACGTCAACAACAACAACTACGTCAAATAAACAACAACAACAACGTCAAATAAACAATAACAACAACACCAACGTCAACAACAACAACGTCAAATAAACAACAACAACAACGTCAAATAAACAACAACAACAACATCAAATAAACAACAACAACAACAACGTCAAATAAACAACAACAACAACGTCAAATAAACAACAACAACAACAACAATTTCAAATAAACAACAACAACAACAACACCGTCACCAACAACAACAATGTCAAATAAACAACAACAATAACAACAACGTCAAATAAACAATAACAACAACTATGTCAACAAGAACAACAACGTCAAATAAACAACAACAAAAACAACAACAACAACGTCAATAAAACCAACAACGTCAAGTAAACAACAACAACAACAACGTCAAATAAACAACAACAACAACAACAACAACAATAACGTCAAATAAACAACAACCACAACAACGTCAAATAAACAACAACAACGTCAAATAAAGAACAACAACAACAACAACAACAACAACAACATCAAATAAACAACAACAACGTCAATAACAACAACAACAACAATGTCAAATAAACAACAACAACAACAATAACAACAACACCGTCAACAATAACAACAACATCAACTAAACAACAACAATAACAACGTCAAATAAACAACAACCACAACAACAACGTCAATTAAACAACAACAACAACGTCAAATAAACAACAACAACAACAACACCAACAATAACAACAACAACAACGTCAAATAAACAACAAAAACAACAACAACAATGTCAACAACATTAACAACGTCAAATAAACAACAACAACAACAACAACGTCAAATAAACAACAACAACAACAACGTCAACAACAACAACAATGTCAAATTAACAAGAACAACAATAACAATAACAACGTCAAATAAACAACAACAATAACGTCAAATAAACAACAACAACAACGGCAAATAATCAACAACAACAACAAATACAACAACAACAACAACGTCAAATAACAACAACAACGACAAATAAACAACAACAACAACAACGTCAAATAAACAACAACAACAACAACGTCAAATAAACAACAACAACAACGTCAAATAAACAACAACAACAATGTCAAATAAATAAGAACAACAACAACAACGTCAAATAAACAACAAAAACAACAACAATAATAATAACAACAACAACAACAACGTCAACAACAACAACGTCAAATAAACAATAACAACAACAACAACGTCAACAACAACAACGTCAAATAAACAACAACCACAACAATGTCAAATAAACAACAACAACGTCAAATAAAGAACAACAATAACAACAACAAAGTCAAATAAACAACAACCACAACAATGTCAAATAAACAACAACAACGTCAAATAAAGAACAACAATAACAACAACAAAGTCAAATAAACAACAACAACAACAACAACAACAACAACAACAATGTCAAATAAACAACAACAACAACACCGTTAACAACAATAACAATGTCAAATAAACAACAACAACGTCAAATAAACAACAACAACAACAACAACGTCAAATAAACAACAACAACGTCAAATAAAGAAGAAGAACAACAACAACAACGTCAAATAAACAACAACAACAACGTCAACAACAACAACAACAACAATGTCAAATAAACAACAACAACAACAACACCGTCAACAACAACAACAATGTCAAATAAACAACAACAACGTCAAATAAACAACAACAACAACAACGTTAACAACAACGTCAAATAAAAAACAACAACAACGTCAAATAAACAACAACGTCAACAACAACAACAACGTGAAATAAACAACAACAACTATGTCAACAACAACAACATCAAATAAACAACAACAACAACAACAACAACAACGTCAAATAAACAACAACAACAATAACAACGTCAAATAAACAAAAACAACAACAACAATAACAACACCGTCAAATAAACAACAACAACAACGTCAAATAAACAACAACAACAACAACAACGTCAAATAAACAACAACAACAACAACAACGTCAAATAAACAACAACAACAACAATGTCAACAACATCAACGTCAAATAAACAACAACAACAACGTCAAATAAACAATAACAACAACAACGTCAACAACAACAACAACGTTAAATAAACAACAACAACAACGTAAAATAAACAACAACAACAACAACAACACCGTCAAATAAACAACAAATACCAACCACGTCAAATAAACAACAACAACACCAACAACAACACCGTCAACAACAACAACAATGTCAAATAAACAACAACAACGTCAAATAAACAACAACAACAACGTCAACAACAACAACAACAACGTCAAATAAACAACAACAACAACGTCAAATAAATAACAACAACAACAACGTCAAATGAACAACAACAAATATGTCAACAACAACAACAACATCAAATAAACAACAACAACAACGTCAAATAAACAATAACAACAATAACAACGTCAAATAAACAACAACAACAACACCGTCAAATAAACAACAACAACAACAACGTCAAATAAAAAACAACAACAACAACGTCAAATAAACAACAACAACGTCAACAACAACAACAACGTCAAATAAACAACAACAACAACACCTATGTCAACAATAACAACAACGTCAAATAAACAACAACAACAACAACAACGTCAACAATAACAACAACGTCAAATAAACAACAACAACAACAACGTCAAATAAACAACAACAACAACAACACCATCAAATAAACAACAACAACAACAACGTCAAATAAACAACAACAACAATAACGTCAAATAAACAACAACAAAAACAACGTCAACAACAACAACAACGTCAAATAAACAACAACAACAACAACGTCAAAAACAACAACAACAACAACGTCAAATAAACAACAACAGCAACGTCAAATAAACAATAACAACAACAACAATGTCAAATAAACAACACCAACAACGTCAAATAAACAACAACAACAACAACGTCAACAACAACAACAAGGTCAAATAAACAACAACAACAACAACGTCAAATAAACAACAACAACAACAACATCAAATAAACAACAACCAAAACAATAACAACAACAACAACGTCAAATAGATAACAACAACAACAACGTCAATTAAACAACAACAACGTCAAATAAACAACAACAAAAACAACAACAACATCAACAACAACAAAAACGTCAAATAAACAACAACAACAACAACAACGTCAAGAACAACAACTACGTCAAATAAACAACAACAACAACGTCAAATAAACAATAACAACAACACCAACGTCAACAACAACAACATCATATAAACAACAACAACAACAACGTCAAATAAACAACAACAACAACAACGTCAAATAAACAACAACAACAACAACGTCAACAACAAAAACAACAATTTCAAATAAACAACAATAACAACAACGCCGTCAATAACAACAACAATGTCAAATAAACAACAACAATAACAACAACGTCAAATAAACAACAACAACAACTATGTCAACAAGAACAACAACGTCAAATAAACAACAACAAAAACAACAACAACAACGTCAATAACAACAACAACGTCAAGTAAACAACAACAACAACAACAACGTCAAATAAACAACAACAACAACAACAACGTCAAATAAACAACAACAACAATGTCAAATAAACAACAACAACAACAACGTCAACAACAACAACAACAACGTCAACAACAACGTCAAATAAACAACAACGTCAAATAAACAATAACAACAACAACAATGTCAAATAAACAACAACAACAATATCAACAACAACAACAACGTCAAATAAACAACAACAACAACAACAACATTAATAACGTCAAATAAACAACAACAACAACAACAACAACGTCAAATAAACAACAACAACAACAACAACAATAACAACAACAACGTCAAATAAACAACAACAACAACGTCAAATAAAGAACAACAAAAACAACAACAACATCAACAACAACAAAAACGTCAAATAAACAACAACAACAACAACAACAACGTCAACAACAACAACTACGTCAAATAAACAACAACAACAACATCAAATAAACAATAACAGCAACAACGTCAACAACAACAACGTCAAATAAACAACAACCACAACAACGTCAAATAAACAACAACAACGTCAACAACAACAACAACAATGTCAAATAAACAACAACAACAACAATAACAACAACACCGTCAATAATAACAACAATGTCAAATAAACAACAACAACAACGTCAAATAAACAACAACGTCAACAACAACAACAACAACAACGTCAAATAAACAACAACCACAACAACGTTAACCCCAGCAACAACAACGTCAAATAAACAACAAAAACAACGACAACAAAAACGTCAAATAAACAACAACAACAACAACATCAACTAAACAACAACAATAACAACGTCAAATAAACAACAACCACAACAACAACGTCAAATAAAAAACAACAACAACGTCAAATAAACAACAACAACAACAACACCAACAAGAACAACAACAACAACATCAAATAAACAACAAAAACAACAACAACGTCAAATATACAACAACAACAACAACGTCAACAACAACAACAATGTCAAATTAACAAGAACAACAATAACAATAACAACGTCAAATAAACAACAACAATAACGTCAAATAAACAACAACAACAACGGCAAATAATCAATAACAACAACAAATACAACAACAACAACAACAACAACAACAACGTCAAATAACAACAACAACGTCAAATAAACAACAACAACAACAACGTCAAATAAACAACAACAACAACGTCAACGTCAAATAAACAACAACAACAATGTCTAATAAATAAGAACAACAACAACAACGTCAAATAAACAACAAAAAAAACAACAATAATAACAACAACAACAACGTGAAATAAACAACAACATCAACAACATCAACAACATTAACAACGTCAAATAAACAACAACAACAACAACGTCAACAACAACGTTAAATAAACAACAACGTCAAATAAACAATAACAACAACAACAATGTCAAATAAACAACAACAATGTCAAATAAACAACAACAACAATATCAACAACAACAACAAAGTCAAATAAACAACAACAACAACAACAACAACAACAACGTCAAATAAACAACAACAATAACAACAACGTCAAATAAACAACAACAACGTCAACAACAACAACAACAATGTCAAATAAACAACAACAACAACAATAATAACAACAACACCGTCAACAACAACAACAATGTCAAATAAACAACAACAACAACAATAACAACAACACCGTCAACAACAACAACAATGTCAAATAAACAACAACAACGTCAAATAAACAACAACGTCAACAACAACAACAACGTCAAATAAACAACAACCACAACAACGTCAACCCCAACAACAACAACGTCAAATAAACAACAAAAACAACGACAACAACAACGTCAAATAAACAACAACAACAACAACAACAACATCAACTAAACAACAACAATAACAACGTCAAATAAACAACAACCACAACAACAACGTCAAATAAACAACAACAACAATGTCAAATAAACAACAACAACAACACCAACAATAACAACAACAACAACGTCAAATAAACAACAAAAACAACAACAACAATGTCAACAACATTAACAACGTCAAATAAACCACAACAACAACAACAACGTCAAATAAACAACAACAATAACGTCAAATAAACAACAACAACAACGGCAAATAATCAATAACAACATCAAATAAAACAATAACAACAACGTCAAATAACAACAACAACGTCAAATAAACAACAACAACAACAACGTCAAATAAACAACAACAACAACGTCAAATAAACAACAATAACAACAACAACGTCAAATAAACAACAACAACAATGTCAAATAAATAAGAACAACAACAACAACGTCAAATAAACAACAAAAACAACAACAATAATAACAACAACAACAACAACGTGAAATAAATAACAACATCAAAAACATTAACAACATTAACAACGTCAAATAAACAACAACAACAACAACGTCAACAGCAACGTCAAATAAACAACAACGTCAAATAAACAATAACAACAACAACAATGTCAAATAAACAACAACAATGTCAAATAAACAACAACAATAATATCAACAACAACAACAACGTCAAATAAACAACAACAACAACAACAACAATAATTACGTCAAATAAACAACAACAACAACAACAACGTCAAATAAACAACAACAACAACAACAGCAACAATAACAACAACAACAACAACGTCAAATAAACAACAACAACAACGTCAAATAAAGAACAACAAAAAAAACAACAACATCAACAACAACAAAAACGTCAAATAAACAACAACAACGACAACAACGTCAACAACAACAACTACGTCAAATAAACAATAACAACAACATCAAATAAACAATAACAACAACAACAACGTCAACAACAACAACGTCAAATAAACAACAACCACAACAACGTCAAATAAACAACAACAACGTCAACAACAACAACAACAATGTCAAATAAACAACAACAACAACAATAACAACAACACCGTCAATAATAACAACAATGTCAAATAAACAACAACATCAACGTCAAATAAACAACAACGTCAACAACAACAACAACGTCAAATAAACAACAACCACAACAACGTTAACCCTAGCAACAACAACGTCAAATAAACAACAACCACAACAACGTTAACCCCAGCAACAACAACGTCAAATAAACAACAAAAACAACGACAACAACAACGTCAAATAAACAACAACAACATCAACTAAACAACAACAATAACAACGTCAAATAAACAACAACCACAACAACAACGTCAAATAAACAACAACAACAACGTCAAATAAACAACAACAACAACAACAACACCAACAATAACAACAACAACAACGTCAAATAAACAACAAAAACAACAACAACAATGTCAACAACATTAACAACATCAAATAAACAACAACAACAACAACGTCAAATATACAACAACAACAACAACGTCAACAACAACAACAATGTCAAATTAACAAGAACAACAATAACAATAACAACGTCAAATAAACAACAACAATAACGTCAAATAAACAACAACAACAACAACGACAAATAATCAATAACAACAACAAATACAACAACAACAACAACAACGTTAAATAACAACAACAACGTCAAATAAACAACAACAACAACAACAACGTCAAATAAACAACAACAACAACGTCAACGTCAAATAAACAACAACAACAATGTCAAATAAATAAGAACAACAACAACAACGTCAAATAAACAACAAAAACAACAACAATAATAACAACAACAACAACAACGTGAAATAAACAACAACATCAACAACATTAACAACGTCAAATAAACAACAACAACAACAACGTCAACAACAACGTCAAATAAACAATAACAACAACAACAATGTCAAATAAACAACAACAATGTCAAATAAACAACAACAACAATATCAACAACAACAACAAAGTCAAATAAACAACAACAACAACAACAACAATAATAACGTCAAATAAACAACAACAACAACAACAACGTCAAATAAACAACAACAACAACAACGTCAAATAAACAACAACAACGTCAACAACAACAACAACAATGTCAAATAAACAACAACAACAACAATAACAACAACACCGTCAACAACAACAACAATGTCAAATAAACAACAACAACAACAATAACAACAACACTGTCAACAACAACAACAATGTCAAATAAAAAACAACAACGTCAACAACAACAACAACGTCAAATAAACAACAACAACAACAACAACGTCAACCCCAACAACAACAACGTCAAATAAACAACAACAACAACAACAACAACAACAACATCAACTAAACAACAACAATAACAACGTCAAATAAACAACAACCACAACAACAACGTCAAATAAACAACAACAATGTCAAATAAACAACAACAACAACACCAACAATAACAACAACAACAACGTCAAATAAACAACAAAAACAACAACAATGTCAACAACATTAACAACATCAAATAAACAACAACAACAACAACAACGTCAAATAAACAACAACAATAACAACAACGTCAAATAAACAACAACAACGTCAACAACAACAACAACAATGTCAAATAAACAACAACAACAACAATAACAACAACACCGTCAACAACAACAACAACAAAGTCAAATAAACAACAACAACAACAATAACAACAACACCGTCAACAACAACAACAATGTCAAATAAACAACAACAACAATGTCAAATAAACAACAACGTCAACAATAACAACAACGTCAAATAAACAACAACCACAACAACATCAACCCCAACAACAACAACGTCAAATAAACAACAAAAACAACGACAACAACAACATCAAATAAACAACAACAACAACAACAACATCAACTAAACAACAACAATAACAACGTCAAATAAACAACAACCACAACAACAACGTTAAATAAACAACAACAACAACGTCAAAGAAACAACAACAACAACAACACCAACAATAACACAACAACAACGTCAAATAAACAACAAAAACGACACCAACAATGTCAACAACATTAACAACGTCAAATAAACAACAACAACAACAACAACGTCAAATAAACAACAACAACAACCACGTCAACAACAACAATGTCAAATTAACAAGAACAACAATAACAATAACAACGTCAAATAAACAACAACAATAACGTCAAATAAACAACAACAACAACAACAACGACAAATAATCAACAACAACAACAAATACAACAACAACAACAACGTCAAATAACAACAACAACGTCAAATAAACAACAACAACAACAACAACGTCAAATAAACAACAACAACAACAACGGCAAATAAACAACAACAACAACAACAACGTCAAATACACAACAACAAAAATGTCAAATAAATAAGAACAACAACAACAACGTCAAATAAACAACAAAAACAACAACAATAATAATAACAACAACAACAACGTGAAATAAACAACAGCATCAACAACATCAACAACATTAACAACGTCAAATAAACAACAACAACAACAACGTCAAATAAATAACAACAACAACAATAACAACAACGTCAACAACAACAACAACGTCAAATAAACAACAACAACAATGTCAAATAAACAACAACAACAACTATTTTAACAACAACAACAACGTCAAATAAACAACAACAACAACAACGTCAATAACAATAACAACGTCAAGTAAACAACAACAACAACGTCAAATAAACAACAACAACAACATAAAATAAACAACAACAACAACAACAATAACAACAACAACAACAACAACAACGTCAAATAAAGAACAACAACAACGTCAATTAAACAACAACAACAACGTCAAATAAACAACAACAACGTCAAATAAACAACAACAAAAACAACAACAACATCAACAACAACAAAAACGTCAAATAAACAACAACAACAACAACAACAACGTCAACAACAACTACTACGTCAAATAAACAACAACAACAATGTCAAATAAACAATAACAACAACAACAACGTCAAAAACAACAACGTCAAATAAACAACAACAACAACGTCAAATAAACAACAACAACAACAACGTCAAATAAACAACAACAACAACGTCAACAACAACAACAAGGTCAAATAAACAACAACAACAACAACACCGTCAACAACAACAACAATGTCAAATAAACAACAACAATAACAACAACGTCAAATAAACAACAACAACAACTATGTCAACAACAACAACAACAACGTCAATAACAACAACAATGTCAAGTAAACAACAACAACAACAACAACAGCGTCAACAACAACAATAACATCAAATAAACAACAACAACAACAACGTCAACAACAATGTCAAATAAACAACAACGTCAAATAAACAATAACAATAACAACAATGTCAAATAAACAACAACAACAATGTCAACAACAACAACAACGTCAAATAAACAACAACAACAACAACAACAACAACAACAACAACAACAACAACAACAACAATAACAACAACAACAACAACAACTTCAAATAAACAACAACAACGTCAAATAAACAACAACAAAAACAACAACAACATCAACAACAATAAAAACGTCAAATAAACAACAACAACAACAACAACAACAATGTCAACAACAACAACTATGTCAAATAAACAACAACAACAACAAAGTCAAATAAACAATAACAACAACCACAACGTCAACAACAACAACATCAAATAAACAACAACCACAACAACGTCAAATAAACAACAACAACGTCAAATAAAGAACAACAACAACAACCTTCAAATAAACAACAACAACGTCAACAACAACAACAATAATGTCAAATAAACAACAACAACAACAACACCGTCAACAACAACAACAATGTCAAATAAACAACAACAACAACGTCAAATAAACAACAACAAAAACAACAACAACGTCAAATAAACAACAACAACGTCAAATAAAGAAGAAGAAGAACAACAACAACGTCAAATAAACAACAACAACAACGTCAACAACAATAACAACAATGTCAAATAAACAACAACAACAACAACACCGTCAACAACAACAACAATGTCAAATAAACAACAACAACAACGTCATATAAACAACAACAACAACAACAACAACAACGTCAAATAAAAAACAACAACAACGTCAAATAAACAACAACTTCAACAACAACAACAACGTCAAATAAACAACAACAACAATGTCAACAACAACAACATCAAATAAACAACAACAACAACAACGTCAACAACAACAACAACAACGTCAAATAAATAACAACAACAATAACAACGTCAAATAAACAAAAAAAAAACAACAACAACAACAACACCGTCAAATAAACAACAACAACAACGTCAAATAAACAACAACAACAACAACAACGTCAAATAAACAACAACAACAACGTCAAATAAACAACAACAACAATGTCAACAACAACAACAACACCGTCAAATAAACAACAACAACATCAACAACAACAACAATGTTAAATAAACAACAACAACAACAATGTAAAATAAATAACAACAACAACAACACCGTCAAATAAACAACAACAACAACCACGTCAAATAAACAACAACAACACCAACAACAACACCGTCAACAACAACAACAATGTCACATAAACAACAACAACATCAAATAAACAACAACAACAACAACGTCAACAACAACCACAACAACGTCAAATAAACAACAACAACAAGGTCAAATAAACAACAACAACAACAACGTGAAATAAACAACAACAACTATGTCAACAACAACAACATCAAATAAACAACAACAACAATGTCAAATAAACAACAACAACAATAACAACGTCAAATAAACAACAACAATAACACCGTCAAATAAACAACAACAACAACGTCAAATAAACAACAACAACAACAACACCGTCAAATAAACAACAACAACAACGTCAAATAAACAACAACAACAACAACGTCAAATAAACAACAACAACGTCAACAACAACAACAACGTCAAATAAACAACAACAATAACACCTATGTCAACAACAACAACAACAACAACAACGTCAAATAAACAACATCAACAACAACGTCAACAATAACAACAACGTCAAATAAACAACAACAATAACAACAACGTCAAATAAACAACAACAACAACAACAACACCATCAAATAAACAACAACAACAACAACGTCAAATAAACAACAACAACAACAACGTCAAATAAACAACAACAACAACAACAACACCAACAATAACACAACAACAACGTCAAATAAACAACAAAAACAACACCAACAATGTCAACAACATTAACAACGTCAAATAAACAACAACAACAACAACGTCAAATAAACAACAACAACAACGTCAACAACAACAACAATGTCAAATTAACAAGAACAACAATAACAATAACAATGTCAAATAAACAACAACAATAACGTCAAATAAACAACAACAATAACAACGGCAAATAATCAACAACAACGTCAAATAAACAACAACAACAACGGCAAATAAACAACAACAACAACAACAACGTCAAATACACAACAACAAAAATGTTAAATAAATAAGAACAACAACAACAACGTCAAATAAACAACAAAAACAACAACAATAATAATAACAACAACAACAACGTGAAATAAACAACAGCATCAACAACATCAACAACATTAACAACGTCAAATAAACAACAACAACAACAACGTCAAATAAATAACAACAACAACAATAACAACAACGTCAACAACAACAACAACGTCAAATAAACAACAACAACAATGTCAAATAAACAACAACAACAACTATTTTAACAACAACAACAACGTCAAATAAACAACAACAACAACAACGTCAATAACAATAACAACGTCAAGTAAAGAACAACAACAACGTCAAATAAACAACAACAACAACATCAAATAAACAACAACAACAACAATAACAACAACAACAACAACAATAACAACGTCAAATAAACAACAACAACAACGTCAATTAGACAATCACAACAACGTCAAATAAACAACAACAACGTCAAATAAACAACAACAAAAACAACAACAACATCAACAACAACAAAAACGTCAAATAAACAACAACAACAACAACGTCAACAACAACAACTACGTCAAATAAACAACAACAACAATGTCAAATAAACAATAACAACAACAACAACGTCAAAAACAACAACGTCAAATAAACAACAACAACAACGTCAAATAAACAACAACAACAACAACGTCAAATAAACAACAACAACAACGTCAACAACAACAACAATGTCAAATAAACAACAACAACAACAACACCGTCAACAACAACAACAATGTCAAATAAACAACAACAATAACAACAACGTCAAATAAACAACAACAACAACAACTATGTCAACAACAACAACAACGTCAAATAAATAACAACAACAAAAACAACAACAACAACAACGTCAATAACAACAACAATGTCAAGTAAACAACAACAACAACAACAACAACAGCGTCAACAACAACAACAACGTCAAATAAACAACAACAACAACAACGTCAACAACAACGTCAAATAAACAACAACGTCAAATAAACAATAACAACAACAACAATGTCAAATAAACAACAACAATGTCAAATAAACAACAACAACAATATCAACAACAACAACAACGTCAAATAAACAACAACAACAACAACAACAATAATAACGTCAAATAAACAACAACAACAACAACAACGTCAAATAAACAACAACAACAACAACAGCAACAATAACAACAACAACAACAACGTCAAATAAACAACAACAACAACGTCCAATAAACAACAAAAACAACAACAACATCAACAACAACAAAAACGTCAAATAAACAACAATAACAACAACAACGTCAACAACTACAACTACGTCAAATAAACAACAACAACATCAAATAAACAATAACAACAACAACAACAACGTCAACAACAACAACGTCAAATAAACAACAACCACAACAACGTCAAATAAACAACAACAACGTCAAATAAAGAACAACAACAACAACAACAACGTCAAATAAACAACAACAACGTCAACAACAACAACAACAATGTCAAATAAACAACAACAACAACAATGTCAAATAAACAACAACAACAACAATAACAACAACACCGTCAACAACAACAACAACAAAGTCAAATAAACAATAACAACAACAATAACAACAACACCGTCAACAACAACATCAACAATAACAACGACGTCAAATAAACAACAACCACAACAACGTCAACCCCAACAACAACAACGTCAAATAAACAACAAAAACAACGACAACAACAACGTCAAATAAACAACAACAACAACAACATCAACTAAACAACAACAATAACAACGTCAAATAAACAACAACCACAACAACAACGTCAAATAAACAACAACAACAACGTCAAAGAAACAACAACAACAACAACACCAACAATAACACAACAACAACGTCAAATAAACAACAAAAACGACACCAACAATGTCAACAACATTAACAACGTCAAATAAACAACAACAACAACAACAACGTCAAATAAACAACAACAACAACCACGTCAACAACAACAACAATGTCAAATTAACAAGAACAACAATAACAATAACAACGTCAAATAAACAACAACAATAACGTCAAATAAACAACAACAACAACAACGACAAATAATCAACAACAACAACAACAAATACAACAACAGCAACAACGTCAAATAACAACAACATCATCAAATAAACAACAACAACAACAACAACGTCAAATAAACAACAACAACAACAACGGCAAATAAACAACAACAACAACAACAACAACAACGTCAAATACACAACAACAAAAATGTCAAATAAATAAGAACAACAACAACAACGTCAAATAAACAACAAAAAACACAACAATAATAATAACAACAACAACGTGAAATTAACAACAGCATCAACAACATCAACAACATTAACAACGTCAAATAAACAACAACAACAACAACAACAACGTCAAATAAATAACAACAACAACAATAACAACAACGTCAACAACAACAACAACGTCAAATAAACAACAACAACAATGTCAAATAAACAACAACAACAACTATTTTAACAACAACAACAACGTCAAATAAACAACAACAACAACAACGTCAATAACAATAACAACGTCAAGTAAACAACAACAACAACGTCAAATAAACAACAACAACAACATAAAATAAACAACAACAACAACAATAACAACAACAACAACAACGTCAAATAAACAACAACAACAACGTCAATTAAACAACAACAACAACGTCAAATAAACAACAACAACGTCAAATAAACAACAACAAAAACAACAACAACATCAACAACAACAAAAACGTCAAATAAACAACAACAACAACAACAACGTCAACAACAACAACTACGTCAAATAAACAACAACAACAATGTCAAATAAACAATAACAACAACAACAACATCAAAAACAACAACGTCAAATAAACAACAACAACAACGTCAAATAAACAACAATAACAACAACGTCAAATAAACAACAACAACAACGTCAACAACAACAACAATGTCAAATTAACAACAACAACAACAACACCGTCAACAACAACAACAATGTCAAATAAACAACAACAATAACAACAACGTCAAATAAACAACAACAACAACAACTATGTCAACAACAACAACAACAACGTCAATAACAACAACAATGTCAAGTAAACAACAACAACAACAACAACAGCGTCAACAACAACAATAACATCAAATAAACAACAACAACAACAACGTCAACAACAATGTCAAATAAACAACAACGTCAAATAAACAATAACAATAACAACAATGTCAAATAAACAACAACAACAATGTCAACAACAACAACAACGTCAAATAAACAACAACAACAACAACAACAACAACAATAACAACAACAACAACAACAACAACTTCAAATAAACAACAACAACAACGTCAAATAAACAACAACAAAAACAACAACAACATCAACAACAATAAAAACGTCAAATAAACAACAACAACAACAACAACAACAACAATGTCAACAACAACAACTATGTCAAATAAACAACAACAACAACAACAACAACGTCAAATAAACAATAACAACAACCACAACGTCAACAACAACAACGTCAAATAAACAACAACCACAACAACGTCAAATAAACAACAACAACGTCAAATAAAGAACAACAACAACAACCTTCAAATAAACAACAACAACGTCAACAACAACAACAATAATGTCAAATAAACAACAACAACAACAACACCGTCAACAACAACAACAATGTCAAATAAACAACAACAACAACGTCAAATAAACAACAACAAAAACAACAACAACGTCAAATAAACAACAACAACGTCAAATAAAGAAGAAGAAGAACAACAACAACGTCAAATAAACAACAACAACAACGTCAACAACAATAACAACAATGTCAAATAAACAACAACAACAACAACACCGTCAACAACAACAACAATGTCAAATAAACAACAACAACAACGTCAAATAAACAACAACAACAACGTCAACAACAACAACAACGTCAAATAAAAAACAACAACAACGTCAAATAAACAACAACTTCAACAACAACAACAACGTGAAATAAACAACAACAACAATGTCAACAACAACAACATCAAATAAACAACAACAACAACAACGTCAACAACAACAACAACAACGTCAAATAAATAACAACAACAATAACAACGTCAAATAAACAACAAAAAAACAACAACAACAACAACACCATCAAATAAACAACAACGTCAACAACAACAACAACGTCAAATAAACAACAACCACAACAACGTTAACCCTAGCAACAACAACGTCAAATAAACAACAACCACAACAACGTTAACCCCAGCAACAACAACGTCAAATAAACAACAAAAACAACGACAACAACAACGTCAAATAAACAACAACAACATCAACTAAACAACAACAATAACAACGTCAAATAAACAACAACCACAACAACAACGTCAAATAAACAACAACAACAACGTCAAATAAACAACAACAACAACAACAACACCAACAATAACAACAACAACAACGTCAAATAAACAACAAAAACAACAACAACAATGTCAACAACATTAACAACATCAAATAAACAACAACAACAACAACGTCAAATATACAACAACAACAACAACGTCAACAACAACAACAATGTCAAATTAACAAGAACAACAATAACAATAACAACGTCAAATAAACAACAACAATAACGTCAAATAAACAACAACAACAACAACGGCAAATAATCAATAACAACAACAAATACAACAACAACAACAACAACGTTAAATAACAACAACAACGTCAAATAAACAACAACAACAACAACGTCAAATAAACAACAACAACAACGTCAACGTCAAATAAACAACAACAACAATGTCAAATAAATAAGAACAACAACAACAACGTCAAATAAACAACAAAAACAACAACAATAATAACAACAACAACAACAACGTGAAATAAACAACAACATCAACAACATTAACAACGTCAAATAAACAACAACAACAACAACGTCAACAACAACGTCAAATAAACAATAACAACAACAACAATGTCAAATAAACAACAACAATGTCAAATAAACAACAACAACAATATCAACAACAACAACAAAGTCAAATAAACAACAACAACAACAACAACAACAATAATAACGTCAAATAAACAACAACAACAACAACGTCAAATAAACAACAACAACAACAACGTCAAATAAACAACAACAACAACAACAATGTCAAATAAACAACAACAACAACAATAACAACAACACCGTCAACAACAACAACAATGTCAAATAAACAACAACAACAACAATAACAACAACAACGTCAACAACAACAACAACGTCAAATAAACAACAACAACAACAACGTCAACCCCAACAACAACAACGTCAAATAAACAACAACAACAACAACAACAACAACATCAACTAAACAACAACAATAACAACGTCAAATAAACAACAACCACAACAACAACGTCAAATAAACAACAACAACAATGTCAAATAAACAACAACAACAACACCAACAATAACAACAACAACAACGTCAAATAAACAACAAAAACAACAACAACAATGTAAACAACATTAACAACAACAAATAAACAACAACAACAACAACAACGTCAAATAAACAACAACAATAACAACAACGTCAAATAAACAACAACAACGTCAACAACAACAACAACAATGTCAAATAAACAACAACAACAACAATAACAACAACACCGTCAACAACAACAACAACAAAGTCAAATAAACAACAACAACAACAATAACAACAACACCGTCAACAACAACAACAATGTCAAATAAACAACAACAACAATGTCAAATAAACAACAACGTCAACAATAACAACAACGTCAAATAAACAACAACCACAACAACGTCAACCCCAACAACAACAACGTCAAATAAACAACAAAAACAACGACAACAACAACGTCAAATAAACAACAACAACAACAACAACATCAACTAAACAACAACAATAACAACGTCAAATAAACAACAACCACAACAACAACGTCAAATAAACAACAACAACAACGTCAAAGAAACAACAACAACAACACCAACAATAACACAACAACAACGTCAAATAAACAACAAAAACGACACCAACAATGTCAACAACATTAACAACGTCAAATAAACAACAACAACAACAACAACAACGTCAAATAAACAACAACAACAACCACGTCAACAACAACAATGTCAAATTAACAAGAACAACAATAACAATAACAACGTCAAATAAACAACAACAATAACGTCAAATAAACAACAACAACAACAACAACAACGACAAATAATCAACAACAACAACAAATACAACAACAACAACAACGTCAAATAACAACAACAAGGTCAAATAAACAACAACAACAACAACGTCAAATAAACAACAACAACAACAACGGCAAATAAACAACAACAACAACAACGTCAAATACACAACAACAAAAATGTCAAATAAATAAGAACAACAACAACAACGTCAAATAAACAACAAAAACAACAACAATAATAATAACAACAACAACGTGAAATAAACAACAGCATCAACAACATCAACAACATTAACAACGTCAAATAAACAACAACAACAACAACGTCAATTAAATAACAACAACAACAATAACAACAACGTCAACAACAACAACAACGTCAAATAAACAACAACAACAATGTCAAATAAACAACAACAACAACTATTTTAACAACAACAACAACGTCAAATAAACAACAACAACAACAACGTCAATAACAATAACAACGTCAAGTAAACAACAACAACAACGTCAAATAAACAACAACAACAACATAAAATAAACAACAACAACAACAACAATAACAACAACAACAACAACGTCAAATAAACAACAACAACAACGTCAATTAAACAACAACAACAACGTCAAATAAACAACAACAACGTCAAATAAACAACAACAAAAACAACAACAACATCAACAACAACAAAAACGTCAAATAAACAACAACAACAACAACAACGTCAACAACAACTACTACGTCAAATAAACAACAACAACAATGTCAAATAAACAATAACAACAACAACAACGTCAAAAACAACAACGTCAAATAAACAACAACAACAACGTCAAATAAACAACAACAACAACAACGTCAAATAAACAACAACAACAACGTCAACAACAACAACAAGGTCAAATAAACAACAACAACAACAACACCGTCAACAACAACAACAATGTCAAATAAACAACAACAATAACAACAACGTCAAATAAACAACAACAACAACTATGTCAACAACAACAACAACAACGTCAATAACAACAACAATGTCAAGTAAACAACAACAACAACAACAACAGCGTCAACAACAACAATAACATCAAATAAACAACAACAACAACAACGTCAACAACAATGTCAAATAAACAACAACGTCAAATCTACAATAACAATAACAACAATGTCAAATAAACAACAACAACAATGTCAACAACAACAACAACGTCAAATAAACAACAACAACAACAACAACAACAACAACAACAACAATAACAACAACAACAACAACAACAACTTCAAATAAACAACAACAACAACAACTTCAAATAAACAACAACAACGTCAAATAAATAACAACAAAAACAACAACAACATCAACAACAATAAAAACGTCAAATAAACAACAACAACAACAACAACAATGTCAACAACAACTACTACGTCAAATAAACAACAACAACAACAAAGTCAAATAAACAATAACAACAACCACAACGTCAACAACAACAACATCAAATAAACAACAACCACAACAACGTCAAATAAACAACAACAACGTCAAATAAAGAACAACAACAACAACCTTCAAATAAACAACAACAACGTCAACAACAACAACAATAATGTCAAATAAACAACAACAACAACAACACCGTCAACAACAACAACAATGTCAAATAAACAACAACAACAACGTCAAATAAACAACAACAAAAACAACAACAACGTCAAATAAACAACAACAACGTCAAATAAAGAAGAAGAAGAACAACAACAACGTCAAATAAACAACAACAACAACGTCAACAACAATAACAACAATGTCAAATAAACAACAACAACAACAACACCGTCAACAACAACAACAATGTCAAATAAACAACAACAACAACGTCAAATAAACAACAACAACAACGTCAACAACAACAACAACAACGTCAAATAAAAAACAACAACAACGTCAAATAAACAACAACTTCAACAACAACAACAACGTCAAATAAACAACAACAACAACATCAAATAAACAACAACAACAACAACGTCAACAACAACAACAACAACGTCAAATAAATAACAACAACCATAACAACGTCAAATAAACAAAAAAAAAACAACAACAACAACAACACCGTCAAATAAACAACAACAACAACGTCAAATAAACAACAACAACAACAACAACGTCAAATAAACAACAACAACAACGTCAAATAAACAACAACAACAATGTCAACAACAACAACAACACCGTCAAATAAACAACAACAACATCAACAACAACAACAATGTTAAATAAACAACAACAACAACAATGTAAAATAAATAACAACAACAACAACACCGTCAAATAAACAACAACAACAACCACGTCAAATAAACAACAACAACACCAACAACAACACCGTCAACAACAACAACAATGTCACATAAACAACAACAACATCAAATAAACAACAACAACAACAACAACGTCAACAACAACCACAACAACGTCAAATAAACAACAACAACAAGGTCAAATAAACAACAACAACAACAACGTGAAATAAACAACAACAACTATGTCAACAACAACAACATCAAATAAACAACAACAACAATGTCAAATAAACAACAACAACAATAACAACGTCAAATAAACAACAACAATAACACCGTCAAATAAACAACAACAACAACGTCAAATAAACAACAACAACAACAACACCGTCAAATAAACAACAACAACAACGTCAAATAAACAACAACAACAACAACGTCAAATAAACAACAACAACGTCAACAACAACAACAACGTCAAATAAATAACAACAACAACACCTATGTCAACAACAACAACAACAACAACAACGTCAAATAAACAACAACAACAACAACGTCAACAATAACAACAACGTCAAATAAACAACAACAATAACAACAACGTCAAATAAACAACAACAACAACAACAACAACACCATCAAATAAACAACAACAACAACAACGTCAAATAAACAACAACAACAACAACGTCAAATAAACAACAACAACAACAACACCAACAATAACACAACAACAACGTCAAATAAACAACAAAAACAACACCAACAATGTCAACAACATTAACAACGTCAAATAAACAACAACAACAACAACGTCAAATAAACAACAACAACAACGTCAACAACAACAACAATGTCAAATTAACAAGAACAACAATAACAATAACAATGTCAAATAAACAACAACAATAACGTCAAATAAACAACAACAATAACAACGGCAAATAATCAACAACAACAACAAATACAACAACAACAACAACGTCAAATAACAACAACAACGTCAAATAAACAACAACAACAACAACAACAACAACGTCAAATAAACAACAACAACAACGGCAAATAAACAACAACAACAACAACAACAATGTTAAATACACAACAACAAAAATGTTAAATAAATAAGAACAACAACAACAACGTCAAATAAACAACAAAAACAACAACAATAATAATAACAACAACAACAACGTGAAATAAACAACAGCATCAACAACATCAACAACATTAACAACGTCAAATAAACAACAACAACAACAACGTCAAATAAATAACAACAACAACAATAACAACAACGTCAACAACAACAACAACGTCAAATAAACAACAACAACAATGTCAAATAAACAACAACAACAACTATTTTAACAACAACAACAACGTCAAATAAACAACAACAACAACAACAACGTCAATAACAATAACAACGTCAAGTAAACAACAACAACAACGTCAAATAAACAACAACAACATCAAATAAACAACAACAACAACAATAACAACAACAACAACAACAATAACAACAACAATAACAACGTCAAATAAACAACAACAACAACGTCAATTAGACAATCACAACAACGTCAAATAAACAACAACAACGTCAAATAAACAACAACAAAAACAACAACAACATCAACAACAACAAAAACGTCAAATAAACAACAACAACAACAACGTCAACAACAACAACTACGTCAAATAAACAACAACAACAATGTCAAATAAACAATAACAACAACAACAACGTCAAATAAACAACAACAACAACGTCAAATAAACAACAACAACAACAACGTCAAATAAACAACAACAACAACGTCAACAACAACAACAATGTCAAATAAACAACAACAACAACACCGTCAACAACAACAACAATGTCAAATAAACAACAACAATAACAACAACGTCAAATAAACAACAACAACAACAACTATGTCAACAACAACAACAACGTCAAATAAATAACAATAACAAAAACAACAACAACAACAACGTCAATAACAACAACAATGTCAAGTAAATAACAACAACAACAACAACAACAGCGTCAACAACAACAACAACGTCAAATAAACAACAACAACAACAACGTCAACAACAACGTCAAATAAACAACAACGTCAAATAAACAATAACAACAACAATAATGTCAAATAAACAACAACAATGTCAAATAAACAACAACAACAATATCAACAACAACAACGTCAAATAAACAACAACAACAACAACAACAATAATAACGTCAAATAAACAACAACAACAACAACAACGTCAAATAAACAACAACAACAACAACAACAGCAACAATAACAACAACAACAACAACGTCAAATAAACAACAACAACAACGTCCAATAAACAACAAAAACAACAACAACATCAACAACAACAAAAACGTCAAATAAACAACAATAACAACAACAACGTCAACAACTACAACTACGTCAAATAAACAACAACAACATCAAATAAACAATAACAACAACAACAACAACGTCAAATAAACAACAACCACAACAACGTCAAATAAACAACAACAACGTCAAATAAAGAACAACAACAACAACAACAACGTCAAATAAACAACAACAACGTCAACAACAACAACAACAATGTCAAATAAACAACAACAACAACAATGTCAAATAAACAACAACAACAACAATAACAACAACACCGTCAACAACAACAACAACAAAGTCAAATAAACAACAACAACAACAATAACAACAACACCGTCAACAACAACAACAATGTCAAATAAACAACAACAACAACGTCAAATAAACAACAACATCAACAATAACAACAACGTCAAATAAACAACAACCACAACAACGTCAACCCCAACAACAACAACGTCAAATAAACAACAAAAACAACGACAACAACAACGTCAAATAAACAACAACAACAACAACATCAACTAAACAACAACAATAACAACGTCAAATAAACAACAACCACAACAACAATGTCAAATAAACAACAACAACAACGTCAAAGAAACAACAACAACAACAACACCAACAATAACACAACAACAACGTCAAATAAACAACAAAAACGACACCAACAATGTCAACAACATTAACAACGTCAAATAAACAACAACAACAACAACAACGTCAAATAAACAACAACAACAACCACGTCAACAACAACAACAATGTCAAATTAACAAGAACAACAATAACAATAACAACGTCAAATAAACAACAACAATAACGTCAAATAAACAACAACAACAACAACAACAACGACAAATAATCAACAACAACAACAAATACAACAACAGCAACAACGTCAAATAACAACAACAACGTCAAATAAACAACAACAACAACAACAACGTCAAATAAACAACAACAACAACAACGGCAAATAAACAACAACAACAACAACAACAACGTCAAATACACAACAACAAAAATGTCAAATAAATAAGAACAACAACAACAACGTCAAATAAACAACAAAAACAACAACAATAATAATAACAACAACAACAATGTGAAATTAACAACAGCATCAACAACATCAACAACATTAACAACGTCAAATAAACAACAACAACAACAACAACGTCAAATAAATAACAACAACAACAATAACAACAACGTCAACAATAACAACAACGTCAAATAAACAACAACAACAACGTCAAATAAACAACAACAACAACAACAACAACGACGTCAATAACAACAACAACGTCAAGTAAACAACAACAACAACGTCAAATAAACAACAACAACAACATCAAATAAACAACAACAACAACAATAACAACAACAACAACGTCAAATAAACAACAACAACAACGTCAAATAAACAACAACAACAACTGTTTTAACAACAACAACAACGTCAAATAAACAACAACAACAACAACCACAACAACAACGTCAATAACAACAACAACGTCAAGTAAACAACAACAACAACGTCAAATAAACAACAACAACAACATCAAATAAACAACAACAACAACAATAACAACAACAACAACAACGTCAAATAAACAACAACAACAACGTCAATTAAACAACAACAACAACAACAACGTCAAATAAACAACAACAACGTCAAATAAACAACAACAAAAACAAGAACAACATCAACAACAACAAAAACGTCAAATAAACAACAACAACAACAACAACATCAACAACAACAACTACGTCAAATAAACAACAACAACAATGTCAAATAAACAATAACAACAACAACAACGTCAAAAACAACAACATCAAATAAACAACAACAACAACGTCAAATAAACAACAACAACAACAACAACGTCAAATAAACAACAACAACAACGTCAACAACAACAACAACAATGTCAAATAAACAAAAACAACAACACCGTCAACAACAACAACAATGTCAAATAAACAACAACAATAATAACAACGTCAAATAAACAACAACAACAACTATTTCAACAACAACAACAACGTCAAATAAACAACAACAACAAAAACAACAACAACAACGTCAATAACAACAACAATGTCAAGTAAACAACAACAACAACAACAGCGTCAACAACAACAACAACGTCAAATAAACAACAACAACAACGTCAACAACAACGTCAAATAAACAACAACGTCAAATAAACAATAACAATAACAACAATGTCAAATAAACAACAACAACAATGTCAACAACAACAACGTCAAATAAACAACAACAACAACAACAACGTCAAATAAACAACAACAATAACAACATCAAATAAACAACAACAACAACAATAACAACAACAACAACAATAACAACATCAATTAAACAACAACAACGTCAAATAAACAACAACAAAAACAACAACAACATCAACAACAACAAAAACGTCAAATAAACAACAACAACAACAACGTCAACAACAACAACTACGTCAAATAAACAACAACAACAACGTCAAATAAACAATAACAACAACACCAATGTCAACAACAACAACGTCAAATAAACAACAACAACAACGTCAAATAAACAACAACAACAACAACAACGTCAAATAAACAACAACAACAACGTCAACAACAACAACAATGTCAAATTAACAACAACAACAACAACACCGTCAACAACAACAACAATGTCAAATAAACAACAACAATAACAACAACATCAAATAAACAACAACAACAACTATGTCAACAAGAACAACCACGTCAAATAAACAACAACAACAACGTCAATAACAACAACAACGTCAAGTAAACAACAACAACAACAACAACGTCAAATAAACAACAACAACGTCAAATAAACAACAACAACAACAACATCAAATAAACAACAACAACAACGTCAAATAAACAACAACAACAACAACGTCAAAGAAACAACAACAACAACAACGTCAAATAAACAACAACAACAACAACGTTAACAACAACGTCAAATAAACAACAACAATAACAACAACAACAACGTCAATAACAACAACAATGTCAAGTAAACAACAACAACAACAACGTCAAATAAACAACAACAACGTCAAATAAACAATAACAACAACAACAACGTCAAATAAACAACAACAACGTCAAATAAACAACAACAACAACGTCAACAACAACAACAACGTCAAATAAACAACAACAACAACAACGTCAACAACAACGTCAAATAAACAACAACGTCAAATAAACAATAACAACAACAACAACAATGTCAAATAAACAACAACAATGTCAAATAAACAACAACAACAATATCAACAACAACAACAACGTCAAATAAACAACAACAACAACAACAATAATAACGTCAAATAAACAACAACAACAACAACAATAACAACAACAACAACGACGACGTCAAATAAACAACAACAACAACATCAAATAAACAACAACAACAACGTCAAATAAACAACAACCACAACAACGTCAAATAAACAACAACAACGTCAAATAAAGAACAACAACAACAACAACAACGTCAAATAAACAACAACAACGTCAACAACAACAACAATGTCAAATAAACAACAACAACAACAATAACAACAACACCGTCAACAACAACAACAATGTCAAATAAACAACAACAACAATGTCAAATAAACAACAATAACAACAATGTCAACCCCAACAACAACAACGTCAAATAAACAACAACAACAACAACAACAACGTCAACCCCAACAACAACAACGTCAAATAAACAACAACAACACCGTCAAATAAACAACAACAACAATGTGAAATAAACAATAACAATTATGTCAACAACAACAACAACATCAAATAAACAACAACAACAATAACAACGTCAACAACAACAACAATGTCAAATAAATAACAACAACAATAACAATAACAACGTCAAATAAACAACAACAACAACAACACCGTCAAATAAACAACAACAACGTCAAATAAACAACAAGAACAACAACAACGTCAACAACAACAACAATGTCAAATAAACAACAACCACAACAACGTCAACCCCAACAACAACAACGTCAAATAAACAACAAAAACAATGACAACAACAACGTCAAATAAACAACAACATCAACTAAACAACAACAATAACAACGTCAAATAAACAACAACCACAACAACAACGTCAAATAAACAACAACAACAACGTCAAATAAACAACAACAACAACAACAACACCAACAATATCAACAACAACAACGTCAAATAAACAACAAAGACAACAACAACAATGTCAACAACATTAACAACGTCAAATAAACAACAACAACAACAACAACGTCAAATAAATAACAACAACAACAA
This sequence comes from Vicia faba, assembly GCA_948472305.1. Lineage (NCBI taxonomy): Eukaryota > Viridiplantae > Streptophyta > Magnoliopsida > Fabales > Fabaceae > Vicia > Vicia faba. The sequence continues at coordinate 1,343,945,519 of OX451735.1, forward strand.
CGTCAACAACAACAACAATGTCAAATTAACAAGAACAACAATAACAATAACAACGTCAAATAAACAACAACAATAACGTTAAATAAACAACAACAACAACGGCAAATAATCAACAACAACAAATACAACAACAACAACAACGTCAAATAACAACAACAACGTCAAATAAACAACAAGAACAACGTCAAATAAACAACAACAACAACGTCAAATAAACAACAACAACAACAACAACGTCAAATAAACAACAACAACAATGGCAAATAAATAAGAACAACAACAACAACGTCAAATAAACAACAAAAACAACAACAATAATAACAACAACAACAACTACAACGTGAAATAAACAACAACATCAACAACATCAACAACATTAACAAAGTGAAATAAACAACAACAACAACAACGTCAAATAAATAACAACAACAACCATAACAACAACGTCAACAACAACAACAACGTCAAATAAACAACAACAACAACGTCAAATAAACAACAACAACAACTATTTTAACAACAACAACAACAACGTCAAATAAACAACAACAACAACAACAACAACGTCAAATAAACAACAACAATAACAACGTCAAATAAACAACAACAAAAACAACGTCAAATAAACAACAACAACAACGTCAAATAAACAACAACTCCAACAACTTCAACAACAACAACAACGTCAAATAAACAACAACAACAACATCAACAACAACAACAACGTCAAATAAACAACAACAACAACGTCAAATAAAAAATAACAACAACAACAATGTCAAATAAACAACAACAACAACATCGTCAAATAAACAACAACAACAATAACAACAACAACAACAACGTCAAATAAACAACAACAACAACAACAATGTCAAATAAACAACAACAACAACAATGTCAACAACAACAACAACATCAAATAAACAACAACAACAACAACAACAACAACAACAATAACATCAAATAAACAACAACAACAATGTCAAATAAACAACAACAACAACAACAACAACAATAACAACAACAACAACAACGTTAAATAAACAACAACAACAACAACGTCAAATAAACAACAACAAAAACAACAACATCAACAACAAAAACGTCATATAAACAACAACAACAACAACAACAACAACAACGTCAACAACAACACCGTCAAATAAACAACAACAACAACGTCAAATAAACAACAACAACAACAACGTCAAATAAACAACAACAACAACGTCAAATAAACAACAACAACAACAACAATGTCAACAACAACAACAACAACGTCAAATAAACAACAACAACAACAACAACAACTATGTCAACAACAACAACAACGTTAAATAAACAACAACAACAACATCAACAACAACAACAACAACGTTAAATAAACAACAACAACAACAACAATGTAAAATAAATAACAACAACAACACCGTCAAATAAACAACAACAACAACCACGTCAAATAAACAACAACAACACCAACAACAACACCGTCAACAACAACAACAATGTCAAATAAACAACAACAACATCAAATAAACAACAACGACAACAACGTCAACAACAACAACAACGTCAAATAAACAACAACAACAAGGTCAAATAAACAACAACAACAACAACAACGTGAAATAAACAACAACAATTATGTCAACAACAACAACAACATCAAATAAACAACAACAACAACGTCAAATAAACAACAACAACAATAACAACGTCAAATAAACAACAACAACAACAACAATAACAACACCGTCAAATAAACAACAACAACAACGTTAAATAAACAACAACAACACCGTCAAATAAACAACAACAACAACGTCAAATAAACAACAATAACAATGTCAAATAAACAACAACAACGTCAACAACAACAACAACGTCAAATAAACAACAACAACAACAACACCTATGTTAACAACAATAACAACGTCAAATAAACAACAACAACAACAACGTCAACAATAACAACAACGTCAAATAAACAACAACAACAACGTCAAATAAACAACAACAACAATAACACCACCATCAAATAAACAACAACAACAACAACGTCAAATAAACACCAACAACAACAACGTCAAATAAACAACAACAAAAACAACGTCAACAACAACAACAACGTCAAATAAACAACAACAACAACAACGTCAAAAACAAGAACAACAACGTCAAATAAACAACAACAGCAACGTCAAATAAACAATAACAACAACAACAATGTCAAATAAACAACAACAACAACGTCAAATAAACAACAACAACAACAACGTCAACAACAACAACAAGTTCATATAAACAACAACAACAACGTCAAATAAACAACAACAATAACAACATCAAATAAACAACAACAACAACAATAACAACAACAACAACGTCAAGTAGACAACAACAACGTCAATTAAACAACAACAACGTCAAATAAACAACAACAAAAACAACAACAACATCAACAACAACAAAAACGTCAAATAAACAATAATAACATTAACGTCAACAACAACAACTACGTCAAATAAACAACAACAACAACAACAACAACACCGTCAACAACAACAACAATGTCAAATAAACAACAACAACAACAACAACGTCAAATAAACAACAACAATGTCAAATAAACAACAACAACAACAATGTCAAATAAACAACAACAACAACAATAACAACAACACCGTCAACAACAACAACAACAAAGTCAAATAAACAACAACAACAACAATAACAACAACACCGTCAACAACAACAACAATGTCAAATAAACAACAATAACAACGTCAAATAAACAACAACATCAACAATAACAACAACGTCAAATAAACAACAACCACAACAACGTCAACCCCAACAACAACAACGTCAAATAAACAACAAAAACAACGACAACAACAACGTCAAATAAACAACAACAACAACAACATCAACTAAACAACAACAATAACAACGTCAAATAAACAACAACCACAACAACAATGTCAAATAAACAACAACAACAACGTCAAAGAAACAACAACAACAACAACACCAACAATAACACAACAACAACGTCAAATAAACAACAAAAACGACACCAACAATGTCAACAACATTAACAACGTCAAATAAACAACAACAACAACAACAACATCAAATAAACAACAACAACAACCACGTCAACAACAACAACAATGTCAAATTAACAAGAACAACAATAACAATAACAACGTCAAATAAACAACAACAATAACGTCAAATAAAAACCAACAACAACAACAACGACAAATAATCAACAACAACAACAAATACAACAACAGCAACAACGTCAAATAACAACAACAACGTCAAATAAACAACAACAACAACAACAACGTCAAATAAACAACAACAACAACAACGGCAAATAAACAACAACAACAACAACAACAACGTCAAATACACAACAACAAAAATGTCAAATAAATAAGAACAACAACAACAACGTCAAATAAACAACAAAAACAACAACAATAATAATAACAACAACAACAATGTGAAATTAACAACAGCATCAACAACATCAACAACATTAACAACGTCAAATAAACAACAACAACAACAACAACGTCAAATAAATAACAACAACAACAATAACAACAACGTCAACAATAACAACAACGTCAAATAAACAACAACAACAACGTCAAATAAACAACAACAACAACAACAACAACGACGTCAATAACAACAACAACGTCAAGTAAACAACAACAACAACGTCAAATAAACAACAACAACAACATCAAATAAACAACAACAACAACAATAACAACAACAACAACGTCAAATAAACAACAACAACAACGTCAAATAAACAACAACAACAACTGTTTTAACAACAACAACAACGTCAAATAAACAACAACAACAACAACCACAACAACAACGTCAATAACAACAACAACGTCAAGTAAACAACAACAACAACGTCAAATAAACAACAACAACAACATCAAATAAACAACAACAACAACAATAACAACAACAACAACAACGTCAAATAAACAACAACAACAACGTCAATTAAACAACAACAACAACAACAACGTCAAATAAACAACAACAACGTCAAATAAACAACAACAAAAACAAGAACAACATCAACAACAACAAAAACGTCAAATAAACAACAACAACAACAACAACATCAACAACAACAACTACGTCAAATAAACAACAACAACAATGTCAAATAAACAATAACAACAACAACAACGTCAAAAACAACAACATCAAATAAACAACAACAACAACGTCAAATAAACAACAACAACAACAACAACAACGTCAAATAAACAACAACAACAACGTCAACAACAACAACAACAATGTCAAATAAACAAAAACAACAACACCGTCAACAACAACAACAATGTCAAATAAACAACAACAATAATAACAACGTCAAATAAACAACAACAACAACTATGTCAACAACAACAACAACGTCAAATAAACAACAACAACAAAAACAACAACAACAACGTCAATAACAACAACAATGTCAAGTAAACAACAACAACAACAACAGCGTCAACAACAACAACAACGTCAAATAAACAACAACAACAACGTCAACAACAACGTCAAATAAACAACAACGTCAAATAAACAATAACAATAACAACAATGTCAAATAAACAACAACAACAATGTCAACAACAACAACGTCAAATAAACAACAACAACAACAACAACGTCAAATAAACAACAACAATAACAACATCAAATAAACAACAACAACAACAATAACAACAACAACAACAATAACAACATCAATTAAACAACAACAACGTCAAATAAACAACAACAAAAACAACAACAACATCAACAACAACAAAAACGTCAAATAAACAACAACAACAACAACGTCAACAACAACAACTACGTCAAATAAACAACAACAACAACGTCAAATAAACAATAACAACAACACCAATGTCAACAACAACAACGTCAAATAAACAACAACAACAACGTCAAATAAACAACAACAACAACAACAACAACGTCAAATAAACAACAACAACAACGTCAACAACAACAACAATGTCAAATTAACAACAACAACAACAACACCGTCAACAACAACAACAATGTCAAATAAACAACAACAATAACAACAACATCAAATAAACAACAACAACAACTATGTCAACAAGAACAACCACGTCAAATAAACAACAACAACAACGTCAATAACAACAACAACGTCAAGTAAACAACAACAACAACAACAACGTCAAATAAACAACAACAACGTCAAATAAACAACAACAACAACAACATCAAATAAACAACAACAACAACAACGTCAAATAAACAACAACAACAACAACGTCAAAGAAACAACAACAACAACAACGTCAAATAAACAACAACAACAACAACGTTAACAACAACGTCAAATAAACAACAACAATAACAACAACAACAACAACGTCAATAACAACAACAATGTCAAGTAAACAACAACAACAACAACGTCAAATAAACAACAACAACGTCAAATAAACAATAACAACAACAACAACGTCAAATAAACAACAACAACGTCAAATAAACAACAACAACAACGTCAACAACAACAACAACGTCAAATAAACAACAACAACAACAACGTCAACAACAACGTCAAATAAACAACAACGTCAAATAAACAATAACAACAACAACAACAATGTCAAATAAACAACAACAATGTCAAATAAACAACAACAACAATATCAACAACAACAACAACGTCAAATAAACAACAACAACAACAACAATAATAACGTCAAATAAACAACAACAACAACAACAATAACAACAACAACAACGACGACGTCAAATAAACAACAACAACAACATCAAATAAACAACAACAACAACGTCAAATAAACAACAACCACAACAACGTCAAATAAACAACAACAACGTCAAATAAAGAACAACAACAACAACAACAACGTCAAATAAACAACAACAACGTCAACAACAACAACAATGTCAAATAAACAACAACAACAACAATAACAACAACACCGTCAACAACAACAACAATGTCAAATAAACAACAACAACAATGTCAAATAAACAACAATAACAACAATGTCAACCCCAACAACAACAACGTCAAATAAACAACAACAACAACAACAACGTCAACCCCAACAACAACAACGTCAAATAAACAACAACAACACCGTCAAATAAACAACAACAACAATGTGAAATAAACAATAACAATTATGTCAACAACAACAACAACATCAAATAAACAACAACAACAATAACAACGTCAACAACAACAACAATGTCAAATAAATAACAACAACAATAACAATAACAACGTCAAATAAACAACAACAACAACAACACCGTCAAATAAACAACAACAACGTCAAATAAACAACAAGAACAACAACAACGTCAACAACAACAACAATGTCAAATAAACAACAACCACAACAACGTCAACCCCAACAACAACAACGTCAAATAAACAACAAAAACAATGACAACAACAACGTCAAATAAACAACAACATCAACTAAACAACAACAATAACAACGTCAAATAAACAACAACCACAACAACAACGTCAAATAAACAACAACAACAACGTCAAATAAACAACAACAACAACAACAACACCAACAATATCAACAACAACAACGTCAAATAAACAACAAAGACAACAACAACAATGTCAACAACATTAACAACGTCAAATAAACAACAACAACAACAACAACGTCAAATAAATAACAACAACAACAACGTCAACAACAACAACAATGTCAAATTAACAAGAACAACAATAACAATAACAACGTCAAATAAACAACAACAATAACGTTAAATAAACAACAACAACAACGACAAATAATCAACAACAACAAATACAACAACAACAACAACGTCAAATAACAACAACAACGTCAAATAAACAACAAGAACAACGTCAAATAAACAACAACAACAACGTCAAATAAACAACAACAACAACAACAACGTCAAATAAACAACAACAACAATGGCAAATAAATAAGAACAACAACAACAACGTCAAATAAACAACAAAAACAACAACAATAATAACAACAACAACAACTACAACGTGAAATAAACAACAACATCAACAACATCAACAACATTAACAAAGTCAAATAAACAACAACAACAACAACGTCAAATAAATAACAACAACAACCATAACAACAACGTCAACAACAACAACAACGTCAAATAAACAACAACAACAACGTCAAATAAACAACAACAACAACTATTTTAACAACAACAACAACAACGTCAAATAAACAACAACAACAACAACAACAACAACGTCAAATAAACAACAACAATAACAACGTCAAATAAACAACAACAAAAACAACGTCAAATAAACAACAACAACAACGTCAAATAAACAACAACACCAACAACTTCAACAACAACAACAACGTCAAATAAACAACAACAACAACATCAACAACAACAACAACGTCAAATAAACAACAACAACAACGTCAAATAAAAAATAACAACAACAACAATGTCAAATAAACAACAACAACAACATCGTCAAATAAACAACAACAACAATAACAACAACAACAACAACGTCAAATAAACAACAACAACAACAACAATGTCAAATAAACAACAACAACAACAATGTCAACAACAACAACAACATCAAATAAACAACAACAACAACAACAACAACAACAATAACATCAAATAAACAACAACAACAACGTCAAATAAACAACAACAACAACAACAACAATAACAACAACAACAACAACGTTAAATAAACAACAACAACAACAACGTCAAATAAACAACAACAAAAACAACAACATCAACAACAAAAACGTCATATAAACAACAACAACAACAACAACAACAACAACAACGTCAACAACAACACCGTCAAATAAACAACAACAACAACGTCAAATAAACAACAACAACAACAACGTCAAATAAACAACAACAACAACGTCAAATAAACAACAACAACAACAACAATGTCAACAACAACAACAACAACGTCAAATAAACAACAACAACAACAACAACAACTATGTCAACAACAACAACAACGTTAAATAAACAACAACAACAACATCAACAACAACAACAACAACGTTAAATAAACAACAACAACAACAACAATGTAAAATAAATAACAACAACAACACCGTCAAATAAACAACAACAACAACCACGTCAAATAAACAACAACAACACCAACAACAACACCGTCAACAACAACAACAATGTCAAATAAACAACAACAACATCAAATAAACAACAACGACAACAACGTCAACAACAACAACAACGTCAAATAAACAACAACAACAAGGTCAAATAAACAACAATAACAACAACAACGTGAAATAAACAACAACAACTATGTCAACAACAACAACAACATCAAATAAACAACAACAACAACGTCAAATAAACAACAACAACAATAACAACGTCAAATAAACAACAACAACAACAACAATAACAACACCGTCAAATAAACAACAACAACAACGTTAAATAAACAACAACAACACCGTCAAATAAACAACAACAACAACGTCAAATAAACAACAATAACAATGTCAAATAAACAACAACAACGTCAACAACAACAACAACGTCAAATAAACAACAACAACAACAACACCTATGTTAACAACAATAACAACGTCAAATAAACAACAACAACAACAACGTCAACAATAACAACAACGTCAAATAAACAACAACAACAACGTCAAATAAACAACAACAACAATAACACCACCATCGAATAAACAACAACAACAACAACGTCAAATAAACACCAACAACAACAACGTCAAATAAACAACAACAAAAACAATGTCAACAACAACAACAACGTCAAATAAACAACAACAACAACAACGTCAAAAACAAGAACAACAACGTCAAATAAACAACAACAGCAACGTCAAATAAACAATAACAACAACAACAATGTCAAATAAACAACAACAACAACGTCAAATAAACAACAACAACAACAACGTCAACAACAACAACAAGTTCATATAAACAACAACAACAACGTCAAATAAACAACAACAATAACAACATCAAATAAACAACAACAACAACAATAACAACAACAACAACGTCAAGTAGACAACAACAACGTCAATTAAACAACAACAACGTCAAATAAACAACAACAAAAACAACAACAACATCAACAACAACAAAAACGTCAAATAAACAATAATAACATTAACGTCAACAACAACAACTACGTCAAATAAACAACAACAACAACAACAACAACACCGTCAACAACAACAACAATGTCAAATAAACAACAACAACAACAACGTCAAATAAACAACAACAATGTCAAATAAACAACAACAACAAGAATGTCAAATAAACAACAACAACAACAATAACAACAACACCGTCAACAACAACAACAACAAAGTCAAATAAACAACAACAACAACAATAACAACAACACCGTCAACAACAACAACAATGTCAAATAAACAACAACAACAACGTCAAATAAACAACAACATCAACAATAACAACAACGTCAAATAAACAACAACCACAACAACGTCAACCCCAACAACAACAACGTCAAATAAACAACAAAAACAACGACAACAACAACGTCAAATAAACAACAACAACAACAACATCAACTAAACAACAACAATAACAACGTCAAATAAACAACAACCACAACAACAATGTCAAATAAACAACAACAACAACGTCAAAGAAACAACAACAACAACAACACCAACAATAACACAACAACAACGTCAAATAAACAACAAAAACGACACCAACAATGTCAACAACATTAACAACGTCAAATAAACAACAACAACAACAACAACATCAAATAAACAACAACAACAACCACGTCAACAACAACAACAATGTCAAATTAACAAGAACAACAATAACAATAACAACGTCAAATAAACAACAACAATAACGTCAAATAAAAACCAACAACAACAACAACGACAAATAATCAACAACAACAACAAATACAACAACAGCAACAACGTCAAATAACAACAACAACGTCAAATAAACAACAACAACAACAACAACAACGTCAAATAAACAACAACAACAACAACGGCAAATAAACAACAACAACAACAACAACAACGTCAAATACACAACAACAAAAATGTCAAATAAATAAGAACAACAACAACAACGTCAAATAAACAACAAAAACAACAACAATAATAATAACAACAACAACAATGTGAAATTAACAACAGCATCAACAACATCAACAACATTAACAACGTCAAATAAACAACAACAACAACAACAACGTCAAATAAATAACAACAACAACAATAACAACAACGTCAACAATAACAACAACGTCAAATAAACAACAACAACAACGTCAAATAAACAACAACAACAACAACAACAACGACGTCAATAACAACAACAACGTCAAGTAAACAACAACAACAACGTCAAATAAACAACAACAACAACATCAAATAAACAACAACAACAACAATAACAACAACAACAACGTCAAATAAACAACAACAACAACGTCAAATAAACAACAACAACAACTGTTTTAACAACAACAACAACGTCAAATAAACAACAACAACAACAACCACAACAACAACGTCAATAACAACAACAACGTCAAGTAAACAACAACAACAACGTCAAATAAACAACAACAACAACATCAAATAAACAACAACAACAACAATAACAACAACAACAACAACGTCAAATAAACAACAACAACAACGTCAATTAAACAACAACAACAACAACAACGTCAAATAAACAACAACAACGTCAAATAAACAACAACAAAAACAAGAACAACATCAACAACAACAAAAACGTCAAATAAACAACAACAACAACAACAACATCAACAACAACAACTACGTCAAATAAACAACAACAACAATGTCAAATAAACAATAACAACAACAACAACGTCAAAAACAACAACATCAAATAAACAACAACAACAACGTCAAATAAACAACAACAACAACAACAACAACGTCAAATAAACAACAACAACAACGTCAACAACAACAACAACAATGTCAAATAAACAAAAACAACAACACCGTCAACAACAACAACAATGTCAAATAAACAACAACAATAATAACAACGTCAAATAAACAACAACAACAACTATGTCAACAACAACAACAACGTCAAATAAACAACAACAACAAAAACAACAACAACAACGTCAATAACAACAACAATGTCAAGTAAACAACAACAACAACAACAGCGTCAACAACAACAACAACGTCAAATAAACAACAACAACAACGTCAACAACAACGTCAAATAAATAACAACGTCAAATAAACAATAACAATAACAACAATGTCAAATAAACAACAACAACAATGTCAACAACAACAACGTCAAATAAACAACAACAACAACAACAACGTCAAATAAACAACAACAATAACAACATCAAATAAACAACAACAACAACAATAACAACAACAACAACAATAACAACATCAATTAAACAACAACAACGTCAAATAAACAACAACAAAAACAACAACAACATCAACAACAACAAAAACGTCAAATAAACAACAACAACAACAACGTCAACAACAACAACTACGTCAAATAAACAACAACAACAACGTCAAATAAACAATAACAACAACACCAATGTCAACAACAACAACGTCAAATAAACAACAACAACAACGTCAAATAAACAACAACAACAACAACAACGTCAAATAAACAACAACAACAACGTCAACAACAACAACAATGTCAAATTAACAACAACAACAACAACACCGTCAACAACAACAACAATGTCAAATAAACAACAACAATAACAACAACATCAAATAAACAACAACAACAACAACTATGTCAACAAGAACAACCACGTCAAATAAACAACAACAACAACGTCAATAACAACAACAACGTCAAGTAAACAACAACAACAACAACAACGTCAAATAAACAACAACAACGTCAAATAAACAACAACAACAACAACATCAAATAAACAACAACAACAACAACGTCAAATAAACAACAACAACAACAACGTCAAAGAAACAACAACAACAACAACGTCAAATAAACAACAACAACAACAACGTTAACAACAACGTCAAATAAACAACAACAATAACAACAACAACAACGTCAATAACAACAACAATGTCAAGTAAACAACAACAACAACAACGTCAAATAAACAACAACAACGTCAAATAAACAATAACAACAACAACAACGTCAAATAAACAACAACAACGTCAAATAAACAACAACAACAACGTCAACAACAACAACAACGTCAAATAAACAACAACAACAACAACGTCAACAACAACGTCAAATAAACAACAACGTCAAATAAACAATAACAACAACAACAACAATGTCAAATAAACAACAACAATGTCAAATAAACAACAACAACAATATCAACAACAACAACAACGTCAAATAAACAACAACAACAACAACAATAATAACGTCAAATAAACAACAACAACAACAACAATAACAACAACAACAACGACGACGTCAAATAAACAACAACAACAACATCAAATAAACAACAACAACAACGTCAAATAAACAACAACCACAACAACGTCAAATAAACAACAACAACGTCAAATAAAGAACAACAACAACAACAACAACGTCAAATAAACAACAACAACGTCAACAACAACAACAATGTCAAATAAACAACAACAACAACAATAACAACAACACCGTCAACAACAACAACAATGTCAAATAAACAACAACAACAATGTCAAATAAACAACAATAACAACAATGTCAACCCCAACAACAACAACGTCAAATAAACAACAACAACAACAACAACGTCAACCCCAACAACAACAACGTCAAATAAACAACAACAACACCGTCAAATAAACAACAACAACAATGTGAAATAAACAATAACAATTATGTCAACAACAACAACAACATCAAATAAACAACAACAACAATAACAACGTCAACAACAACAACAATGTCAAATAAATAACAACAACAATAACAATAACAACGTCAAATAAACAACAACAACAACAACACCGTCAAATAAACAACAACAACGTCAAATAAACAACAAGAACAACAACAACGTCAACAACAACAACAATGTCAAATAAACAACAACCACAACAACGTCAACCCCAACAACAACAACGTCAAATAAACAACAAAAACAATGACAACAACAACGTCAAATAAACAACAACATCAACTAAACAACAACAATAACAACGTCAAATAAACAACAACCACAACAACAACGTCAAATAAACAACAACAACAACGTCAAATAAACAACAACAACAACAACAACACCAACAATATCAACAACAACAACGTCAAATAAACAACAAAGACAACAACAACAATGTCAACAACATTAACAACGTCAAATAAACAACAACAACAACAACAACGTCAAATAAATAACAACAACAACAACGTCAACAACAACAACAATGTCAAATTAACAAGAACAACAATAACAATAACAACGTCAAATAAACAACAACAATAACGTTAAATAAACAACAACAACAACGGCAAATAATCAACAACAACAAATACAACAACAACAACAACAACGTCAAATAACAACAACAACGTCAAATAAACAACAAGAACAACGTCAAATAAACAACAACAACAACGTCAAATAAACAACAACAACAACAACAACGTCAAATAAACAACAACAACAATGGCAAATAAATAAGAACAACAACAACAACGTCAAATAAACAACAAAAACAACAACAATAATAACAACAACAACAACTACAACGTGAAATAAACAACAACATCAACAACATCAACAACATTAACAAAGTCAAATAAACAACAACAACAACAACGTCAAATAAATAACAACAACAACCATAACAACAACGTCAACAACAACAACAACGTCAAATAAACAACAACAACAACGTCAAATAAACAACAACAACAACTATTTTAACAACAACAACAACAACGTCAAATAAACAACAACAACAACAACAACAACGTCAAATAAACAACAACAATAACAACGTCAAATAAACAACAACAAAAACAACGTCAAATAAACAACAACAACAACGTCAAATAAACAACAACACCAACAACTTCAACAACAACAACAACGTCAAATAAACAACAACAACAACATCAACAACAACAACAACGTCAAATAAACAACAACAACAACGTCAAATAAAAAATAACAACAACAACAATGTCAAATAAACAACAACAACAACATCGTCAAATAAACAACAACAACAATAACAACAACAACAACAACGTCAAATAAACAACAACAACAACAACAATGTCAAATAAACAACAACAACAACAATGTCAACAACAACAACAACATCAAATAAACAACAACAACAACAACAACAACAACAATAACATCAAATAAACAACAACAACAACGTCAAATAAACAACAACAACAACAACAACAATAACAACAACAACAACAACGTTAAATAAACAACAACAACAACAACGTCATATAAACAACAACAACAACGTCAAATAAACAACAACAACAATAACAACGTCAAATAAACAACAACAAAAACAACAATAACAACACCGTCAAATAAACAACAACAACAACGTTAAATAAACAACAACAACACCGTCAAATAAACAACAACAACAACGTCAAATAAACAACAATAACAATGTCAAATAAACAACAACAACGTCAACAACAACAACAACGTCAAATAAACAACAACAACAACAACACCTATGTTAACAACAATAACAACGTCAAATAAACAACAACAACAACAACGTCAACAATAACAACAACGTCAAATAAACAACAACAACAACGTCAAATAAACAACAACAACAATAACACCACCATCAAATAAACAACAACAACAACAACGTCAAATAAACACCAACAACAACAACGTCAAATAAACAACAACAAAAACAATGTCAACAACAACAACAACGTCAAATAAACAACAACAACAACAACGTCAAAAACAAGAACAACAACGTCAAATAAACAACAACAGCAACGTCAAATAAACAATAACAACAACAACAATGTCAAATAAACAACAACAACAACGTCAAATAAACAACAACAACAACAACGTCAACAACAACAACAAGTTCATATAAACAACAACAACAACGTCAAATAAACAACAACAATAACAACATCAAATAAACAACAACAACAACAATAACAACAACAACAACGTCAAGTAGACAACAACAACGTCAATTAAACAACAACAACGTCAAATAAACAACAACAAAAACAACAACAACATCAACAACAACAAAAACGTCAAATAAACAATAATAACATTAACGTCAACAACAACAACTACGTCAAATAAACAACAACAACAACAACAATAACACCGTCAACAACAACAACAATGTCAAATAAACAACAACAACAACAACAACGTCAAATAAACAACAACAATGTCAAATAAACAACAACAACAACAATGTCAAATAAACAACAACAACAACAATAACAACAACACCGTCAACAACAACAACAACAAAGTCAAATAAACAACAACAACAACAATAACAACAACACCGTCAACAACAACAACAATGTCAAATAAACAACAACAACAACGTCAAATAAACAACAACATCAACAATAACAACAACGTCAAATAAACAACAACCACAACAACGTCAACCCCAACAACAACAACGTCAAATAAACAACAAAAACAACGACAACAACAACGTCAAATAAACAACAACAACAACAACATCAACTAAACAACAACAATAACAACGTCAAATAAACAACAACCACAACAACAATGTCAAATAAACAACAACAACAACGTCAAAGAAACAACAACAACAACAACACCAACAATAACACAACAACAACGTCAAATAAACAACAAAAACGACACCAACAATGTCAACAACATTAACAACGTCAAATAAACAACAACAACAACAACAACATCAAATAAACAACAACAACAACCACGTCAACAACAACAACAATGTCAAATTAACAAGAACAACAATAACAATAACAACGTCAAATAAACAACAACAATAACGTCAAATAAAAACCAACAACAACAACAACGACAAATAATCAACAACAACAACAAATACAACAACAGCAACAACGTCAAATAACAACAACAACGTCAAATAAACAACAACAACAACAACAACAACGTCAAATAAACAACAACAACAACAACGGCAAATAAACAACAACAACAACAACAACAACGTCAAATACACAACAACAAAAATGTCAAATAAATAAGAACAACAACAACAACGTCAAATAAACAACAAAAACAACAACAATAATAATAACAACAACAACAATGTGAAATTAACAACAGCATCAACAACATCAACAACATTAACAACGTCAAATAAACAACAACAACAACAACAACGTCAAATAAATAACAACAACAACAATAACAACAACGTCAACAATAACAACAACGTCAAATAAACAACAACAACAACGTCAAATAAACAACAACAACAACAACAACAACGACGTCAATAACAACAACAACGTCAAGTAAACAACAACAACAACGTCAAATAAACAACAACAACAACATCAAATAAACAACAACAACAACAATAACAACAACAACAACGTCAAATAAACAACAACAACAACGTCAAATAAACAACAACAACAACTGTTTTAACAACAACAACAACGTCAAATAAACAACAACAACAACAACCACAACAACAACGTCAATAACAACAACAACGTCAAGTAAACAACAACAACAACGTCAAATAAACAACAACAACAACATCAAATAAACAACAACAACAACAATAACAACAACAACAACAACGTCAAATAAACAACAACAACAACGTCAATTAAACAACAACAACAACAACAACGTCAAATAAACAACAACAACGTCAAATAAACAACAACAAAAACAAGAACAACATCAACAACAACAAAAACGTCAAATAAACAACAACAACAACAACAACATCAACAACAACAACTACGTCAAATAAACAACAACAACAATGTCAAATAAACAATAACAACAACAACAACGTCAAAAACAACAACATCAAATAAACAACAACAACAACGTCAAATAAACAACAACAACAACAACAACAACAACGTCAAATAAACAACAACAACAACGTCAACAACAACAACAACAATGTCAAATAAACAAAAACAACAACACCGTCAACAACAACAACAATGTCAAATAAACAACAACAATAATAACAACGTCAAATAAACAACAACAACAACTATGTCAACAACAACAACAACGTCAAATAAACAACAACAACAAAAACAACAACAACAACGTCAATAACAACAACAATGTCAAGTAAACAACAACAACAACAACAGCGTCAACAACAACAACAACGTCAAATAAACAACAACAACAACGTCAACAACAACGTCAAATAAATAACAACGTCAAATAAACAATAACAATAACAACAATGTCAAATAAACAACAACAACAATGTCAACAACAACAACGTCAAATAAACAACAACAACAACAACAACGTCAAATAAACAACAACAATAACAACATCAAATAAACAACAACAACAACAACAACAATAACAACATCAATTAAACAACAACAACGTCAAATAAACAACAACAAAAACAACAACAACATCAACAACAACAAAAACGTCAAATAAACAACAACAACAACAACGTCAACAACAACAACTACGTCAAATAAACAACAACAACAACGTCAAATAAAGAATAACAACAACACCAATGTCAACAACAACAACGTCAAATAAACAACAACAACAACGTCAAATAAACAACAACAACAACAACAACGTCAAATAAACAACAACAACAACGTCAACAACAACAACAATGTCAAATTAACAACAACAACAACAACACCGTCAACAACAACAACAATGTCAAATAAACAACAACAATAACAACAACATCAAATAAACAACAACAACAACTATGTCAACAAGAACAACCACGTCAAATAAACAACAACAACAACGTCAATAACAACAACAACGTCAAGTAAACAACAACAACAACAACAACGTCAAATAAACAACAACAACGTCAAATAAACAACAACAACAACAACATCAAATAAACAACAACAACAACAACGTCAAATAAACAACAACAACAACAACGTCAAAGAAACAACAACAACAACAACGTCAAATAAACAACAACAACAACAACAACAACGTTAACAACAACGTCAAATAAACAACAACAATAACAACAACAACAACGTCAATAACAACAACAATGTCAAGTAAACAACAACAACAACAACGTCAAATAAACAACAACAACGTCAAATAAACAATAACAACAACAACGTCAAATAAACAACAACAACAACGTCAACAACAACAACAACGTCAAATAAACAACAACAACAACAACGTCAACAACAACGTCAAATAAACAACAACGTCAAATAAACAATAACAACAACAACAACAATGTCAAATAAACAACAACAATGTCAAATAAACAACAACAACAATATCAACAACAACAACAACGTCAAATAAACAACAACAACAACAACAATAATAACGTCAAATAAACAACAACAACAACAACAATAACAACAACAACAACGACGACGTCAAATAAACAACAACAACAACATCAAATAAACAACAACAACAACGTCAAATAAACAACAACCACAACAACGTCAAATAAACAACAACAACGTCAAATAAAGAACAACAACAACAACAACAACGTCAAATAAACAAAACAACGTCAACAACAACAACAATGTCAAATAAACAACAACAACAACAATAACAACAACACCGTCAACAACAACAACAATGTCAAATAAACAACAACAACAATGTCAAATAAACAACAATAACAACAATGTCAACCCCAACAACAACAACGTCAAATAAACAACAACAACAACAACGTCAACCCCAACAACAACAACGTCAAATAAACAACAACAACACCGTCAAATAAACAACAACAACAATGTGAAATAAACAATAACAATTATGTCAACAACAACAACAACATCAAATAAACAACAACAACAATAACAACGTCAACAACAACAACAATGTCAAATAAATAACAACAACAATAACAATAACAACGTCAAATAAACAACAACAACAACAACACCGTCAAATAAACAACAACAACGTCAAATAAACAACAAGAACAACAACAACGTCAACAACAACAACAATGTCAAATAAACAACAACCACAACAACGTCAACCCCAACAACAACAACGTCAAATAAACAACAAAAACAATGACAACAACAACGTCAAATAAACAACAACATCAACTAAACAACAACAATAACAACGTCAAATAAACAACAACCACAACAACAACGTCAAATAAACAACAACAACAACGTCAAATAAACAACAACAACAACAACAACACCAACAATATCAACAACAACAACGTCAAATAAACAACAAAGACAACAACAACAATGTCAACAACATTAACAACGTCAAATAAACAACAACAACAACAACAACGTCAAATAAATAACAACAACAACAACGTCAACAACAACAACAATGTCAAATTAACAAGAACAACAATAACAATAACAACGTCAAATAAACAACAACAATAACGTTAAATAAACAACAACAACAACGGCAAATAATCAACAACAACAAATACAACAACAACAACAACGTCAAATAACAACAACAACGTCAAATAAACAACAAGAACAACGTCAAATAAACAACAACAACAACGTCAAATAAACAACAACAACAACAACAACGTCAAATAAACAACAACAACAATGGCAAATAAATAAGAACAACAACAACAACGTCAAATAAACAACAAAAACAACAACAATAATAACAACAACAACAACTACAACGTGAAATAAACAACAACATCAACAACATCAACAACATTAACAAAGTCAAATAAACAACAACAACAACAACGTCAAATAAATAACAACAACAACCATAACAACAACGTCAACAACAACAACAACGTCAAATAAACAACAACAACAACGTCAAATAAACAACAACAACAACTATTTTAACAACAACAACAACAACGTCAAATAAACAACAACAACAACAACAACAACGTCAAATAAACAACAACAATAACAACGTCAAATAAACAACAACAAAAACAACGTCAAATAAACAACAACAACAACGTCAAATAAACAACAACACCAACAACTTCAACAACAACAACAACGTCAAATAAACAACAACAACAACATCAACAACAACAACAACGTCAAATAAACAACAACAACAACGTCAAATAAAAAATAACAACAACAACAATGTCAAATAAACAACAACAACAACATCGTCAAATAAACAACAACAACAATAACAACAACAACAACAACGTCAAATAAACAACAACAACAACAACAATGTCAAATAAACAACAACAACAACAATGTCAACAACAACAACAACATCAAATAAACAACATCAACAACAACAACAACAACAATAACATCAAATAAACAACAACAACAACGTCAAATAAACAACAACAACAACAACAATAACAATAACAACAACAACAACAACGTTAAATAAACAACAACAACAACAACGTCAAATAAACAACAACAAAAACAACAACATCAACAACAAAAACGTCATATAAACAACAACAACAACAACAACAACAACAACAACAACGTCAACAACAACACCGTCAAATAAACAACAACAACAACGTCAAATAAACAACAACAACAACAACGTCAAATAAACAACAACAACAACGTCAAATAAACAACAACAACAACAACAATGTCAACAACAACAACAACAACGTCAAATAAACAACAACAACAACAACAACAACTATGTCAACAACAACAACAACGTTAAATAAACAACAACAACAACATCAACAACAACAACAACAACGTTAAATAAACAACAACAACAACAACAATGTAAAATAAATAACAACAACAACACCGTCAAATAAACAACAACAACAACCACGTCAAATAAACAACAACAACACCAACAACAACACCGTCAACAACAACAACAATGTCAAATAAACAACAACAACATCAAATAAACAACAACGACAACAACGTCAACAACAACAACAACGTCAAATAAACAACAACAACAAGGTCAAATAAACAACAACAACAACAACAACGTGAAATAAACAACAACAACTATGTCAACAACAACAACAACATCAAATAAACAACAACAACAACGTCAAATAAACAACAACAACAATAACAACGTCAAATAAACAACAACAACAACAACAATAACAACACCGTCAAATAAACAACAACAACAACGTTAAATAAACAACAACAACACCGTCAAATAAACAACAACAACAACGTCAAATAAACAACAATAACAATGTCAAATAAACAACAACAACGTCAACAACAACAACAACGTCAAATAAACAACAACAACAACAACACCTATGTTAACAACAATAACAACGTCAAATAAACAACAACAACAACAACGTCAACAATAACAACAACGTCAAATAAACAACAACAACAACGTCAAATAAACAACAACAACAATAACACCACCATCAAATAAACAACAACAACAACAACGTCAAATAAACACCAACAACAACAACGTCAAATAAACAACAACAAAAACAACGTCAACAACAACAACAACGTCAAATAAACAACAACAACAACAACGTCAAAAACAAGAACAACAACGTCAAATAAACAACAACAGCAACGTCAAATAAACAATAACAACAACAACAATGTCAAATAAACAACAACAACAACAACGTCAAATAAACAACAACAACAACAACGTCAACAACAACAACAAGTTCATATAAACAACAACAACAACAACGTCAAATAAACAACAACAATAACAACATCAAATAAACAACAACAACAACAATAACAACAACAACAACGTCAAGTAGACAACAACAACGTCAATTAAACAACAACAACGTCAAATAAACAACAACAAAAACAACAACAACATCAACAACAACAAAAACGTCAAATAAACAATAATAACATTAACGTCAACAACAACAACTACGTCAAATAAACAACAACAATGTCAAATAAACAATAACAACAACACCAACGTCAACAACAACAACATCAAATAAACAACAACAACAACAACAACAACAACAACGTCAAATAAACAACAACAACAATGTCAACAACAACAACAACAACAATTTCAAATAAACAACAACAACAACAACACCGTCAACAACAACAACAATGTCAAATAAACAACAACAATAACAACAACGTCAAATAAACCACAACAACAACTATGTCAACAAGAACAACAACGTCAAATAAACAACAAAAACAACAACAACAACGTCAATAACAACAACAACGTCAAGTAAACAACAACAACTTCAACGTCAAATAAACAACAACAACGTCAAATAAACAACAACAACAACAAGGTCAAATAAACAACAACAACAACAACAACGTCAAATAAACAACAACAACAACAACAACGTCAACAACAACGTCAAATAAACAACAACGTCAAATAAACAACAACAATAACAACAACAACAACAACAACAACGTCAATAACAACAACAATGTCAAGTAAACAACAATAACAACAACGTCAAATAAACAACAACAACGTCAAATAAACAACAACATCAACAACAACATCAAATAAACAACAACAACAACGTCAAATAAACAACAACAACAACAACGTCAACAACAACAACAACGTCAAATAAACAACAACAACAACAACGTCAACAACAACGTCAAATAAACAATAACAACAACAACAACATTGTCAAATAAACAACAACAACAATATCAACAACAACAACAACGTCAAATAAACAACAACAACAACAACAACAATAATAACGTCAAATAAACAACAACAACAACAACGTCAAATAAACAACAACAACAACAACAATAACAACAACAACAACGTCAAATAAACAACAACAACAACGTCAAATAAACAACAACAACAACGTCAACAACAACAACGTCAAATAAACAACAACCACAACAACGTCAAATAAAGAACAACAACGTCAAATAAAGAACAACAACAACCACAACGTCAAATAAACAACTACAACGTCAACAACAACAACAACAATGTTAAATAAACAACGACAACAACAATAACAACAACACCGTCAACAACAACAATGTCAAATAAACAACAACAACAACGTCAAATAAACAACAACAACAACAACAATGTCAACCCCAATAACAACAACGTCAAATAAACAACAACAACAACAACAAAGTCAACCCCAACAACAACAACGTCAAATAAACAACAACAACACCGTTAAATAAACAACAACAACAACAACAACGTGAAATAAACAATAACAATTATGTCAACAACAACAACAACATCAAATAAACAACAACAACAATAACAACGTCAACAACAACAACAACGTCAAATAAACAACAACAACAACAACGTCAAATAAACAACAACAAAAACAACGTCAACAACAACAACAATGTCAAATTAACAACAACAACAACAACGTCAAAAACAACAACAACAACGTCAAATAAACAACAACAGCAACGTCAAGTAAACAACAACAACAACAACAATGTCAAGTAAACAACAACAACAACAACAACAACGTCAACAACAACAACAAGTTCAAATAAACAACAACAACAACAACAACGTCAAATAAACAACAACAATAGCAACATCAAATAAACAACAACAACAACAACAATAACAAAGTCAAATAGACAACAACAACAACAACGTCAATTAAACAATAACAACGTCAAATAAACAACAACAAAAACAACAACAACATTAACAACAACAAAAACGTCAAATAAACAACAACAACAATAACATCAACAACAACAACTACGTCAAATAAACAACAACAACAACGTCAAATAAACAATAACAACAACACCAACGTCAACAACAACAACAACGTCAAATAAACAACAACAACAACATCAAATAAACAACAACAACAACAGCGTCAAATAAACAACAACAACAATGTCAACAACAACAACAACAATTTCAAATAAACAACAACAACAACAACAACAACACCGTCAACAACAACAATGTCAAATAAACAACAACAATAACAACAACGTCAAATAAACAACAACAACAACTATGTCAACAAGAACAACAACGTCAAATAAACAACAAAAACAACAACAACAACAACGTCAATAACAACAACAACTTCAAGTAAACAACAACAACAACAACGTCAAATAAACAACAACAACGTCAAATAAACAACAACAACAACAACAACAACAACGTCAAATAAATAACAACAACAACAACGTCAAATAAACAACAACAACAACAACAACGTCAACAACAACGTCAAATAAACAACAACGTCAAATAAACAACAACAATAACAACAACAACAACAACAACGTCAATAACAACAACAATGTCAAGTAAACAACAATAACAACAACGTCAAATAAACAACAACAACGTCAAATAAACAACAACATCAACAACAACATCAAATAAACAACAACAACAACGTCAAATAAACAACAACAACAACAACGTCAACAACAACAACAACGTCAAATAAACAACAACAACAACAACGTCAACAACAACGTCAAATAAACAATAACAACAACAACAACATTGTCAAATAAACAACAACAACAATATCAACAACAACAACAACGTCAAATAAACAACAACAACAACAACAACAATAATAACGTCAAATAAACAACAACAACAACAACGTCAAATAAACAACAACAACAACAACAATAACAACAACAACAACAACGTCAAATAAACAACAACAACAACAACGTCAAATAAACAACAACAACAACGTCAACAACAACAACGTCAAATAAACAACAACCACAACAACGTCAAATAAACAACAACAACGTCAAATAAAGAACAACAACAACCACAACGTCAAATAAACAACTACAACGTCAACAACAACAACAACAATGTTAAATAAACAACGACAACAACAATAACAACAACACCGTCAACAACAACAATGTCAAATAAACAACAACAACAACGTCAAATAAACAACAACAACAACAACAATGTCAACCCCAATAACAACAACGTCAAATAAACAACAACAACAACAACAACGTCAACCCCAACAACAACAACGTCAAATAAACAACAACAACACCGTTAAATAAACAACAACAACAACAACAACGTGAAATAAACAATAACAATTATGTCAACAATAACAACAACATCAAATAAACAACAACAACAATAACAACGTCAACAACAACAACAACGTCAAATAAACAACAACAACAACAACGTCAAATAAACAATAACAAAAACAACGTCAACAACAACAACAATGTCAAATTAACAACAACAACAACAACGTCAAAAACAACAACAACAACGTCAAATAAACAACAACAGCAACGTCAAGTAAACAACAACAACAACAACAATGTCAAGTAAACAACAACAACAACAACAACAACGTCAACAACAACAACAAGGTCAAATAAACAACAACAACAACAACGTCAAATAAACAACAACAATAACAACATCAAATAAACAACAACAACAACAACAATAACAACAACAACAACGTCAAATAGACAACAACAACAACAACGTCAATTAAACAATAACAACGTCAAATAAACAACAACAAAAACAACAACAACATTAACAACAACAAAAACGTCAAATAAACAACAACAACAATAACATCAACAACAACAACTACGTCAAATAAACAACAACAACAACGTCAAATAAACAATAACAACAACACCAACGTCAACAACAACAACAACGTCAAATAAACAACAACAACAGCATCAAATAAACAACAACAACAACAGCGTCAAATAAACAACAACAACAATGTCAACAACAACAACAACAATTTCAAATAAACAACAACAACAACAACAACAACAACACCGTCAACAACAACAACAATGTCAAATAAACAACAACAATAACAACAACGTCAAATAAACAACAACAACAACTATGTCAACAAGAACAACAACGTCAAATAAACAACAAAAACAACAACAACAACAACAACGTCAATAACAACAACAACTTCAAGTAAACAACAACAACAACAACGTCAAATAAACAACAACAACGTCAAATAAACAACAACAACAACAACGTCAAATAAATAACAACAACAACAACGTCAAATAAACAACAACAACAACAACAACGTCAACA
This sequence comes from Vicia faba, assembly GCA_948472305.1. Taxonomy (NCBI): domain Eukaryota; kingdom Viridiplantae; phylum Streptophyta; class Magnoliopsida; order Fabales; family Fabaceae; genus Vicia; species Vicia faba. Next base: position 1,343,971,995 of record OX451735.1, read on the forward strand.
ACAACAACAACAACGTCAAATAAACAACAACAACAACAACAACGTCAAATAAACAACAACGTCAAATAAACAACAACAATAACAACAACAACAACGTCAATAACAACAACAATGTCAAGTAAACAACAACAACAACAACGTCAAATAAACAACAACAACGTCAAATAAACAACAACAACAACAACGTCAAATAAACAACAACAACAACAACGTCAAATAAACAACAACAACAACAACGTCAAATAAACAACAACAACAACAACAACGTCAACAATAACGTCAAATAAATAACAACGTCAAATAAACAATAACAACAACAACAACAATGTCAAATAAACAACAACAACAATGTCAACAACAACAACAACAACAATAACAACAACACCGTCAACAACAACAACAATGTCAAATAAACAACAACAACAACAATAACAACAACACCGTCAACAACAACAACAATGTCAAATAAACAACAACAACAACGTCAAATAAACAACAATAACAACAATGTCAACCCCAACAACAACAACGTCAAATAAACAACAACAACAACAACAACGTCAACCCCAACAACAACAACGTCAAATAAACAACAACAACACCGTCAAATAAACAACAACAACAATGTGAAATAAACAATAACAATTATGTCAACAACAACAACAACATCAAATAAACAACAACAACAATAACAACGTCAACAACAACAACAATGTCAAATAAATAACAACAACAATAACAATAACAACGTCAAATAAACAACAACAACAACAACACCGTCAAATAAACAACAACAACGTCAAATAAACAACAAGAACAACAACAACGTCAACAACAACAACAATGTCAAATAAACAACAACCACAACAACGTCAACCCCAACAACAACAACGTCAAATAAACAACAAAAACAATGACAACAACAACGTCAAATAAACAACAACATCAACTAAACAACAACAATAACAACGTCAAATAAACAACAACCACAACAACAACGTCAAATAAACAACAACAACAACGTCAAATAAACAACAACAACAACAACACCAACAATATCAACAACAACAACGTCAAATAAACAACAAAGACAACAACAACAATGTCAACAACATTAACAACGTCAAATAAACAACAACAACAACAACAACGTCAAATAAATAACAACAACAACAACGTCAACAACAACAACAATGTCAAATTAACAAGAACAACAATAACAATAACAACGTCAAATAAACAACAACAATAACGTTAAATAAACAACAACAACAACGGCAAATAATCAACAACAACAACAAATACAACAACAACAACATCGTCAAATAACAACAACAACGTCAAATAAACAACAAGAACAACGTCAAATAAACAACAACAACAACGTCAAATAAACAACAACAACAACAACAACGTCAAATAAACAACAACAACAATGGCAAATAAATAAGAACAACAACAACAACGTCAAATAAACAACAAAAACAACAACAATAATAACAACAACAACAACTACAACGTGAAATAAACAACAACATCAACAACATCAACAACATTAACAAAGTCAAATAAACAACAACAACAACAACGTCAAATAAATAACAACAACAACCATAACAACAACGTCAACAACAACAACAACGTCAAATAAACAACAACAACAACGTCAAATAAACAACAACAACAACTATTTTAACAACAACAACAACAACGTCAAATAAACAACAACAACAACAACAACGTCAAATAAACAACAACAATAACAACGTCAAATAAACAACAACAAAAACAACGTCAAATAAACAACAACAACAACGTCAAATAAACAACAACACCAACAACTTCAACAACAACAACAACGTCAAATAAACAACAACAACAACATCAACAACAACAACAACGTCAAATAAACAACAACAACAACGTCAAATAAAAAATAACAACAACAACAATGTCAAATAAACAACAACAACAACAACGTCAAATAAACAACAACAACAATAACAACAACAACAACAACGTCAAATAAACAACAACAACAACAACAACAACAATGTCAAATAAACAACAACAACAACAACAATGTCAACAACAACAACAACATCAAATAAACAACAACAACAACAACAACAACAACAACAACAATAACATCAAATAAACAACAACAACAACGTCAAATAAACAACAACAACAACAACGGCAACAATAACAACAACAACAACAACGTTAAATAAACAACAACAACAACAACGTCAAATAAACAACAACAAAAACAACAACATCAATAACAACAAAAACGTCATATAAACAACAACAACAACAACAACAACAACAACGTCAACAACAACACCGTCAAATAAACAACAACAACAACGTCAAATAAACAACAACAACAACAACAACGTCAAATAAACAACAACAACAACGTCAAATAAACAACAACAACAACAACAATGTCAACAACAACAACAACGTCAAATAAACAACAACAACAACAACAACTATGTCAACAACAACAACAACGTTAAATAAACAACAACAACAACATCAACAACAACAACAACAACGTTAAATAAACAACAACAACAACAACAATGTAAAATAAATAACAACAACAACACCGTCAAATAAACAACAACAACAACCACGTCAAATAAACAACAACAACACCAACAACAACACCGTCAACAACAACAACAATGTCAAATAAACAACAACAACATCAAATAAACAACAACGACAACAACGTCAACAACAACAACAACGTCAAATAAACAACAACAACAAGGTCAAATAAACAACAACAACAACAACGTGAAATAAACAACAACAACTATGTCAACAACAACAACAACATCAAATAAACAACAACAACAACGTCAAATAAACAACAACAACAATAACAACGTCAAATAAACAACAACAACAACAACAATAACAACACCGTCAAATAAACAACAACAACAACGTTAAATAAACAACAACAACACCGTCAAATAAACAACAACAACAACGTCAAATAAACAACAATAACAATGTCAAATAAACAACAACAACGTCAACAACAACAACAACGTCAAATAAACAACAACAACAACAACACCTATGTTAACAACAACAACAACGTCAAATAAACAACAACAACAACAACGTCAACAATAACAACAACGTCAAATAAACAACAACAACAACGTCAAATAAACAACAACAACAACAACACCACCATCAAATAAACAACAACAACAACAACGTCAAATAAACACCAACAACAACAACGTCAAATAAACAACAACAAAAACAACGTCAACAACAACAACAACAACGTCAAATAAACAACAACAACAACAACGACAAAAACAAGAACAACAACGTCAAATAAACAACAACAGCAACGTCAAATAAACAATAACAACAACAACAATGTCAAATAAACAACAACAACAACGTCAAATAAACAACAACAACAACGACGTCAACAACAACAACAACGTCAAATAAACAACAACATCAACAACAACAAAAACGTCAAATAAACAATAACAACATTAACGTCAACAACAACAACTACGTCAAATAAACAACAACAATGTCAAATAAACAATAACAACAACACCAACGTCAACAACAACAACGTCAAATAAACAACAACAACAACAACAACAACAACAACAACAACGTCAAATAAACAACAACAACACCGTCAACAACAACAACAATGTCAAATAAACAACAACAATAACAACAACGTCAAATAAACAACAACAACAACTATGTCAACAAGAACAACAACGTCAAATAAACAACAAAAACAACAACAACAACGTCAATAACAACAACAACGTCAAGTAAACAACAACAACTTCAACGTCAAATAAACAACAACAACGTCAAATAAACAACAACAACAACAACGTCAAATAAACAACAACAACAACAACGTCAAATAAACAACAACAACAACAACAACGACGTCAACAACAACGTCAAATAAACAACAACGTCAAATAAACAACAACAATAACAACAACAACAACAACAACAACGTCAATAACAACAACAATGTCAAGTAAACAACAATAACAACAACGTCAAATAAACAACAACAACGTCAAATAAACAACAACATCAACAACAACATCAAATAAACAACAACAACAACGTCAAATAAACAACAACAACAACAACGTCAACAACAACAACAACGTCAAATAAACAACAACAACAACAACGTCAACAACAACGTCAAATAAACAATAACAACAACAACAACATTGTCAAATAAACAACAACAACAATATCAACAACAACAACAACGTCAAATAAACAACAACAACAACAACAATAATAACGTCAAATAAACAACAACAACAACAACGTCAAATAAACAACAACAACAACAACAATAACAACAACAACAACAACGTCAAATAAACAACAACAAAAACAACGTCAACAACAACAACAACGTCAAATAAACAACAACAACAACAACAACAACGTCAAAAACAACAACAACAACGTCAAATAAACAACAACAAAAACAACGTCAACAACAACAACAACGTCAAATAAACAACAACAACAACAACAACAACGTCAAAAACAACAACAACAACGTCAAATAAACAACAACAGCAACGTCAAATAAACAATAACAACAACAACAATGTCAAATAAACAACAACAACAACGTCAAATAAACAACAACAACAACAACAACGTCAACAACAACAACAAGGTCAAATAAACAACAACAACAACAACAACAACGTCAAATAAACAACAACAATAACACCATCAAATAAACAACAACAACAACAATAACAACAACAACAACGTCAAATAGACAACAACAACAACAACGTCAATTAAACAATAACAACGTCAAATAAACAACAACAAAAACAATAACAACATCAACAACAACAAAAACGTCAAATAAACAACAATAACAATAACGTCAACAACAACATCTACGTCAAATAAACAACAACAACAACGTCAAATAAACAATAACAACAACACCAACGTCAACAACAACAACAACGTCAAATAAACAACAACAACAACAACGTCAAATAAATAACAACAACAACAATAACAACAACGTCAACAACAACAACAACGTCAAATAAACAACAACAACAATGTCAAATAAACAACAACAACAACTATTTTAACAACAACAACGTCAAATAAACAACAACAACAACAACGTCAATAACAATAACAACGTCAAGTAAACAACAACAACAACGTCAAATAAACAACAACAACAACATAAAATAAACAACAACAACAACAACAATAACAACAACAACAACAACGTCAAATAAACAACAACAACAACGTCAAATAAACAACAATAACGTCAAATAAACAACAACAAAAACAACAACAACATCAACAACAACAAAAACGTCAAATAAACAACAACAACAACAACAACGTCAACAACAACTACTACGTCAAATAAACAACAACAACAATGTCAAATAAACAATAACAACAACAACAACGTCAAAAACAACAACGTCAAATAAACAACAACAACAACGTCAAATAAACAACAACAACAACAACGTCAAATAAACAACAACAACAACGTCAACAACAACAACAAGGTCAAATAAAAAACAACAACAACAACACCGTCAACAACAACAACAATGTCAAATAAACAACAACAATAACAACAACGTGAAATAAACAACAACAACAACTATGTCAACAACAACAACAACAACGTCAATAACAACAACAATGTCAAGTAAACAACAACAACAACAACAACAGCGTCAACAACAACAATAACATCAAATAAACAACAACAACAACAACGTCAACAACAATGTCAAATAAACAACAACGTCAAATAAACAATAACAATAACAACAATGTCAAATAAACAACAACAACAATGTCAACAACAACAACAACGTCAAATAAACAACAACAACAACAACAACAACAACAACAACAACAATAACAACAACAACAACAACAACTTCAAATAAACAACAACAACGTCAAATAAACAACAACAAAAACAACAACAACATCAACAACAATAAAAACGTCAAATAAACAACAACAACAACAACAACAACAATGTCAACAACAACAACTATGTCAAATAAACAACAACAACAACAAAGTCAAATAAACAATAACAACAACCACAACGTCAACAACAACAACATCAAATAAACAACAACCACAACAACGTCAAATAAACAACAACAACGTCAAATAAAGAACAACAACAACAACCTTCAAATAAACAACAACAACGTCAACAACAACAACAATAATGTCAAATAAACAACAACAACAACAACACCGTCAACAACAACAATGTCAAATAAACAACAACAACAACGTCAAATAAACAACAACAAAAACAACAACAACGTCAAATAAACAACAACAACGTCAAATAAAGAAGAAGAAGAACAACAACAACGTCAAATAAACAACAACAACAACGTCAACAACAATAACAACAATGTCAAATAAATAACAACAACAACAACACCGTCAACAACAACAACAATGTCAAATAAACAACAACAACAACGTCAAATAAACAACAACAACAACGTCAACAACAACAACAACAACGTCAAATAAAAAACAACAACAACGTCAAATAAACAACAACTTCAACAACAACAACAACGTCAAATAAACAACAACAACAATGTCAACAACAACAACATCAAATAAACAACAACAACAACAACGTCAACAACAACAACAACGTCAAATAAATAACAACAACAATAACAACGTTAAATAAACAAAAAAAAAACAACAACAACAACAACACCGTCAAATAAACAACAACAACAACGTCAAATAAACAACAACAACAACAACAACGTCAAATAAACAACAACAACAACGTCAAATAAACAACAACAACAATGTCAACAACAACAACAACACCGTCAAATAAACAACAACAACATCAACAACAACAACAATGTTAAATAAACAACAACAACAACAATGTAAAATAAATAACAACAACAACAACACCGTCAAATAAACAACAACAACAACCACGTCAAATAAACAACAACAACACCAACAACAACACCGTCAACAACAACAACAATGTCACATAAACAACAACAACATCAAATAAACAACAACAACAACAACGTCAACAACAACCACAACAACGTCAAATAAACAACAACAACAAGGTCAAATAAACAACAACAACAACAACGTGAAATAAACAACAACAACTATGTCAACAACAACAACATCAAATAAACAACAACAACAATGTCAAATAAACAACAACAACAATAACAACGTCAAATAAACAACAACAATAACACCGTCAAATAAACAACAACAACAACAACGTCAAATAAACAACAACAACAACAACACCGTCAAATAAACAACAACAACAACGTCAAATAAACAACAACAACAACGTCAAATAAACAACAACAACGTCAACAACAACAACAACGTCAAATAAACAACAACAACAACACCTATGTCAACAACAACAACAACAACAACAACGTCAAATAAACAACAACAACAACAACGTCAACAATAAAAACAACGTCAAATAAACAACAACAATAACAACAACGTCAAATAAACAACAACAACAACAACAACAACACCATCAAATAAACAACAACAACAACAACGTCAAATAAACAACAACAACAACAACGTCAAATAAACAACAACAACAACAACAACACCAACAATAACACAACAACAACGTCAAATAAACAACAAAAACAACACCAACAATGTCAACAACATTAACAACGTCAAATAAACAACAACAACAACAACGTCAAATAAACAACAACAACAACGTCAACAACAACAACAATGTCAAATTAACAAGAACAACAATAACAATAACAATGTCAAATAAACAACAACAATAACGTCAAATAAACAACAACAATAACAACGGCAAATAATCAACAACAACAACAAATACAACAACAACAACAACGTCAAATAACAACAACAACGTCAAATAAACAACAACAACAACAACAACAACAACAACGTCAAATAAACAACAACAACAACGGCAAATAAACAACAACAACAACAACAACAACAACGTCAAATACACAACAACAAAAATGTTAAATAAATAAGAACAACAACAACAACGTCAAATAAACAACAAAAACAACAACAATAATAATAACAACAACAACAACGTGAAATAAACAACAGCATCAACAACATCAACAACATTAACAACGTCAAATAAACAACAACAACAACAACGTCAAATAAATAACAACAACAACAATAACAACAACGTCAACAACAACAACAACGTCAAATAAACAACAACAACAATGTCAAATAAACAACAACAACAACTATTTTAACAACAACAACAACGTCAAATAAACAACAACAACAACAACGTCAATAACAATAACAACGTCAAGTAAACAACACCAACAACGTCAAATAAACCACAACAACAACATCAAATAAACAACAACAACAACAATAACAACAACAACAACAATAACAACAACAATAACAACGTCAAATAAACAACAACAACAACGTCAATTAGACAATCACAACAACGTCAAATAAACAACAACAACGTCAAATAAACAACAACAAAAACAACAACAACATCAACAACAACAAAAACGTCAAATAAACAACAACAACAACAACGTCAACAACAACAACTACGTCAAATAAACAACAACAACAATGTCAAATAAACAATAACAACAACAACAACGTCAAAAACAACAACGTCAAATAAACAACAACAACAACGTCAAATAAACAACAACAACAACAACGTCAAATAAACAACAACAACAACGTCAACAACAACAACAATGTCAAATAAACAACAACAACAACAACACCGTCAACAACAACAACAATGTCAAATAAACAACAACAATAACAACAATGTCAAATAAACAACAACAACAACAACTATGTCAACAACAACAACAACGTCAAATAAATAACAACAACAAAAACAACAACAACAACAACGTCAATAACAACAACAATGTCAAGTAAACAATAACAACAACAACAACAACAACAACAACAGCGTCAACAACAACAACAACGTCAAATAAACAACAACAACAACAACGTCAACAACAACGTCAAATAAACAACAACGTCAAATAAACAACAACATCAACAACAACAAAAACGTCAAATAAACAATAACAACATTAACGTCAACAACAACAACTACGTCAAATAAACAACAACAATGTCAAATAAACAATAACAACAACACCAACGTCAACAACAACAACGTCAAATAAACAACAACAACAACAACAACAACAACAACAACGTCAAATAAACAACAACAACACCGTCAACAACAACAACAATGTCAAATAAACAACAACAATAACAACAACGTCAAATAAACAACAACAACAACTATGTCAACAAGAACAACAACGTCAAATAAACAACAAAAACAACAACAACAACGTCAATAACAACAACAACGTCAAGTAAACAACAACAACTTCAACGTCAAATAAACAACAACAACGTCAAATAAACAACAACAACAACAACGTCAAATAAACAACAACAACAACAACGTCAAATAAACAACAACAACAACAACAACGACGTCAACAACAACGTCAAATAAACAACAACGTCAAATAAACAACAACAATAACAACAACAACAACAACAACAACGTCAATAACAACAACAATGTCAAGTAAACAACAATAACAACAACGTCAAATAAACAACAACAACGTCAAATAAACAACAACATCAACAACAACATCAAATAAACAACAACAACAACGTCAAATAAACAACAACAACAACAACGTCAACAACAACAACAACGTCAAATAAACAACAACAACAACAACGTCAACAACAACGTCAAATAAACAATAACAACAACAACAACATTGTCAAATAAACAACAACAACAATATCAACAACAACAACAACGTCAAATAAACAACAACAACAACAACAATAATAACGTCAAATAAACAACAACAACAACAACGTCAAATAAACAACAACAACAACAACAATAACAACAACAACAACAACGTCAAATAAACAACAACAAAAACAACGTCAACAACAACAACAACGTCAAATAAACAACAACAACAACAACAACAACGTCAAAAACAACAACAACAACGTCAAATAAACAACAACAAAAACAACGTCAACAACAACAACAACGTCAAATAAACAACAACAACAACAACAACAACGTCAAAAACAACAACAACAACGTCAAATAAACAACAACAGCAACGTCAAATAAACAATAACAACAACAACAATGTCAAATAAACAACAACAACAACGTCAAATAAACAACAACAACAACAACAACGTCAACAACAACAACAAGGTCAAATAAACAACAACAACAACAACAACAACGTCAAATAAACAACAACAATAACACCATCAAATAAACAACAACAACAACAATAACAACAACAACAACGTCAAATAGACAACAACAACAACAACAACGTCAATTAAACAATAACAACGTCAAATAAACAACAACAAAAACAATAACAACATCAACAACAACAAAAACGTCAAATAAACAACAATAACAATAACGTCAACAACAACATCTACGTCAAATAAACAACAACAACAACGTCAAATAAACAATAACAACAACACCAACGTCAACAACAACAACAACGTCAAATAAACAACAACAACAACAACGTCAAATAAATAACAACAACAACAATAACAACAACGTCAACAACAACAACAACGTCAAATAAACAACAACAACAATGTCAAATAAACAACAACAACAACTATTTTAACAACAACAACGTCAAATAAACAACAACAACAACAACGTCAATAACAATAACAACGTCAAGTAAACAACAACAACAACGTCAAATAAACAACAACAACAACATAAAATAAACAACAACAACAACAACAATAACAACAACAACAACAACGTCAAATAAACAACAACAACAACGTCAAATAAACAACAACAACGTCAAATAAACAACAACAAAAACAACAACAACATCAACAACAACAAAAACGTCAAATAAACAACAACAACAACAACAACGTCAACAACAACTACTACGTCAAATAAACAACAACAACAATGTCAAATAAACAATAACAACAACAACAACGTCAAAAACAACAACGTCAAATAAACAACAACAACAACGTCAAATAAACAACAACAACAACAACGTCAAATAAACAACAACAACAACGTCAACAACAACAACAAGGTCAAATAAAAAACAACAACAACAACACCGTCAACAACAACAACAATGTCAAATAAACAACAACAATAACAACAACGTCAAATAAACAACAACAACAACTATGTCAACAACAACAACAACAACGTCAATAACAACAACAATGTCAAGTAAACAACAACAACAACAACAACAGCGTCAACAACAACAATAACATCAAATAAACAACAACAACAACAACGTCAACAACAATGTCAAATAAACAACAACGTCAAATAAACAATAACAATAACAACAATGTCAAATAAACAACAACAACAATGTCAACAACAACAACAACGTCAAATAAACAACAACAACAACAACAACAACAACAACAACAATAACAACAACAACAACAACAACTTCAAATAAACAACAACAACGTCAAATAAACAACAACAAAAACAACAACAACATCAACAACAATAAAAACGTCAAATAAACAACAACAACAACAACAACAACAATGTCAACAACAACAACTATGTCAAATAAACAACAACAACAACAAAGTCAAATAAACAATAACAACAACCACAACGTCAACAACAACAACATCAAATAAACAACAACCACAACAACGTCAAATAAACAACAACAACGTCAAATAAAGAACAACAACAACAACCTTCAAATAAACAACAACAACGTCAACAACAACAACAATAATGTCAAATAAACAACAACAACAACAACACCGTCAACAACAACAATGTCAAATAAACAACAACAACAACGTCAAATAAACAACAACAAAAACAACAACAACGTCAAATAAACAACAACAACGTCAAATAAAGAAGAAGAACAACAACAACAACGTCAAATAAACAACAACAACAACGTCAACAACAATAACAACAATGTCAAATAAATAACAACAACAACAACACCGTCAACAACAACAACAATGTCAAATAAACAACAACAACAACGTCAAATAAACAACAACAACAACGTCAACAACAACAACAACAACGTCAAATAAAAAACAACAACAACGTCAAATAAACAACAACTTCAACAACAACAACAACGTCAAATAAACAACAACAACAATGTCAACAACAACAACATCAAATAAACAACAACAACAACAACGTCAACAACAACAACAACGTCAAATAAATAACAACAACAATAACAACGTTAAATAAACAAAAAAAAAACAACAACAACAACAACACCGTCAAATAAACAACAACAACAACGTCAAATAAACAACAACAACAACAACAACGTCAAATAAACAACAACAACAACGTCAAATAAACAACAACAACAATGTCAACAACAACAACAACACCGTCAAATAAACAACAACAACATCAACAACAACAACAATGTTAAATAAACAACAACAACAACAATGTAAAATAAATAACAACAACAACAACACCGTCAAATAAACAACAACAACAACCACGTCAAATAAACAACAACAACACCAACAACAACACCGTCAACAACAACAACAATGTCACATAAACAACAACAACATCAAATAAACAACAACAACAACAACGTCAACAACAACCACAACAACGTCAAATAAACAACAACAACAAGGTCAAATAAACAACAACAACAACAACGTGAAATAAACAACAACAACTATGTCAACAACAACAACATCAAATAAACAACAACAACAATGTCAAATAAACAACAACAACAATAACAACGTCAAATAAACAACAACAATAACACCGTCAAATAAACAACAACAACAACAACGTCAAATAAACAACAACAACAACAACACCGTCAAATAAACAACAACAACAACGTCAAATAAACAACAACAACAACGTCAAATAAACAACAACAACGTCAACAACAACAACAACGTCAAATAAACAACAACAAC